>CAJNDT010003924.1:324775-672030 GCA_905221615.1 Symbiodinium sp. CCMP2592 | reverse complement strand
AACACAAACTCACCGATTCACCCAGAGACACATTCGGAGACACACGCAGAGACACAGGCAGACACACACACAGAGACACAGGCAGACAGAGACCCACACAGAGACCCACGCAAAGACCCACGCAGGGACCCACTCAGGGACGCACTCAGAGACACCCACAGAGACACATACACAGAATCCCCCACGGACGCACACAGAGAAATCGCGACGAAACGCCTCCGGCCTCAAAATTTCCTGGGGCAAGCTGCCAGAGGGAAGTAGACTCAAAAAGGCAAAATGAGCTCTAACGTTTTGTCTTACTTAATAGGTATAATCTTGAACAGGTATAATCTTGAACAGATCATTGGAAAGAACTCGTACTATCTAAACAATTTTGATAAGACTGCTCCGTCCAAGAAATGAATCCCACTTCCGAATTTCAATTTCTCTACCTGATGATTAAATCTAATCTCTTCTTGATTAAATGACAGTAGATTGTTTCAATATTATGAAAAATGTGATTCAAGATCTCTGATCATATTTTAATCTGCTTCTTTGAGCCGGCACGATTTATTGTTGCCAAGTTGCAGGCTTTGCTGCTAGAGTACATTTGGTCAAATGATCGAAATGTCGAGCCGCAGATCCCAGATTGGCCTTCAGGGGCTCAGCCCTAACGGAGGAATAGAAGGGATCCTTTGACCACCTCCGATTCGAGCGGCTGTGGAAACCGGCAACAGCGCGGCCGGCGGGCTGAAGGCGAAGCTCTATACGGTACAGTAGCAGAGGGGCTGAAGGTGGCCCGAAACGTCAACAGAGCAGTCAACAGGGTTCCGGTTGTAGTAGCAACCGTTCGCACCTGCAGTATGGATACTTGATGGCGGGCTGCCAAAAACAATCAAGCTTGGTGCCGATGATACGTGATAGGTTGTTAGGCTTTCAGGTGAACTATAGGGCATTTTGAAGGAAAGATCCCAACAAGGCATGGCCGCGGCACCTGGTTCATAAGTCGGCAGCTTGTTCCACTGCCCGCCGCTCACATCGCATGTGTAGTTCATGTTCTGCAGCAGCCGCCTGGCCCGAGGGATCCGATTGATCTCCCCGATTTTGGTGGCATCGCAGGCTTTGCCTAAACCGGTGCAGGTGTCGTCGCAGTTGCCTCCAAGCGGTCCCAAAACCCAGTTCGGATCCTCAGTAGCACAAGACTAGCTTGGGCACATACTAGACCAAACACGAAGCACACGAAAACTTCAAACAAGCAGAGGCATGTTTATCATCGAAAGGCAATGTATTACTTGCAGCACAAGAGGCCAGTGGAGCCGGGGGTGGAGCTGTGCCGTTGCATGCGCACACGGGCTGATTCTCCTCTCTCCTGTTCGCATCACAACTGAGAGGAATTCGATTGTAATAGCATCCACCCACATCTGGTCTGTAAGTAGACACGTTGTTCCAGTCTCCGTCGCTCACGTTACACGTGTAGTTCAGGCTCTCCAGCAGGCGTCGAGCACGTGGGATCCGATTGATCTCTACAATCCTGTCGAAGTCACAGCCAGCATACCCAGTGTACTGGCAGTAGTCATTGCAGGTGTCGTGTAGTTCGCCCAAGACCCATCCGACCTGTGCGACAGATGGCCCTAGCTTGCGATAGGTGGGTCAGTACCGAAATCAGCATTGCATAATCCTGGATGCTGGTGACAATTGCTGCTTGAGTTGACAAAACGACACACTGCACATCAACCAACAACCACAAGCGATGAACTCGGGCACTCCCTTTCGAAACAAGTGGCTGGTGGAGTCGGGGGTGGAGCTGTGCCGTTGCATGCGCACACGGGCTGATTCTCCTCTCTCCTGTTCGCATCACAACTGAGAGGAATTCGATTGTAATAGCATCCACCCACATCTGGTCTGTAAGTAGACACGTTGTTCCAGTCTCCGTCGCTCACGTTACACGTGTAGTTCAGGCTCTCCAGCAGGCGTCGAGCACGTGGGATCCGATTGATCTCTACAATCCTGTCGAAGTCACAGCCAGCATACCCAGTGTACTGGCAGTAGTCATTGCAGGTGTCGTGTAGTTCGCCCAAGACCCATCCGACCTGTGCGACAGATGGCCCTAGCTTGCGATAGGTGGGTCAGTACCGAAATCAGCATTGCATAATCCTGGATGCTGGTGACGATTGCTGCTTGAGTTGACAAAACGACACACTGCACATCAACCAACAACCACAAGCGATGAACTCGGGCACTCCCTTTCGAAACAAGTGGCTGGTGGAGTCGGGGGTGGAGCTGTGCCATTGCATGCGCACACGGGCTGATTTTCCTCTCTCCTGTTCGCATCACAACTGAGAGGAATTCGATTGTAATAGCATCCACCCACATCTGGTCTGTAAGTAGACACGTTGTTCCAGTCTCCGTCGCTCACGTTACACGTGTAGTTCAGGCTCTCCAGCAGGCGTCGAGCACGTGGGATCCGATTGATCTCTACAATCCTGTCGAAGTCACAGCCAGCATACCCAGTGTACTGGCAGTAGTCATTGCAGGTGTCGTGTAGTTCGCCCAAGACCCATCCGACCTGTGCGACAGATGGCCCTAGCTTGCGATAGGTGGGTCAGTACCGAAATCAGCATTGCATAATCCTGGATGCTGGTGACAATTGCTGCTTGAGTTGACAAAACGACACACTGCACATCAACCAACAACCACAAGCGATGAACTCGGGCACTCCCTTTCGAAACAAGTGGCTGGTGGAGTCGGGGGTGGAGCTGTGCCATTGCATGCGCACACGGGCTGATTTTCCTCTCTCCTGTTCGCATCACAACTGAGAGGAATTCGATTGTAATAGCATCCACCCACATCTGGTCTGTAAGTAGACACGTTGTTCCAGTCTCCGTCGCTCACGTCACACGTGTAGTTCAGGCTCTCCAGCAGGCGTCGAGCGCGTGGGATCCGATTGATCTCTACAATCCGGTCGAAGTCACAGCCAGCATATCCAGTGTACTGGCAGTAGTCATTGCAGGTGTCGTGGAGTTCGCCCAAGACCCACCCGACCTGCGCGACAGTTGGCCCTAGTGGTTTCAGTGTACGATGGGTGGCGCTAGTTGCGATTCTAGATTCTGGATGAACACCTGCTGCTAGAAACATAAAGAGGGTCCCCTTTCGAAACGAGTTGCTGGTGGAGTCGGGGGCGGAGCTGTGCCATTGCACGCGCACACGGGCTGATTTTGCTCCCTCCTGTTCTCATCACAAGTTAAGGCGAGTCGATTGTAGTAGCATCCATCCAGATCTGGTCTGTAAGTGGGTGCTTCGTTCCAATCACCATCGCTCACGTCACACGTGTAGTTCAGGCTCTCCAACAGCCGTCGAGCGCGTGGGATCCGATTGATCTCCGCAATCCTGTCGAAGTCACAACCAGCATGCCCCGTGTACTGGCAATAGTCATTGCAGGTGTCGTGGAGTTCGCCCAAGACCCATCCGACCTGTCGGCAAGTGGAGCACATAACGCGCGGGGACTTACACATTCCAAATATAAGATGGCGAACCAAGCGCAACAATCGTAGCTTTGCAGCAACAATTATAATACCAAGCATTTGGACTGGACAGCTTGGTAATTAACGCGAACACACGGGACATTATGCTGACCAGTGACCTCATTTCGCTGGAGCAGGATCAGAAGCAGCGGCAGCGCTAGCAGCAGCAGTAGAAGCAGCAGCTGCAGCTGCAGCAGTAGCAGTAGCAGTAGCAGTAGCAGTAGCAGTAGCAGTAGCAGTTGTAGAAGTCGTCGTCGTGGTACTGGTAGTCGTCGTCGTAGTACTTGGTAGCAGTAGTAGTAGTAGTAGTAGTAGTAGTAGCAGCAGGAGTAGTAGTAGTAGTAGTAGTAGTAGTAGTAGTCGTAGTCGTAGTCGTAGTAGTAGTAGTAGTAGTAGTAGCAGCAGTAGTAGTAGGGGTAGTGGTGGCAGTAGAAGTAGTAGTAGAAGTGGGGGTAGGGGTAGGGGTAGGGGTAGGGGTGGGGTGGGGGTGGGGGTGGGGGTGGGGGTAGGGGTAGGGGTAGGGGTAGGGGTAGGGGTAGGGGTAGGGGTAGGGGTAGGGGTAGTGGTAGTGGTCGTGGTAGTGGTAGTGGTAGTGGTGGTGGTAGTACTTGTAGTAGTAGTAGCAGAAGTAGAAGTAGAGGTACAGGTCGTAGTAGTAGTATAGTAGTAGTAGCAGTAGTAGCAGTAGAAGCAGTAGTAGTAGTAGTAGTAGTAGTAGTAGTAATAGTAGTGGTAGTAGCAGTGGTAGCAGTAGGAGTAGCGGTAGCGGTAGTAGCAATAGTAGCAATAGTAGTAGCAATGGTAGTAGTAGTAGTAGTAGTAGTGGTAGTATTTGTAGTAGTAGTATTTGTAGTAGTAGTATTTGTAGTAGAAGTAGTAGTAGCAGTAGTAGTAGTAGCAGTAGTAGTAGTCGTCGTCGTAGTAGTAGTAGTAGGGGTAGTGGTAGCAGTAGAAGTAGTAGTAGAAGTAGGGGTAGGGGTAGTGGTAGTGGGTAGTGGTAGTAGTAGTTGTAGTAGTAGTAGTAGTAGTAGTAGCAGAAGTAGAAGTAGAGGTACAGGTAGAAGTAGTAGTAGTAGTAGTAGTAGTAGTAGTAGTAGTAGTAGTGGTAGTAGCAGTAGTAGTAGTAGTAGCAGGAGTAGTAGTAGTAGTAGTAGTAGTAGTAGTAGTAATAGTAGTGGTAGTAGCAGTGGTAGAAGTAGGAGTATCGGTAGCGGTAGTAGCAATAGTAGCAATAGTAGTAGCATTGGTAGTGGTAGTGGTAGTGGTGGTGGTGGTAGTAGTAGTAGTATTTGTAGTAGTAGTATTAGTAGTAGTAGTATTTGTAGTAGTAGTATTTGTAGTAGTATTTGTAGTAGTAGTAGTAGTAGTAGTAGTAGTAGTAGTAGTGGTACTTAGTACCAGTATGTAGTGCTATGTAGCCCTCCCTCGCGGTCATGGTCGTTGGCGTCACTGCCACGTTCGTAGTAGTTGTCGCGGCGGCCTTTATTTCCAGTAACAGTGGCAGTGTCACACAAGCAGCAGCAGGAGCATGAGCAAGAGTGGGGGTGGTGGTAGTAGTTGTGGCGGTAGTAGTAGTAATAATTGCAGTAGACTCAGGAATAGAAATAGTACGACGACAGTAACTGCCACGACAACAACAACTGCTACTACTACTACTACTACTACTACTAGTACTGTGTGCCGGGACACGAGGCCCGATACGGTATTTGGCCAAGTTTGTGCAGCAAACCTGTTCATCTTGGATTCTTTTGGATGGCAAGATGGCACGCAAGCTCGGTCACGGTTGCAAACAGGACAATGCGGACTCGGACTACGAAATTTCAGCGTCTGTTTGACGTGCATTCTCGTGGTGCTTCTGCAGCTGTTGAAGGCAGTATATATGCAGTATCGAATAGCCTGCAAGTGTCCATCACACCCCCCCAAGTGGTGCAAGTGCACCACGGGGCAAGATGGGCAAGATTGTCCAGATCTTGTCACAAACAGCGGCCATCAATTCCCGGCACAATGTTCTTGTACTCGTACTCGTATTAACACTAGTACTAGTACTACTACTGGTACTTACCACACAAGTAGCACCAGTACTAGTACTTGGGACGAGTTGCTGGTGATGTTGTCGTCGTCGTGCCAATGCAGTAGCAAAGGGGTTGATGCTTTTCCTCTCTGTTGGAGTCGCAGTCCATTGCGATCTTGTTCAGGTAGCACCCTGACGGCCCTGGGGCGTACGTTGCGACTTCATTCCACATGCTCCCATTGACAAGGCAGGTTTTGCCCAAGTTCTGCATTTCCGCCGCAAGCTCCTCCTCCGTGTCTACGGTTTCCATCTCGGCCAGGTCACAACCAGAATAGCCGCGAAAATGGCAGTAGTCATTGCAGGTGTCATGGAGTTCACCAAGCGTCCACATAGGGGGAGCCTCAAGCTGGTCATTGTTGCCAGACAGTCAGACCATGTCAGACCCCTGCAATTACTCACAGTTTCTTGCAAAGAGTGGCCTCAACCGAGGGATCTCTGCAGGAGAGAGGACCGGACAAGGGCACGCATTCTTGGCCATAAAACTTGACAGTATGCGGGTCGGCTAGGACAAAACGGAAGACTCTGTCCGGGCAGCTGACTCAAAGCCTAAGCTCCCCGACACGGCATGTTCAGGCTCGATACTGCATACAAGCCGCAGGTGTTGCTGTCGTAGTGGTTGGCACAACGGGCGCCTGGAGATCATCGAGATTACCGGCAGAGGCTCGCCTCTGAAAACGAAGCTTTGCCTCCGAGCTGGTTGAAGTCGTTGACACGGATGCCTCGAAGAAACGTTGCAGAAGCCATCGGACTTCAGATCACTGCTGAATCCGAACATGTCGGGAGAGGCCAACAAAACATCTGCCTCGGAGCTCGTCGTCGAAGTTGTTGACACGGGTGCCTCGGCGAGACTTTCGGAACCAAGATCACTGCTTCCGGAATTGTGGGATCAAGCTCTGCTAGACACAAATTATCAGTCTGACCACTCCCGGTTGATGAATGACTTTGTGCTACAGGATAGGTAACAGAAAATGCTGTGATTGGGAACTCATTGTGCAAGGGTCAGGTAATCATGACACCGGGGGGTGACACCTGCTGAGGCAGCTTAGGCAAAAAATTGTAGAGGAGCTGCCAAAACTGCAAGACCCGGATTTCGGATGCAAACCTTGCAGCACAGCAGCTGGCTGATAGTAGCCATAGCGGCGGCGTCGACGCCAACGCCTCTCTTCTGCTTGTATAGTGCTTAAGCATTCCCGTCGCATCGGTTTAATCTGTGGAGCTCTGCGAAAACTGACAAGTTACTCCGTTTCAGAACACGTTCCCCAAGGGTGCGGCGGAAATCTAGAAGACACACACTGTTTCAAAGCTGCTCCCAGGAGCGAACGATCGGCCTGGACCGGCCGCGGCGGCGTGGACGGGTCTCGGCCTTCAGCGACCCGTTGCAGTCAACATACGAATTGCCAGTAATTAAATACAACCGGATGTTGTTCATGATGCATGATTATTGTCGATACTGGCTTTGCGTGTAAAACACTTTCGGGACACCCGGGTTCTAGTTCACCAAGAGGCCTGCAGAGAACCTGCGCCCAGCTTGCTTTGCAACAACGCTGTGTCGTCCACAGTGCCATTGTTGCGACTGGCATCAGGGGCAACATGACTGTCTGCGTATTTGGACTTATACATACATGTAATCACATATTGCCACATATGTATATATATATATATACACACACATGGGTGTGAATATATATATATATATATATATATATATGAATATACATATAAATATATATATATATATATATATATATATATATGTATACTATTTTAGTACACACACACACACCTGAAGACCTCAGAGATGCCAATGCCAGCATCGTATGAGCCCATACTAAAGAACTTGGCGAGAGCATATGATGGGAATTTTCAGTGCAAACCCTCCAGAGAAGGGGTACTCGCAGCTGGTATCAGCATTGCAAGGAGGACTTCGAGCCTGCATGTCGCGCTGTGGCAAGCGCAAAGATCTCCATTCTGCAGCTCTTTGCCATGCACCCAAGCCAACATTGCCTGGGACAGCGGCTGGGCTTGTGGATTGATGAGTTCTTGCAACTTGTATACCCAGGAAACAGCATTCCTGTCACTGCCAGAATTTCAGAACTGCTGGCCAAAAGGGGACCGCTTCCACAGCTGAAAACCTTGTCGAACTGCTCGGACGCCAATCTCGAATCTCGATGATGATTGCAACAACACGGGACGACACGATCAGGGGCAGGGACGTGGGCCACTTGGGCCAAGATACGGTCCAAGCTAGGAGGAAGGCCATGCCATCTCTGGTGCCTCTTACCATCTCATCCGCCGCAATGCTTTGGTCCGAGAAACCGCTCTTTGAGCCCAAGGCTCCGCAGAACAAAGATGGCACCCCAATACTCAGAGCAGACTACAACAGAGCGAGGCAGAACGCCAAGCTACGTGAACAGCACAGCGCCTCTTTGCATCGTTCCCCCCTTACCTAAGGACAGCGTTGCACGGACGCTGCGCCGAACATTGCGACGCAACGGCATCATGCATGGTCGTGCTCGTGCTGCACAGGAATTGGACTGTCTACAGTGTCTACACGTGTGACGGCTGTCCTGCACACCCCAGCACGGCTGCGGGGCTGTTCATGGTGCCGCAGTACAGACTTCGCGCAGCTGGCAGCGCGGGACTCGGCATTTCTGCCTGCAGCGTTTGCGCTCTTGGGATTGCTCCGTGTCTCTAAAGAGCTAGACCGAAAGCAATGATCGCAATCTTCCCACAGCTCCTTTCCGCCTCAGGCATACACGAGCTTCCCCAGATAGTTGTGCCGACGATGGTTTTGCCACGTACTCGTAAGTATTGCGTGCAGGTGAACAGCCCAGCTGCCACGTGCCACACACGGCGAAACCGGAGGCCGACAGGTCTAACATGGCGGCCTTGACACGAGCCTCCATCGCTCCGCCATCCTCCGTGTAAGTCCCGAATATCACTGCAGTGCGTGTAGATGTCTCCAACGGACGAGCGCAAACACGACTACAGACCACACACACAGCTTCTGGCGTCCATTTTGCCGACTGCGTGGTCTGCATGCCCTCCTACATACATTGCTACATGCTCTATGACATATAGAACACAGCTCCGTAGGCAGGAGACCCGCCTTTCGTCTGTACACCGTCGGAAATATGCTCTGCCATGCCTTCGGCCGTAGCAGCAACCAAATCAGAGACTCAGAATCCTTGGAGGCACCTCGTTGTTGACTGGCGCCTTATGCGGATTCATCCTGATCCTGTCAAGAGAGCCCCCCTGCCAGCAACACCAAAGGCTAAGCATGATCAGAAACATCGATGCAGCGAAGGCCGCGACGCTCGTCCAATACGTCTGCAGTGCGCTGGACAAGACGCCTGCAAGCGTCTCCATGCCCATGTAGCTGAAAACACACGCTAATGCGCACACGAGGGTGGAAACCCCATCAAGCCAACAGTTGAGCCGCTGTCCACGCAGCTTGTAGGCAAGCGAGGCACCAATCATGAAAATCACTGGAACAGCAAAGATCCAGCCCAGGATGAAGAAGCTTCCAATAAGCGGTTGGCGGAGAGCTGGGGCAAGAAAGGTCCACAACAGCGGACATGAGCAACCCCACATCCAAGACATCGGGAAAGCAAACTTCCCTAGCTGCTGAGCGAGGGCGCTGGACACAGTCGTCTGTATGGTCTGCTCAAAGTTTTCCACAGAACCAAACCATTCCACAATGCATCGCTCAATGATTTGACGATCGCATAGCATCCGATTCTCATGTCCACTGGTGCAGCAGTAGCAAGTCGCACTGTCCTGTGAGGGAGGCCCCAACATTGCATCTATGGTTCATGCAATCGACATCGAGGACACAACTTACAGCACGAGAATCGAAGTTGACCGGAAGAAGCTTAAACACTTACCCAAGGCTTCTTACACAGCCCAGTCCATGCGAAAGTCGCGCAGCTGCGCTTGCATCGTGTCTATTGAGCGGTAGAAGCTCCGCAAAGCAGATAGTGGATACCACAAGGCAGCGGAACCCGCCACAGTGGTCATCGCGATCCGGGTGAGTATTGTCCCGCTCTGCGTGCCAGCTCTCGGGAGAAGCATTACCCCAAGCACTGCAAACGAAAACCCCAAAAAGACGCCCATCGCCAATGGGCCTAGGACAACGGGTCTGACCGATAGTCTCGTCTCCTGGCTGCTGTGGCTTTTCAGGTACGCCGCAATCTCAAACAAGCACCACAGACCTGAGTGCCAAGCCTACGGCAACGCTAGGCCGCTGATCAGCATACCTTTACAGATGAAACCTCCCTACTCGTTGAAGGAAAGTGAAGGTAGGTTGGAAGTACAAGTGCACCAGGCACACAATCCCCAAAATCTTGCTCAACCACGACCCAAGAGTCGGCTGGAATATGTTGCGTCCCACCATACCGTCATTACTTTAGACTGCTTCAAAAAGGCGCTCATGCTTACAAGACCCGCCAGTTTCAGTTCACGGTCGGTTTGATGAACACACACGCGGTCGAGAAAGACAGAGGTCCCCGGCCTCCAGAGCAGCAAGCACAAAATGGCAACAAGCAAGCCGAACAGATTGCTTGCAATTGCTTGCGGGCGTGAAGTCGCATAAATTCGATGGTACTGCCCCTGGAGAGTAGTCTCTGTCTCCCCCTCTTCTATGCCCGTGGGCCCCATTGCGGCCGACAGGAAGAAAGCTGACAGCACAGCCGCGCAGGTCCCAGCGCAAAGGGCTGCCAACCCGTTGTTCACGACCAGCAATGCGCAAAGCTTCTGTCGTTTGCTGCCGTGCCAGGAGTGCGACCAGAACTGGGTTATGCGCTGTGTCGGCGCACTCCGGGCAAAAAGACGATCTGCATTGACTGCAGTCATGTCAGATAGGGCCACTGCCCAGATTGCTTCCCAGGCAGAAGTGCACCGTAGCACCTCGGGTCGTTTTACCTCCATAGAGCTCATGAAGTCCACAACGAGGTCTAGGTTTGTTCGCGCCGGGCCGGCTTCGGAATCGCTACGTTCCTCAGCCTTCCGTCCGACAACCTCCGGCTCCATGGCACTGTGGAGAAACTCCCCTTCGAGGAGTTTCTCAGGCTCGAGCCCGATTGCCGCTGTGGTCTCATGTCAGGGGGCTCTTGTCCAAATCACGACCCTGACCAAGTTCATCTACTCAAGAAGCTCCACAGCCATCTGAAGACAGAACTAAAACCGCCGAGTGCTGATAGGCGCATGATTTTCTAGGGATCTTGGACCACAGTGATGTGCACTCAGGCAGGTTGTTGTTCCGAAGCATGATCCGCTGTCCTCCGTTCTTCCGGATCTGGATCTCCTCCTGGTGCCTTCCGGGAATCTGTGCGGGGATCATCCAGTGTCCGCCTCTCAAACGATCAAAGGCGAACAGACTTTCGATTGAAAACTGCTTTGGCAAACGGCTTGGTCTCTCAAACAGGTCTGAGCCTGTCTCGAGCACTCTTCTTGAGCTCCGGTGTGCTGAGTGGCCAAAACGTCTGCATCACGTGGTCGGCTCTTCCCCACCAGCCCCGCGTTTCTGGTGAGCGCGCTGGTCCTTCCACCGGTTGGCTCTGTGCTGTCGCCTCAACAACTGCATCGGGGCCTCTGCTGCACATGATGTCGGCACTGCATCATCACCGTGGCTGCTGTTCTGGAGCCCTGAACCACCATGCACATGGGCTCCAGTGAAGTGGCCAGCATGCCCAACTTCACCTGCAGCCAAGGCTTCAAGACTTTCCTTCGTGATGCTGCTTGCCGGGGGGGTGAGAACATCTGACGAGTGCAGAAACTGTCTGCAGTTCCCGAACATAGAACGCTGCGACTTGGGGCAAAAATCCTGATACCCTTTCAAGTGTCACGGTGATCGACCCATGCATGGAATGCTTCACGCACTCGGCAAACAGACTCGACCCCGGCAACGCAGACAAAGTCCGAAACAATCCGTTCAAGAGCAGACCTGGGGTTCACAGACCTCATTTGTAGCGCAGCGCCTTGCCGCAAGACTCCAGGCAGCTTTGTAGCCCTGCTCAAAGAACGACGTGTCCGCAACAGCGGCCAACCAGCCTCGAGACCATGCGAGCCAACACGCAGTAGAGGCATGGCTTGCTGCGATCTGAAGGATCATATTTGGACATAAGACTGCAAAGACGTAGCTCCAGCAACACACAGGCCTGACTCGTCTGTTCTCCTCGTCCAACACTAAGTCCTCAGTGAAGGAGTGTTCCAATGGTGGCTGTGTGGACGTGGTTTTCCAATACTGGCCAATCTAGGAATAGACAGGAGGTTGTGGCGTAGAGCGGGCAAAGAAACCTGCGTCAATTTGCACCTCGAAACTTACTGCAAGCCCACTGCACCCAACGTTTTTTTGCGGCCGTCGCGGCTTAGTGACATAAACGATGGCACTAGAGCTGCAAAACGAGATCGGACTGAATGATACACACGTCACAGCACACCGGCCCTCCGGCAGGCGCTGTGCAGTCCATGCAGAGACACTCCAGCAAAGTACTGGTCGCATCTTGTCGCCACCGCTCCTACTGCTCCGAAGAAGTACTACTACGACAACGAGGACAAGGAGGAGGAGGAGGAGGAGGAGGAGGACGACGACACTCTACGCTCTGGCACCGTAGATGAACGTAGATGATTATACATTGCTAGACCAGGGACTCACTCAGGCCTACTGTGGACGAAGGCAAGGTTTGTTTACCATGAGCAGCGGCTCTCAGGTCGGCACGCCACCCTCTGCAGAGCCGCACTTGGCACAAATGCCGGAACTGCGCCCCAGCAGATGTTCCTATCCGAAGCAGGAGCTCTCAACTTGCTCGAAGGGGCTGCACGCACCCTTGTCGCAAGTGCGCGCCCTCACAGGGCATTACCCAAGGTCCCATCCCCAGCTTTGATACTTTCGATAAACATGAGGTATCTGTGCATTTTATGATTGTATGATATTACACGGGAAGATGGATGGATAGATGGATCTGTAGTGTTATCGTGTGGCGGTCGAGCCTCCAAGAGCGGCCCCGGTTCCGTGTAGGCCGGCGCCAAGGGCGGCAAAGTGCGGAGCCTCTGGGCTCGGGCCAGCGATGCCTCCGCGAGTCGAGGCAAAGCTTGGCTCTGGTGCATAAGTTTGGTCATTTCTGCCGCACAATCATCATCCTTGCGGTTCCGGCAACAGTCGAAAACCGCGATGTTCATAGTAAAGGCTTCGAGTTGGAAATTTCGGTCAGTGTGCGTTTGGATCTCTAGGAAGCCATCAAGCCCGCGATCGACAGCATGCTCAGAACACGAAATGTGGTAAACCGTGGCTACTCGAGTCCTGCAGCAGGGCTGGCCTGAATCTCTTCCAGTGCCATGTCCCTCTTGTCGGCTGTGTCCAGGGAAGGATGCCAGAATCGGATCAGCCTTAGGTGAACGGGACTCCATCAATGAAGTGGCGAAAGTCAGCATGACAGCTCAGCCTCGCACAGCACCACTCGCGTGGAGCCCGCATGATTACGCACCTACGATCCAGCGAAACTCTCCCTCTCCCCTGGCCCACGATGTGAATCTCTGCCTCATGCTCAAAGGAATCATCAAAAACCATGATCCTGTCCCGCTCCCAGCCTTGGCTCTCAGGCGGGAACTATGCCATCATGCATCCTGTTTCCCCCTGGACCATCACGGGCTTCGTCGCTTGGGGCCCAGGCACCTCCATTCGCCTCCGACAGCGATGCCGCATGCGGGCTGGTTGTCTGGACCTCTGTCAGTGACCGTCTGTTCCGCACTCCGCATCGCAAAGCATTCAGGACCTGGTGGGACCTCCTGCGGAATGCTTAGCCCAAGATGAGCCGTCAGGCGGTGGTTCGCCTGGCTCTTTCTAGCTGTGACAGCTGCCTACAGCTGCTCAGAGGCTGCGGGAAAAGCATGGAAGGCCCGCCCTGCCACAGTGACGAAGAACATCTGTTCCCGGGGACAGCGCGGAAAGCACAACTTCTCCTGCACCAGCCTCCGCAAGAACGCCACAGAGCTTTCCCAAAGATCCGTCTAGCTTACGATGAGCTCAATGTGCAGGTAGTCTCAGCAGAGCAAACACCGTTAGCCACCATTGAAGGCACGTCTTGTTACCAAAGCTCTTGCATCGCCAAACGTGTCGCCTCCGCCAAGGAGACAGCCTCTGGCAGCAAGTCCTGGATGGCCTTCAGAGCCGCCGAGCATCGGCCTTGGGCGTCGGCCTGGTGACCAGGGAGCGCTTCCGGGGCCCTTCTATTTGGGGCGCTTCGCTCCTGCTGCTTCTGTTCCTGCAAGCCTCGGCTCCGATCGACTGCACAGCACACGAATCTCCACTTGCAAAGGGCGCGGACCGAAAAGAACCACCTCGTGCCAGCCGCCTGCGAGAGAACCCAAGGCGCTTCTCTCACCGCTGGTCCCTATCGCCATCCCGCAGGCATCCGCCTCGCAAGATCGCTTCGCCATCCTGCCGCCCTGTGGCCCTGTGGCCGCCCCCTTGGAAACGAAAGCAGGGACGAACGCCAACAGCGCGCGGAACGATGCCCCTCGGCCACTGTACTCATAGCAACTTTCTCATAGCAGCATCGAAGGTTTTTTAGATGCGACTCACCTTGGCCACCTTCATGCCCCTCCTACCACTGCAAATCGAAGCCCTGAGAGCACTGCCGACTCTCGCCTTCAGCGGGCGCAGGGCGGCGAGACTTGACTATACGGCGCGTGTAGAATACGCATTCTGAAAGAACGGTGCATTCAAACTACCAGTATTTCAATCTCAGGTGTGGACGCGCAAAGCAGCACTCGGAGCCCCACCCAGGGAGGCTTCGGTCCACGAGGATGCTCTAGAAGAGGCAGGATTTCCTGCAGTGCGAAGCCGCACCAACAGGGCTTCGGATGTTCTAACACCAAAGCAGTCCCAAGTGAAGCGTTCTGGAGTTTCGCAAGCCGAAGCCAGTCGCCAGTCTCCTTTTGGCCTAGGCCTGTGGTTAGGAGTCATGACCCAATGACCCTGCCAACATCCATGTTTAAAAGTGCAAAATCATGGTGCAGGCGGGTCGTAGAGTCGTAAAGATCCTACAGAACCGCCCCCTTGCGGCACCTTGGGTGCTTCTGCAGGCGAGTCGTGCGGCCAATCGCTCCAGATAGGAGTTTCCGATAATGGGGGGGACCCTAATATTGTACCCTAAATAGTAGGATCCTTAATTAAAAGGACCCCAATATACGGTACCCCTAATTTGCGGAAACTCCCAAAATGGCCCTAAGCAGTCACTGATCACTCTAGCATCTGATCCACAGCAACGTCACCTGGACAGGCCGCTCGCGCAAGCATGAAGCAAAGACATCAGCCGTCATGAGCCCCTTCATCCTTACTCCGATATGCTCCCTTTCGACTTCCCTTGCCTGGAATTCGAGGTCTGCCCCCGGCGGCACCGGCAGCTCAGAGCCTCGACCGCCTTCGGCACCATAAGCCTCTCAGGCTTTCGTCTCTTTTTCTCCTCTTCGAAGGGACACCTCACCGATGTGGCAAAGCCGAGCCTGGCACGCGGGAATCCAGACGTGGGCCGTCTCGCCTCTTGACATCTGGTACACCTTGGAGGGCACTTCTTACCGCATGAATTACCGCATGAACAAACGGGGAAGCGACTGACAACCGGGCCTTTGCAACGTCTCAAGCTTCGAAAAGTTTATCGAACGGTGACTGCAAGCGCGCGGAATAACCGCAATGCCAATGCTCATGCGCCCCTCATGCCGAAGAAGCGGATGGACTTATATCAGAGCACCTGTCCTTAGTACTGGGCACTGTCCTTTCATATATTCCGGGCGGCACAATGTCCAAACCTACACGATGCATTTGGGCAGAGTGGGCTGAGTAGACCTAGCTCATATCCCGTCTGACTTGAAGTGCTTTATGCATCCCGACGTACAAGAGAACGCACGGTCAGAGCCATATGATAAGCTTGATGAGTCGATGAGATCAACAACAAAGCGGTGCGACGAGCTGAGCCTCTCGCGGCCGCCTCCAAGCCTGCGCAGGGTCCGCAATGTCACGGATTTGCTTGCGCTTCATCGCCTAAGGGCCCTGAAGATGGGGTGAATCTGGGAATGCATCTCTTTGCAGCATTCTCTCGTCGAAGTTGGCCCGGTGCTGCAAAACGAAGACCGCAACCGACAACTCGGAATCTCCTTTGCCCCAAGCCTGGCATCTGGCTACCAGGGCCGATCTTGCCGAGCCTCAACCGGGACGAGCTTGGACCATTGGAGGCTGAAGAATGAGACATGAGAGATGGGCAGCCCTCCTGCAGTCTGTGGCCCATGGCCTGGCCTGAACATGATTCCTTCGTCGCCGCTTCGATCGAAAACTTCGCCTAAATCTCGCACAACAACACCTGCTCTGGCTTCCGGGTGCTTCCGCCGGCCTGTCCCGGCCAGCCTTCCTTCATACAGGATCCTGGCCACGGCTCTCAAGCTTTTACGCGCAGCTGGATCGAAGGACGCGCCCAGCCTGACCCGATGACCCTTTGAGGGGTACGTCTTCCTTGCTGTGATGGGGCGAAGCGAAGGGGCGATCGATGAATCTGCACGTTTGTGTGCGAAGATGTCCACATCGTAAGCGGCTGGCCGATCTCCTCGCTCGAGGGTTGTCACGATCACCTCGTTGCCCTCGTTTCTACCCAGCAGAACGTCCAAGCTGGAATCTACCTCAAACGCGCAGCATGTCTAAAGGTGCGGCAACCTACCAGACATAAGAAACTTCAACACTGCCGAGCCCAGCGACCCCTTGCCGGCCGAACGCCGGAGCAGCGAAGGAATTCACGTCCTTTCAGAGTGCTGGGAGTCGGGAGCCCTTTGCGTGCTGCTGTTGTGGCTTGCAGTGCTCGTTTCTGCTTGCTGCTTATCATGCTTTTTCCGCGACTGCCCTTGGAAATGCAAGTGAGACTCGGGTCGGGTTGGGGGTTGAGGATTCTAGGCCGCGGCAAGACCAGAAAAGCTGTCCTTCAGCTGAAACCATGCAAGAGCTGCCGCCAGTGCAGGCAGCAGGCGCAGCGAGACGAGAGCTCTGGCTTTGCATCGCATCATCTCAACCGAAAGGCTGGTGTACTTTGTGTCATACAACCCACATTCCTCTGATGCTCCTGTTCCGGGGTCGTGAAGAACTTGAAATCCGTATGCGCAGAGAAAGCATCGCTTGCAAGATCTCCGTTCGTTCATCGCTTCCTCGAGCCAAGCATTGGCTCGCATCTGGCCTTGATCCCCTGCGAGCCTGGTCACCGAAATGCCCCTCCAGCCATACACCCTAAGCTTCACACCTCGAGCTCACAACGTATCCGAGGCGAGGCAGCCTCAAGCGCCTGTGCATGATAATCGATGTTCAGTTAAGTGGTCTTCCATCAACTTAAGTCTGAGAGTTTGGAGCATCGGGATGAAAAATCAAGCTCTCGAATACAGCAGTTTCGTGGACGCTTCTGAAGTTGACTTCGCACAAGCGGATTGTGATGGAAAACCCTCTCATGCTTGAACGCGCGGCAGCGGCTCTGAACAAGCTGGCATTCATTATGTTCGCGTCGTGTTCAGCCCAGAACCCTTCATGGAAATGGATCGGATCGGATGTTCCTATGATGATACTAATAATGATGATAACACTAACAGTTGCTTCATTTAGAGTTGTTATGCACGTCAACTCCATGCCTGGACCCAGGGAAAGATCTTTGGATCCCAGAAAGGCTGAGACACCTCAGCCGCAAGCAGAGCGAGAGCGTTCCAAGAATAGACTATAATGTACTATAACATGCTATACGATACTGAAAAAATATAATGTACTATAATATACCGGAACACAGTATAACGCATTAAGACTTACTATAACAAATATCATGTACTATAATGAACCAGGATATACTATGACAGCCGAGCTCCAGGAGACCCTCAAACAAGGTCAAGCCTGTAGAGATACTTGTAGGATCCAGGCAAGATCTGCCAGAAAAGCGGCAGGACGTTGCCTGCATCATCGGAGCTTCAGGAGTGTTTAGGGTTTAGGCCGGGTTTAGTGTTTAGGGTTTAGGATGTACATTTGATCCAATTCCAACAGAATGGTGATGCTCCTTTCGGCAGGCACGTGGCATCCTAACTTCTTCTTGGATCTGAGTCGTAGCTTCATAATTGCACATCGTTATTGGTCTCGAAGTCTTTGCCTGTCAGACAATGCTATCTGCAGCCCCTTCGCACTCAACCACCACAGGATTTCGCGGGTCGAGGCCCCAAACATGCAACTGGGAACGCAGTGAGCAAACGTTGCGGAAATTGTACGTGCTGGCTGTTTGGCCACCACAAGAGGATTCCGTGGACGATGCTTCGGTGACCGACAGAGAGCCTTGGCGAGGACCAGACGCCACCCTCCACGATGGCTGCCGCCACCGCAGCTCGGAGTGCATCGTCGTCCCGAACCTGCAGGAGCGTCGGGCTTGATCTAAAATGCCACTAAATTGGGAGGAGTCCAGGCAGGTTACCGGTTACCGCCTCACCGCCCGTTTCTCGAAAGTAAAACTCAATTGCAGCCCCGCTGGAGTACCTCCTCGAGTGACATACACAGGGCAATGTGGGCCTCAACAGGGCCGCGCGCGAATCAGGTCATTCATGTGGCTCATGCGTAACTGTCGTTTCGAAGTTGGAAAGGTCTGCTCAGCCTCCTTCAAATCTGGATCCAGCTTCACCGCCTGCTGCAAGTGCCTGGCAACATTCCCCCGACGAAGAAGCCGCTGTGCCGTGGAACGATGCCATGCTCTTTCCTGCACTACTCTGGCCGGCTGAAGACAGCCTGCAGCCGGGCTATATGCGGCAACTAGTCGCGGTGAAGCAGAAACATCAGAGTGAAACGGTGTTCAAAAGTGACGATCGCATGCCTCCGAAGAGTGCATTATTCGCAGAGCAGGTCAGGTTAGCCCTGCTGTAAGACACATTGAATAACCTGCCGCAGCTTCTTACGACCGATGTCAACGCCTGATAGCTTCGAGTGGACGGCCGCTGTCCAGTAGCATCTCTGCCAAGAAGTGTAGACGCCTGGCGGCACGCATAGAACGGCAGAAAGATCGACATTTCTACACTTCCAAGAGTCGGCAGGGCTGTTACTCAGTTACTCCACCACTGGCACCAGCCACCCCTGAGCATGACAGAGCCTCGCCGCGACTTTCGATTCTACCGGCTCCTCCTCGTCAGCTGCCACTGTCTGTCTGCAGAAAAACGGTACGAGTACTTTGCGCAGTGTCCTGGATGGAAGCAGCAAACCTCAGAAGAGGCAGGTGGCAGGGCAGAGCTGTTCTAATGTAAGCATTACAAGTTTTGGTTGTCTGCCGCTATCACCTGATGAGATACCTCGCCACTGCCGACACGCATCACAAGATCGATGTCCCGAGATCCTACACAGCTACATCTGCTACATCTGGGACTCGCACAGCTTCGCTGCGGAAGTGCACTCGTCAGCGAACAGCGCACGCACTCCTCACGTGGCTGCAAGCTTGGACAGGTCGACGACACACCTTGTACGATGAGAGAGTCTCTAAGGCAAGCGCCTTCTGCCCATAAGGTTCCAGCCATGACTGCAACTCTAGGAGTCTTGCTGCACGTCGGCTGCGTCGTTCAGTCGTTCCAGAAATCTTGCTGCTCGAAAATCATGCTGCGGGGCCTGAGGGCCCACCCGGAATGTGGCATGCAGGTGTGATGGACACACGATGACTGTCCACAACTCGATTCCTGGTGGCGCTGTGCGGATGAGCAAAGGTTCATGCTGCTCGGGCCTCGCAATGTCACGGCCGGGTTCAACAGCTGGTGCTGGGAGCTCAGGTTTTTCTCTCGGAAATCGCGCACATTCGACTTTCAAGACGCCAGGCTTTGCACGGCCACCGGTTACAGTGAAACATCAGCCAAGTGAAACCCTTCCCTCGCCTAAAATCCTAAAACTCACCCGTCTCATCCTCAAATGTCAGATGCGAACACAGTGTCCGAAACCGTGCTTTCTCCTGTTTCTCTCAGCCACGGACAGCTGGCCAGCGCGGCCAGCACCAAAAATTCCAGCAGTTAACAGAGCGCCCATGGTCCCATGGGTTCCTCGCATTGCAGGCGAAAGTGGCAGCAGCTTGGGGCCTGGGCTTTCAGGGTCGCCTCTCCCTGTCGTACACGAACTCATCGAAAAGCTCATTGTACCTGCAAGACTACATCTCGGCTCGTTGGAAACGCCGTCTCCGTTTTACCTTCTGCAGGGGCACTCTTCGACGTCTAGAACGCCGACAGGAATGCCGTCGCCCTGGGTTGTGTTGAAGGCCTTGGTTACATCTCAAAGCTATTGGCCAAGGACTTCCCGGTTCAGGCTCTCACCCTGCCCATGCCAAGCTGACCCACGAGCTCCTGGCTACGTAATTGATTTTGCTGACCCATTCATAGGCCAGCTCGTTCCTGGCCGTTCCAGCTCACACAAACCGTTCTTTAATTCAGTGAACCACATATTGCATCCCCCACGGTCCTTGAGATCAGGCCGATGTGAATCTGAAGCATGGGCCTGAAACGCGAAAGGCTGTGCCGCTTGTCTCGTGCCATGCTCTTGCCACCAGGTGCGAACTTCACTCGCTGAGTTTGAAACACCTCGATTGCCAAGAGGGCAATGCAGAAAGCAAGGTGCAACCTCAGATAAGGCACACTGCCCACACTTGCACGAGCATCCTTCCCGAACAACCTACGAGCGCATGCCCCAGCCGACAAGGCAGGAGCAAGATCATGCACGTTTGCCACGGGACCTGTCCAAAACAGGCGCACGAAGCATGGATTCAAAAACAACGGAAACAGCAAACGCATGCCTTGAAAGCCATGACTAGTGCCAGGTAGGTATCCACGGCAAGGCCGAGCCTTAAGACATTGTATCCCAACAAATACGAAGCCGGACGCGCATCCGACGCATAACAAGACGCAAGTCAATCGAACAAGCGATGAGCTGAGACGATGGCACACCGCTTGAGGTCAGGCCTCAGGTGGGTCGGAAAGTGTCGGAGATATTGGCAATATCCCAACCGCCTGTTGTTGTGCTAGCGAGAAGAAACGAGACGGCAAGGTAGAGGCCCACACATTGGGTTATTTTCTGGCATTTTGTCTCCTTTTCTGACATACCGCGGATCCCTGAGAAAGCGTGACGGCTTGGCCGCCGGCCAATCAGCATGACGACGAACTCTCTGTGATTTAGCAGTCCTCCGAGCAAGATGCTGTCAAAAATGGGCACGCAACTTCTTCAACGAGTCTGAGAACCGCACCGATTACGTTTTTGACCCACTTACCTTAGCCAGCGCCGTGTGGCATCCGTTTTGCTGGGTCATGGCGAACAACCACTCCTCTCACCAGCTGCTGCTGCGGCGGCAGTAGTGGTCGTACCGGCGGATTTCCCGAGTGTACAACCATGACCTGGGAAGAATGAAGCTGACGACTGCACAAGTTGCCAAAAGATTCCAACCCGGTGCCGGGCTTGTGGGCCCGGGGTGGAACGTGGCCCTGGTTGGACATTTCGAGGAAGCGCACAAAGAAGCGCACATCCCAGCTCGAATTCCGAATCGCTGCGCCAGACCTGCTCCAAGTCAAGGCCGCTTTGGGCCTGGCCTGGGTCTGCCAAGCCGCAATACCTGACAAAACGACGGGATGCCCAAGAACGGAACACGGCAACACATAGGCCAAGTGACCCCATGAGAGCAACTGTCGCGACGGAAAGGCCAACTTCAATGCCAATCAACAGAGCCTGGCAAGGGATCTTTACCGTCGTCAATGTTATCACCAGGTACACTGACACTCTGGGTGAGGCATCCAGGCATCAACATTTAGCAGATCAAACAAATCATTGACAAAGCCATCCAAAACTCTCAATCAACCAACAGAACTGAACTACATGCTTGACGTGCTGCGGCCATCGGGCACTCTTCCTGAATGTCGCCAGTGTATATATGCGGGAAAGCACAGGCTCCGTGCCCGAAACGTGCCCATATTTGGTGGATAGCAATTTGGGGGTGACAGCTTGCCTGGGGAAGCGCGTGCAGCTGGCTTATGATGGGAATCTGCACGAAAACCATACAGATCACCGAAACTACCTCAATCGCAGGTTCAGTTGCTGGCAGCCCGAAATCAAAAACTCAAGGCTGCCAGTCTCAGCTTCGTTCCAATGACCCGATCAAAGCCTGCAATCAGACGCACTCTAGCACAGGCTCAACGCGTCCTCAAAAAACAAGACAGGATGGCCCACGGGAGTGCAGGCTTAAAGTCTATGCCCCAAATGATGTAGTCGTCCCACCTGGCTGAGTGCTGGCCGGCTGGCCCGAAGACACAGGCACACGCTCCCTGGTGTTGAGGCCGCGGCCCGGCATCCTGCTGGGTGGTGGCTTCGGAGGTTGGCGACGTCATGCTGGGACCCTCTGCCTTACTAGCACCAGCTGGGTGTCAGCTGCACGCCAAACTCCCGAAGTTCCAAAGCTTTCAATTTCAAGCTTTGGCTTTTCGCTGCGATGCATGCATGTTGACTCTCACTTGTGCCAACCCCGCTTTGTGAAGCAAAGCATGCTGCGGCGGTGAGGCCGGGCATTCATCATGCAAGTCAACTGGGATCGAGTCGGATCGTGCAAGGTCCCCTGCCTTTTCTCGCGCTGCAATGAAGCCGGCGATTTCGGGCTCTCTAAACCCATAAGGGAAGGCTGCCACCACTGCGTGGAAACCGTGTGCTTTAGATCGTAGCAGGCAGGCCTTCCACTCTCAAGGCTGGAACTGGAAACAGCACGCAGACGGCCGTCAGCACTTTCAAACGCCAAACTGAGGCTGTTTCCGCGCTAAACTGAGACGCAGTCTAGCAAAGTGGCTGAGGGTGCAGGGGCGCTCTCCTCAAATGCCCTTGCTCCGCTTTCCCGCGCTCAAAGCTGGTTCAGCTGAGCTTTGCAGACATTGCATCACGAACAGCCGAACAATGGAACCTGTTTAAACAATTTTGCCAAGGCTGCACTTGTGGCACCGTCACCTCTTTGCGATTCGGCAACCTCGGCCAGCAAGCTCGTTCCAGCATCCAATGTTTGGAGAATTGGAAGGAGGATCATCCGCACGCTGGAACGAAGAATCATCCGGACATGCTACATTGTGTTCGTTTCACCCTGGAATAGAAACTTAGCCTCATCTCGCCAGAATCGGAGCTGAAACCCTGCATCGCCCAGACTCGGTTCCACGTATTCATGTAAGCATGTGTGCACATGTACGTAGGTCTGCCCGTATGCATGTATGCTTGCATTCGCATTTATGTGGGTGGTTGTCAAGATTATGGCCCCTTTTTGGGTCCCCAATATCGAATATAGTGCGGCACCTAATATTTAGGGTACCCAAGAAGGGGCCATAATTTTGACACCCGCCCTATGTATGAGGTACGAAAGGAAAAACACTACGCAGCGCACTGCTGCGAGTAGGCACCAGGCAAGTTCGGATCTGATTTTCCCCCGCGCTTTAGCGGAACGGCTGGCAGGCAGGAGACAAGGTTGCACGGTTCTACACAAGCCTACCGAAAGCACTTCACTCATTAGGGATCGGTCTCATATGCTGAACATGCTGTGACAAGACGTGCTGCACAACGCTCCAGCATTGCATACTCATACTCCTAAGACTGAGGTTTCGGAGCTCAGAATGCAGGGCGCACCCAGAACCGACGCTTCTTCTTCTCGCCCAGGTCTTTCATTGTCTTCTTGGCCTCTCTCACCTGTGCAGCTTTCAGCGCACAATCCAACCGGGAGGTGGGAACCGAAAACTTTTCCCTGCTTATCATGCCAACTACAAGTACGGCAACTTTCCTAAGCGGTAGTTGAAGTTCGGCCCAAGTCCCTCGGAGTACCAACCCAATGCCTGAACCCTAAGAAACTCTTGTAAGCTTTATGTAGGTCCCAACGTTGCAACACCCCTTGATGCAGGCCCGGTCTGCCAACTGGTTCATCTCCTCTTCGATGTCCGCCGCCATCTCGTTGCTCTTGGCCTCCACCAACGGAGGAAGCTTGATTGTCGACGATTGCAGTGGCAGGACTGCCGTTCATGACCGATGACGGCAATGCTAAAACCATGATGTTCCAAGCATTGCGATGAGGCGAGTCTGACGACGGAGGCTGAGTTGTCAGAACTGTTAGAAGGCGAGCTTAGGCTGGCTGCTTCAAGCTTTACTTTCGAGCGGCATCGCATAGAATACATCGAGCTTGCTCCGCTTGCATCTTCGAGATGCCTCCATACTTACTACTCCCTAAAGAGAGAGTCTCCTTAACTGTGTCGGGCTTCTCATACAGAGCCCGCAGTCGTTGGAAAATACACTATCTGAGACCCTCGTCGTCTGCTCTTCACGAAGAGCTGCTGGCCTCTCGTTCCTCGAGGTCTTCGAGCTCCGAGCGCACATTCGCCAGTTCTTGCCGGAGGGCCTTAGGCAAAGTACATATACATGTACACACATTATACATATGTATATATGTATACACAGATATACAAGTAAATAAAGATATATATATATATATATATATATATGTCTATAGACAAATAGATAGATACATAGATAGGTAGATCCATAGATACATATATATATATATGTGTAACCGTACATCTATATATATAATATATATACATATATATATATACACATATGTATAAAAACATGTACGCAAATACATGTACGCACGTACACATAAACGTAATGCTTACATAACATTACATTACACTGCATTTCAGTACATAACATAGCATGACAGAACATGCGATCACGTAACATAGCAGACAGACAGACAGACAGACAGGCAGGCATTTCGACGAGTGTATTTTATCATATTTTATCAGCGACAAGATCTAGTCATCTAGTCGCCTGGCATCTGCTTCCGTCCGCCTTTCTGGCCACCCGGGTGGCCTCCTGCTCCCCTGCCCCAAGCAAGAAAGGCGCCGGCAGCTTCGACTTCTCCGGCACGGGCAAGTCTCTGCCGTGCCTGGCCGAGCAGCTTCCGTGTATTCCAGGAAAAGCGAAAGCACTGATTCAGGACCGGGGCCCTGCAGTGCACTATGTTCGATTCTCTGTCAACGATTTGGATGGCTTCTGCTCATCGTTTGTGCTGCTTTCTGCCATAACTTCGTCGTAGTTAGTGTGTTCTGGGCTTTCGTGTGCTTGCATGTCCGGCTTTTGGAATTGTCATGCTTCCGTTCCAAACTCGTAGATGCGGCCCTGCCCGCCAATTCACAATCTCGGTAAACACGAACACAGGAATCCCCATCCCGGTCCTCCTCGTAGCCGCGTTGCTGGTCATCAAGCTGGTCCTGACAACATGCCACCACACGGCCCATTCATGTTCAGCAGTTCAGTTGAGCCTTACAAATCCTTGCAAGAAAGGCAGCACTGGCAGATTCAGGCATGAACCCAACTCACTCACACCCAGGCTCCTTGGTCCTCTTCCGTGCCTGGCTTCAGAGAGCTACTATGAATTCAAAAGAAACTGATGTATCACAAACCGATCCTTTCAAACCCTTTCTTGTTGCTGTCCAGGTGCGTCGATCTCCACCCCCATGGCCTTCTGAACCCTCTCCAGCTCAACCTGGCATTCCAAGAGCTCACCGAGACTTCGCACACGTGCCCAGCATTTGATGGTGTGCTGCGACTACTTGCATGCTTGCGAAAGGCCTTGCGTTGCCTTCAAGTTTCACTTACATCCAATCGCCATGCTGCCGGGGAGGCCGAAATGGACTGTTCGCTTGTTGTCTCAGATTGCCGCAGCCGTGGCGCACGCTTTGATGTTGTTCCTTACTCCTGTGCTCAGCTTGTATGTTTGCCGACATGACCAGATCTAGCTACATGACATCTTCACAGCAATCAGAAAATCACCATGCCAATGCTCCTACGCCACAGTACAGTGTTTGGGCAAGGTGCAAGCTGAATCGCTCTGTATTGAAACGTCTCCTTCGCCAATTGGCTGTTCCCGTATGATGCTCCATACTGACAAAACCCCCTGAAAGCCCGCGAGCCGACTCAGTGGAGATCCAGGGCAAGTGTGCCGGCATCGCACTCTTCTCACGGAGCTGGTGCGACAAACGCCCTACCTCCTTCAAGTGTGGACAAGCTGAAGCAGTTTGACGGGCGCACCCGGCGACCAGCAACGGCATTTAACATGATATCCCAGCAATATACTCCCAGGAGCATGCCTCTAAGAAATACCGTACCCCAGGCAGCCACATTGTCACCACAATGGCAGCTACAGTTACAGTGGGCTCCGTCCTTGGTAGCACTTTTGAGCTCGTTCCTCACCGTACGAAGCTCGTCATGTGCCTGACGAAGGTCATTTCAGAGCTGTCCTCGTGTCTCTCCAAGCCGGCGCCTCCTTCGCGCCCGGAACCCTGACCCCCTTTTCCACTTACCTTTGGTTAATAGGGAATGGTAGTAATAGTAGTTATAATATAGCTATAATTGCTCCCCATTCCTCCATTCCCTACGAACCAAAGGTGAGTCCATTGCCACTCGCCTTCTCCATGGCGGCGCGGTAGGCAGCCGCTTCGTCGGAATGTCGCTTGCCTCGAGGTAGGTTTGCGTCTCGGGGTAAAGTCTACGTAGTGTTAAGATGCAGGCTGACAATCTTCAATTTATTGCTGGACCTGGAAACCTTGCGGAATCTTCGAACTGATTCAAAAGTACAGTATTAACTCAGTTTTCTGTTCCCTCCGGCCCTCCGGGCCAGCCTGCTCTACGATCGCTCTGCAGCACCTGCATCTCCTCTTTCAGATTGGACTCGCGCACGCGGAACCTGCCAGCCAGAAGTCCAGGCGCTCCAGAGTTTGCTGCTAGCCCCTCAGGCTTGTCTTGCTTTCAGAAGATACTTGCAGGATCAAAGATTATGCCTTGCAGGATATTGCTGATTTAGAAGCCGTTCCAATGGAGGGCCCCAATCGGCAGATTGAATAAAAGGCACTACAAAGTCACCTGAAAGCAAAATCCCTACATGAAGCTGTAAGTCCCAAAACACCAACCTGCTTCTTTAAAACGACATGGTGAAGGTAAGCTACATCGTGCATAACGGATAGAGACATGACAGTATGCCACAAGTTATCACCTTTCATGCACCTTTGGATTGCTTTTTCGTTTACTGCGTGCTTGCTGCTACTAGCTGCTCGCCTTTCTTTGGCTGTTTAACTGGTGCTGCTCTACCTTTCAAACTGACATCTATGTGTGACAGCGCATGCTTGTGGCTTCAAGGTTTTCTTGGAAGTCAAGAGTCAGACCTCGAGATATTGGACTCCATCTCCTTGGCACGAGCTCGAAGGCCTCGAAGTGCCAGATTCTCGTACTATGGCCATGGAACAAATAATCAAGACATCATGCCTCTTAATCTTAGTCGCATTCGATTCAAGGAACCCGAAAACTGCCTCCCGCTCAACTTTCGCAGACTCTCTCGAACTGAACTTCTGAGGCATGGACTCGCCATCTCGAGCTGCATGGCGTCGTAGTTCTGTGTCTGTGCACGTGGCAACAAAAGTACACTGACTGCTTTCACACGAGCAGGCTTGTCATCGTGTCTGCTCGTGCGTTCCATACGGTATCAGCGGCAGCCATTGCATCTTAGACGAAGCACTGCATCTCAGACTTGCCTTCTCGTTCGTCTTTTCTTTCTGAGCCTCGAATATGCCGGACACCTGTCTTTGCTGCGTGCAGTGGCCGTGCAAAAACATGAAGTTCGATACCAGCGCATGCATTCAGGCCAAACAAACATCTCATGTCATCAAGCTGGACAACTCGCCAAATGGATCGAAGAGTGAAGAAGTCAAGAGGTGTCCTACCAGCACTTAAACTTATGACTTTCTGACCTGCAAGCAGAACCTCACTTTCTGATTCCTACCTACTGGTTGACCCAAGCTGTTCCGAGACAGGGCGTCCTTCTCTCCGAGCCGCTCGATCGCCTTCACCGCGACCTTTGCAGCTGAAAGCACGCCCCAACAAAGACTCACAGGACCCCTCAGAAAACTCCCCACGAGGCTGAAAAGGAATCGTTACACAAGTAGAACAAGTAGAATTGGCCTGTCTGAGTCAGAAGGAGTGGAAGCCGGTAGACGTTGCAAACTGCTACTGATCGGCCAGTAACAAGCACCCAACACACATCTACTTGGCGGCATAGGACCCAACGATGAAAGGCAGCAAGTTCTTCCGGCCATCGCGGGGAGTTGCGTCAGGCAGATTGTTTGATGTTTCCGCCTTCATTTTTTGGACAGGACATGAAAGTGACGACTACGGGGGCGAGGCACGAGAAGAAACTTTGATTGAAAAAGACTGACCCCAATTCAGTTGGGAAGAAGGCTTGCTCCCTCGTATGTCGTCCCGTCGGGATTTGGGAAAGGACGGGTGGAGTGTCCGTGTCCGGGCATGCAGTCGGGCCTGTTTTGGCTCCGAGGCTCGGCAGACTCTGTTCGCTTTGAAGTGGGTGCATCTCTCAGAGATGACGTGGCTGCAAGGCTTGCATCTGACGAACCGTCAGAAGTCAGGACGACGGAGAGGCTTCAGGTAGATTTTCTGACTGGTGAAGTCTTCGTGCAATTTCTTTGGCGAAGCGAGGATGCCGTCCAACGCCACACAGCACAGAAACAATTATGCCAAGCAAGTGTGAGCAGTCACATCGCTTAACTTTCCCTACAGCGGAACCAGCCCTTGGACAATCAAGGATCGAAGCCGAGGATACAACTTGTCCGTCAGGGACTAGCAACTGGGCTACTCGGCGACTTGCTCAGATCGCTGGCCAAACTTGACGGCTTTACATTGCGAGTGCTCTTTGGCACCTCCACTCCTCGCTGTTCAGTATGCTTTTTTGTGAAACGGGCCTCATGGATGAGCTTGGTTGCCACAAGTTCTGCATGTTGGCATCTAGCTGCCTAGCTTGTCCCACAAGCCCATGAGGGGATCCTCGTTTTGCATATCATTGTTCGTGGCCATGGCGGGAGCACCGGTGATGCTTGCAGAATTATCGAAAATTCCCATGACTGCAATAGAGCTTGGCTGCTGCCAAGTGTGGTGGCAGGTTGACATCGATGCAAGCCCAGAAGTCATCATCATCCCAACCGTCCGTGTCGCATGCATACTCTTCAGTCCAGCACTCTTCAGTCCGCGCTTCAGTGTTGCTTGCTGGTTTTTCTGCGATCAACAAAGCAAGACCTTCAGCATCGTCAGGCGACATTTGAGAGTCGCTTGGCTTGCTCTGCGAACCTTGAGTGCGAATCTGCCCAACATCCTCCGCCGCCTCTGAGTAAAAGGTTTGCTCTGCGAGCAATGCTTCAGCTGAACTCTGCTCCGCCACCACAGATATTGTTGCCGCGGCCTGCTCGGTTTACATCTGCATGGGCTTTTTCTTTGACGTCTCTATGAGCATCTTCAGAAAGGCATCAGGTGCCTCATGTTGCTCGGCGTGGGCTGCTTTCGACAAGCTGTTCCTGGGCTCCTCTGCCCACATAGCAGCCAGTGCTGCTGCATCCTCAGGCGACAACTGGGTGTCTGTCGGCTTCTTCTGCGAAGTAGTGATTAGCATCTTGAAGAACGGGTCTGGCTTTCCATTCTGCTCTTGTGCGTCGCAGCACCTGCGGAGCAGGCAACTGCCGGTTGCACAAGAGCAGAATGGAAAGCCAGGCACCATGGGTGCCTGAGCAGCAGCAGACCCTTGGTCCACTTGCCCATGGAGATCGCAATAGGTGCCGGTCTTGCATCTTCTGCTCGACTGTCTTCTGCTCCCGTAGCTGTCGGAGCCTGATCATGTCCCGTTTTATGTTTAGACGGAAGGCCTTGGAGACCTTGTTGCGGATGTAGATCCGTAGCTTCCACATAAAGATTTCGTTCTCGAAAAACGGAGTTAGGCCTTCTTCACCCTCTTTCTTGAGGGTGTTGATCATGAGGCGCATTTGCCCGGCGGCTGCAGCTCAATCCTGGTCCGCTCCTGTGCGGACTCCGCTAAAGCAGGGCTTGTTGCGCGCGAGAGGTTAGCCAGCCGCTCGGTCAGAGCCTTGTAAAGCTATGGAGAAAAGAGCCACATCATGGCAGAGAGCAGGCAAAAGTACCGCGTCTTTCGTGGTTGCCCGGTCTGTGAAGAAACACAACTCGATCATTCTCCCAACAGCTGGGGGCTGCAGTGAAAGAAAACTGCTTGAGCCACTACCCTTTTGCGTTCAACATTTTGGCTCGGAGGGTTGAGCATAACGACTAGGTTTGCAGAGACAATCCGAAACCGAAGTCTGAGCGTGTCATCTCTTATGGTCCATCAATCACCAAACTATGTATTCTTGCATGAAAATGAAAGCCCGACCGAACTCTGAGACGGGTCGGGTAGCAGCGACCAGTCCGGCAAGATAGCAAGCAAATGTTTGCAAGAACGACCTGATCGAAGCCTGTTGCCGTCCAGGTTATGGACCCCACATTAACTCGCTTGTCGATCGTTTGAGATTTGCAAAGCTGCCTTCAGGTCAAGGAGAATGGGATAAGTAACCAGGAGCCAACACGCGATACTCGTCACAATAGTGCTAGGATCCAAGTCTTGCAGGCCCAGCTGCAGAATCAGCCCGTGCAGCGGCCGTCACTGTATCCAGCTCCTTCTCCAGCCTTCGACGGGTCGACACAAAGTTGCGTAACGTGTTCCTCACTTCACGCAATATCAGTGCAAAGGATGGAACCTCGCGATCTCGTCTGAAAGCGTGTGGCGAACCTGGCGGATGACTTCCATGACTCCAGCTCTTCAGGCCGGGGTAAGCGAGAACTGCAATCCAGGCTCGACATCTGAGTCTGAGTTCACGTACAGAGGTCTGTCTGCGGGGTCACGGGGGGAGTAACTCGTCGAGTCCCGCGACACGTGTTCTGACAGGCCTTCTTGTCGCGGCTGGATTGATTCCGGAGCTCCTTTTCGTGCACAATCGCCGAATGTCTTGAAGCTACTTGCTGTTGCGGTACGAAGTCACGAGTCCGTCTGCTCAAGAGACGAAGGGGCTACGTTCTCAGAACCAAACATAGACTGTCAGGAGGCATGATTCCTCCAGTGAGTTGGACAGGGTCTTGACGTTGACCAAGAGGCTTTCGACCTGCACACGACAGGCTGCCCTGCACTGTGCAGCATGAGGAAGCCAGCATTAGCGTTGGGCAATGGCTAAGGCTTACGGCTGCAAAGGGGGCATCACAATCACAAGATAGCTGCCGATGCAAGCCAAACCTGCCCATGACACAATTCAAATTCTGAATCACTGCGTTGACCTTCAATCTGGTCACACTCGCCATCCTGCAACTGCGTGCCTGGTCCACCGGCGTGGGAGGTGCACTGCCTCTTCTGGATCGGCTAGCGAGGAAACCAAACTTCTCGGCACCCGAGATACGCAAGCAAATGCAAAACTACCAGACAACGCGGGGCGGTTGCCTCGGCTGACTTTTTGAATTTCCGCATGCTGCTCCCGTTCCAGCCCGCTGCCGTTGCGCGCTCGTCTTATTGAGAGCTGTCCAGAAAACTTCTGGGCAGGCTCCGCGTGTGCATGCACTCATGCACTCAAACTATCCAGTCGGTGCAGTCATGATCTCCACCCACGTGGCGAGCGACCTGGTTCCATGTCTCATGCTGTACTTTCTCCCGCCCCCGTTGCTGATAAGCCTGCTGCACTACAGCTTTCAAGCGTTCACCCGCAGCTTCAGGTCATGGTTGGGCCCCTCGGTGCCGCTGGTGCCGTTGGGTGCTGCCCGGAAGTGCCCGCCACGCGGTGCGCCTGCTCCACGCTACCTCGTCCTGGCTACCCTGCTGTTGTTATTGCTGCTGCTGCATCGGCGGGTGGTCTGTCTGTAATGGTGTGCTTGCAGGGTCTTTGGAGGTCCCCAAATACAATGCTGTTTTGGCTGGTTCCCTACGCCCTGATTTCGTCGTCGCACGCATGCGAGCCTTTCTGTTGCAGCTGCTCTGCTCGCAAGAGTTGTATCCCGCCAATGGCTACGATCGTGCCAACCAGAACCAGTGCGACACCGAGTAGCCACCCGTACATGGATTATAGACAAGTTGCTCACAAACGCTCGTCACTTATCCTCTACTTGTCTTCCACTGCTGCTACCATGGGTCAGGGTCTCTTGCTACAGTCCCGGAGCGCTTCGGAGCCAGGTACCAGAACTGCCTGTATTCAATGTCATTCAACCGAAACCGAGCAAAGTCATGCAAAGTCCAGCAAACTTAGCGGCCCTAACGTCTGAGGCCCTGTTTGCTCCCTACAGGCCTGTGGGATCCAATGGAAGATCCTCGTCCTCCTCCACCATTTCCAACTCCTGCAGGCATGGAACGTGAGCAAAGACCGCAAGGCAAAGGGAACAAGAATCCGTGTTCTTTGCCCGCTTCGGGCCGCACAACTTCACGGTGCGGCCTTAGGCCGTTCCGAAGGGCGGTGCTCGCACTGCAGATGCTGATTCCTCTCCAGCCACATATCCTCGAGTGAGACTGGTTTGCCTTAGCTGGGTCGTTTCTGATGGTTGCCCACCTAGCTGGCTCTTTGTTGTGAGAGCTGCGACCACTCGCATCGTTTTCGTGGATATGCCAGCTCCTTGAGTGTGCAAATGTGGCAGTGGCGACCATCACTTCTTCTCGCGCTAGTCCGTCCCTCTTGTTGAAACTAGCATGTAGATCAACCGAGTATGCTTCCAAAGCTAAAGCCAGCTTGGCCAAGCAGGCTTAAATTTTCTGACAAGTCCATGGCTCTACAATCTCCACTCAGCTGGACTGGCAATCAAGTTTCGCGACAACATCAGAAGACTACTTCGTGCTTGGACCCACCCCGCTCTAGGCTGCCCATCTGCTTTAGTTTGTATCCCCGCTCAATTTCAACAGATCCTCTTTCGATCCACCCCATGTTGCCTTGCCAAAGACATGACGCAACACCACCTACGCGGCCAGACTCACGTGCTCCGCGCACTCGACCCTGGAAGCTCCTCGCGCCAGAGCACATCCACGATGCCACGGGAGTCCCGCAAGATCAGGAGCGTCCCGTCGAAGTACCTGTCCAGATCAGGTCGAGACGCGGGGAGCTACAGAATTGCTACAGTGCTACCAACGGCCAGTTCCAGAGTCGGGACCTCAAGATTCGAACCTCCCTGCACTGCTGACCGTGGCGACTTGGTCACGTGATGTTCATCTCCCGATCTCTCTGCATCGCTGGCCTCGGTGTGAGCAGTCGACACTGTAGGCCACGCGTCCACGAACTGCTACTTCTACTAGGTTCCGGGCATTGTCAGCTTCAATGCATCTGATCGTGTAGCTTTCGGCTTCTGGCAACGAGGCGTGCTGACCCCACCCCTCCCTCGCTCTATCGCTCCCTCGGCTTTGCTTCGCAGCACCCCCCCCTCCCCCCCAAGGCACGTCTTTGCCTCCCGGAGGCGGTTGGGGCCGACGAGCTCCAGCCGGCCTTGGAGCGTGATGTGGTCCTGCTGCTGGCCCCACCTGCTTCGAGCATCTGCGCATCTAAAAGAGGGCTCTTCTACAGGGCTCTGCCGCAATCTGCAACATCCGACCTCAGCTGTGTCTCAGTGGTAGTGCGCCCGTCTGCGGCGATGTGCAGCACCGGGGAAGCAACGACGTCCATGCTCAGCATCCTGCACTTGAGCAAACCCTTATGAGAAGATGGTGAGCTGAGCAGAAATCGGGGAATTCTGAAGTGGTGGGTGGCATGGCTCCTCCCAATGTCGCCGGTGTAGAGATTCAGAAGCATGCGGGGAACGTCTCCGTGCAGCAACCTCATCCACATCTCTCGCATGTTCTGGTACAGAACTCCCACTCGTAAACCAAACTTTGCCATTTCAAAGCTCGCCACCCTTTCTGAGCATTTTCCTGCAGCAGACGTCTCTCTAGTATTTTCTAGTCACAAAGGAGGAGTTCAGAAAACGTCAGCTGCTCAGAGAGTCTCGGACCTTCGGGCTGGTGACGTGCCAGGTGCCCTCCAGGTCGTCGATCGAGGACACCTCTGAACCGAGAGTTGAAGATCTTCACCCGTGCTGCAACACACGCTGCCGACATAGAGAGCGTCTGTCAAGAACCGCACTTTCACGCACTTTACAAACCATTTCCAACTTGCAAGGCCAAAACAAAACACCCGAGCGATCCGCCAGGCATTGCGGTGTGGTGCCCTCCAGCGCTGCAATGGAGGCCTGGCGTGCATGACTGCATCCTTAGCCTATCTTAGCCTGCAGTAGTCAAAGCACACAAGACTGCGCCTGCGTTGGGTGGCTGCCCAGCTTCTGTTTCAGGGATCGCCAGGGGCCCCGAACCGGAGCCGCGACGTTCGTCATCCTCGGAGAGGGGTTAGATGCCTTTTAATCTTCTGCTAGCTTCAAACATGCCCATCGAGCCATGTTGCATTATGGGCTCTCCAATTCTTTGTTGCTTCCATGGCCCCGCAGCATTCCAACTCCCACACAGGGATCCATGGTGACACGATGCTCTTGCTGGGGGCCGTGCGAGAAAGCTTCGAAGCTACTCTGACCGAGAAACCTGCACTGGTGCTCAAATGGCTGGGCCATAGCCGTCAACAATGACACCAGAGAGGGCCATGTAATGTCTCGCTGAGCTCAAGCATGAGCCCTGGCTTCACTCGCATTCAGGTGCAATCCACCGAACTGGCATGATGATCTGCGGCAGGCCGTCTAAAAAAACAGATTCTCGGTCACAAGACCAGAAGCAGGTTGTGAGAATATCGAACACAAAGAAACAGCGAGCCTTCCTGCAGCGAGGGCACCCAATGCCAGACTTGAAGTCAACAGCCTGGAACCAAACTCTGGCTTTGATGATGAGACGGCATTTCTCGTCGTGACCATATTACTGCAATCGCCACACACCACCACCACCACCACCGCCGCCGCCGTCACCGCGGCGACGGCGACGACGACTCCATTCATGCTCCTGCTCCTTGCTCCTCCTCCGCCTGCTGCTGCTGCCACCGAATCACTGATGCCACTACTACTGCCACTACTACCAGCTATTGCTACTGCTACTGCTACTGCTACTACTGCTACTGCTACTGCTACTACTACTACTACTACTACTACTACTACTACCACCACCACACTACCACTACCATCACTACCACTACTATCACAACTACCACTACTACCACGACCACCACCTACTACCACTACTGCCATGACCAGCACCAACCATGACCAGCACCAACCAGGACTACCACCGTGAACACCACCAACTACCATTACCATTACCACTACCACTACCACCACTACTACCACTACCACTACCACTACCACTACACTACCCCTACCCCTGCCGCTGCCGCGACCTCTGCCGCTACCACGACCACGACTACGACTGCGACCACCAGCACGACTACGATCACGACCACCACCAACACCACCACCACCAATGCCACCACCAACACAGCCACAGCCACAGCCACAGCCAAAGCCACAGCCACAGCCACTGCCACTGCCACTACCACTACTACTTCTTGCAATCTAAGCCCTAAGCTCAGTCCCTAGGGATACCAGGCTCTTGTTGGCCCTGTCGTCCGAATGAACAATTGCTGATACCGGTCGAGAACAAACCACGAAGGATGAGGCCAAGTGTAGCAGTGCCAGTGTCCATCATAACAAAGTCGATTTCGATGATACTGTTCCACGATACTAACAGCAAGAATAACAATACTGCGTAATGACCCCTGGGTGATTTTTGCAGCTCTCTCCAAACCGACCTCCGCCGAGTTTCACGCTTCGAAGGACGCTGCGACATCCCTGCGATTCCACTGTCCTGCTCAGAGGTCACGGGCTTTGGGTTTGTCAGTCCTCATGTCCGGCTTCTGTCGCCGAGGGCTGCGCTCAGGTAAAACCAAGGTGTCAGCATGCCAGTAGTGGCAGTCCCAAAGAAGCCATCAACGTCGGAGAAAGCAGCGCGTGAACAAGCAATCCACACTATCAATCAAGGGATAAGAAAAGCCCCTACGGCAACAGACCCCAGCAACAAAAAAAACTAATCAACACAAACACACATGCACGCAGACACCCAAGTAAAACAACAGCCTCAACTGAAGCACGAGCAACTGGAACACTTCATTACAACGGCCAAGGGTAGTGCCCTAGACATTTGGGTCACCAAGGTCTTACGGCCGTCAAACGAATATGTAGGGCTTTTGAAGGAACGGCTACACCGTTTTACGTGCCCGATGATCAAGCTTGATGGAACGAATCAAAGCTTTACGGCCTACATGGGAGTTTCCGAAAATGAGGAGAACCTTACGGTACCGTATTTGGGGGGGTCCTTATAACAAGGATCCTACAATTTTGGGTGCTATATTGGAGCCCCCCTTGTTCCTTACGGGCCTAACGTCGGCCTAGGGAAACTCTGCGAAGCCGAGGGCCCTGGAGTCCTGGTGCCAGAGCCTGGAACTCTCCTCAAAGTCTGAGCCAAACGCTGCAAGCGCGGGGGACGTGATGGGACGTGTGCAGTAACCATGCTGCCTCCACCTGCAGCAACCTCAAGCTCCCATAAGCTCCCCGGTCACCTCAGACAGAAGGCAGACCCGTCGTTTTATAAAACGCTGCTCACTGCTTGGCAGTGGGGCGAGGTGCATTCACAAGCCAACGCATTGTGTGTTGGCATAGGACGTTTACTGCGGCCTTGCGCAATCTTCGAATCACAGCTGTAGCATGCTGTAGCACGAGTGCATATAGCGTTTAGAGCATGAAGATCTTCATGCGCATGACTGCCAGAGCATTATCATCGGCGGAGTTTGGGCGTGGTTTGCCACGGGACTGCTCTGCAGCACATTCCAAACAACACCAAACCTACAGGCTCTTGCCCAACCCATGCAAGTCAGAAGAGCTTCGCCCATTCCATTCCTGAGCTTGAAAGTGCATTGGAAAGTCATCAGATGACCAACGAGATTGAAGACCCCAGAGTCCCCCTCAAAATTATCATGAAGCGACCGATGCGGCGTGCCAAGCAGCAGGCTGAGGGGTACTAAGCTGCGGACCCTTGGCGAACGAGAAGCTTTCCGTGCTTACCTCAGTCGATGTGCAGCTGCATAATCCTTGAGCTCTCACTAAGCTGTCCTTTGCAAGTTTATGGAGGTCGATCTGCAACCTACTGTCCACGGCACAACATCCACTCAAGTTCCTGAGATCAGTGTAAAGCGAGCTGCGTGATCCATCAGGTCACCATCGGGCTCCTGAAACGAGAGATATTAGCACTGAACATTACCCGAAGAAGTTCAGACTTGAGATCACGGGTCGGTGACTCGAGATTATCAGGACACGGACACACGTTCCAACACTTCGCACGAACAAGCCCCACGTGCACCTCCCAGTTCCTCATCTGCGCCTGCAACACAAGGGCTGTGTGGGGCATCATAAAGCAAGCGGCAACTCCCCAGAAAGCACCCCTACCACGTAACCACCCAAAGAGGGATTGTGTTCTTGCATAGGATTTCGCTGCCTTGTTTAAAGGTTGTTTTATTGAGTTCCTTGGAAGTTGCTTTTTGCGTGGTTGCAAGTTGTTTTGAAGTTGCTTTCAAGTTTTTGGGGTCGATGACGTGTCCGGCACGTTGTTTTTTTACGTTTTCTGCATGCAGGAACCATGCCAGGAATAGACAGAAAGGCCGACATCGATCTACCCTACCAATCTAACAAACCGAGGCAAGCCCAGTTTGTAGCGAAGCCTTGGAAGACCAAAGCTGCGCAGCTTCTACAACCCGCCCGTCCACAGCCTGCGCATCCGGCTGCCACGGAGGGGGAAAGAAGCCCCCAGCCAGCGCATCCCAGTCAAACCTTCTGCCACAGCGTGCAACGACACGGTCTAGAGTCCAGACTCAAAGGTCGTAGAGCAACCTAACCAGAGTGCTAGGCTCGAGCCGGGTGAACCTGAGGCAGCTGCCCCTTGAACCACAGATGTTTCTTGATCTCCTCACCGCAGCCGAAATGGCGATTCTCTGCCCCACGCTGAGAGGGCGCGTTTAGAGTCTCGTCCTTCGCCCCGGAGCTGCCCAGGCGCCTCTCCGGCCGCCGCTCCAGTAGCCCGCTGAGCACCTCTGAACTCTTGAGCAAAACGGGCTGTTGATGGTAGGATGACGACATGGGACACAGTGCACACCCAGCAGACCAAAGACTGAGCGCCTGCATGGCGTCTTCGGCGACGTAGCTGGGGAAGGTCAGAGGGGCCTGCAGTCTCTTCAAAAACGACGGCACAAAAACCACAAAGCACTTTCCTGCGATGAGGCCGAGTCTCGTGTTCACTATGGCTGTGTTGCTGGCGGTCTGAGTCCAAGAAAATCACTGCAGTGCCTCGCTGATCGCCGCGAAGAGCCGCATCTGGTCCTGGACATGCAAACGCGGCAAAAATTGATCGGACATGGTAATCATGGCAAGCATGCACTGCTCCGCGACATGCTGCGGTGCTTAGATGCTTACTAGCACGAACCGTCTGTGGCTACAAATTCTAGTCACCGGTTGGAGCTGTAGACCTTTGTACTACTGGAACTCATGCTATTCCCAGAAATATTTGAAGATGGTCCCAGCCTCCTCACCTGCTCCGAAGGGAATGGGGCCAACCACGAACCTGCGTCAGTGAACTACAAACGGAAGCCTCGCTGATACTGAACAGCAATGCAGAGACAGACGGTCTCTTACCAAAAAATGGTTGTCAAGACGAGCAAATGCTCTCGGATTGTCATCAACAGGATGATGCTGCCGCCAAGTAGCTCGTAAAGCATGACTCCCAGCGACCACCAGTCAATGGACTTGGCATAGCCCTTGCCTTTGATCACCTGCGACTCTTCGCCACGAAGATGGTGGTCCGCTGCAACATCAACGAAGGCAGACTTCACACACACACACACACTCACACACACTCACACGCACTAGACTCACTAGACTCCTAGACTGGGCTTCTGCGAACATCCCGTCCCGGGACGGACCCTTGCCCTGCTCAGCCCGGCCTCAGGTGCCAAGTACTCGGGAGTTCCGACCAGCGTGTTTGCGCGGATCTCCTCGCACGTCACTGCGCCCTGCAGGCCGCTACTGGTAGGTCGCGGCCTAAGCTTCCGCAGATGCCCGTTTCTTCAGCCTGCCGTCCTTCTTGCAGCAGCCGAAGTCGACCAGCTTGGCCCGCCCTGCGAAGTCCAGCAAAACCTGACTTCACTCATACAAGTAGCTGCTTCAGCCCTTTAACCTTCTCTTGCTGAGATGGTTCTCGGGCAAGGGCATTCTCGGGCTTCAGGTCCCTGTACATGATGCCGCGACCATGGAGGTACTCGATTCCTGACACAGCGTAAGATTCGGTGCCGTGCCGCCTAAGCAGGAGTCGCTGGCCTAAAGCAATTGAGCCAGTGAAGAACTGGGACTGGAGCTTGGTCAAGGCCTGGCTAGCAATAGCATCAAATGAGGCTCTGCAAACTCTTTATCACATGAAAAGCTTTACTGATTCCGTATTGCCCCAGGCAGGAACGAGCTAGCTGGTGAAGCCGGGGAGGGCATGAGTCTCCCACGCCAATCGCTCGGATGGCATAGAACAGGTCGCCACCGCCAAGGAACTCCGTGAGGAAATAGACGTTGTACTTGTCCTGGTGCTTCGAGGCAAGTGCTGTGAGCATGCCTTATAAGGACTTGGATCAAATGATGGTGACGAGGGGGGCGGGCTGTAGAGTCCTGGAACGTCTTGATGAACTGCACGATGCACGGGTGATAGCACTGGGCATTCACCTTTCGGAGTGCTAAAACTGCAAGTGGCCATTCAATGCTAGATTGCTCGCGCACACTGGCTGAGTCGATGCAGAACATGCTCATGCTCCACGTTCCAGTCCTCGCGTTCCATGATGATGGCTTTCTGCTGGTGGCCTTTTACTACCTGGTGGATGCAGCAACGATCTGCACAGTTTGAATCGCTGAGGACAACGGGCTGAAGCCTGAGCTTTCTTCACGCACTTCAGCGCGTACTCTGGGGCATCCTGAATCATGCGGTCCAGAAATCCAGCAGCGCACAAGTCTCATGTTTTATGCGATCTCATCATTGTTGGTTCAGCTACAACACCAAAATATTAAAGGTAGAAATATTGACGCCAGTGGTGCGGGTCGTGACCGGTGATGATATCTTCGAAATCCCCGAAAAGAAGCTGCCAAACAGTAAGTTCCGTGACAAAGGCACCCCCTGTCAGGTATCCGAGCACATCAGAGTTCAGATAGAGGCCTTCAGGACCGACCCATCCCTGGCGATAGGAAAACCATGGATGGTGAAACTTGCGACTCACTCCTCGTAAGAAGAGCCTTCAGCGGCGAGGTAAAGTTTGTATTTGTTCCTGGAGGTAGGGAGTTATTCGGCAAGCCGCTTCCGCTGCCGCCCGCGACTTTGCAGGCAGCAAGAGCGAATGCAACAGAGAGAGAGAGAGAGGAGACAGAGAGAGAGAGAGAGACACAGAGAGAGAGAGAGAAAGAGAGAGAGACACAGAGACGGAGAGACGGAGAGACGGAGAGACGGAGACACCGAGAGACGGAGAGACCGAGAGACGGAGAGACAGAGAGAGGGACAGACAGACAGACAGACAGACAGATAGAGAGAGAGAGAGAGTGAGGAAACAAGATTATCACAGGGTCTTGCAACATCTTGTAACCCAAGCTTAAGAGGAAAGCAAGCACCTCCTGAATATCGTGATTATTACAGTGCAACAAGCAACACACAACATGCACATTTTGCACAGTACCACGACTCAAGACTCGTCTGCCCTCTGCTCCACAACAGCATCCGACAAGGCCTTCTTCCCCTTGGGCGTCACGAGGCGGACAACGCCAAAGGTGCCCCGGCCCACAACGGCGGTGCACTGGACGCAGGTCAGGAATATGGAGTTCACTTGGCAAAACTTGGCAGACAGAAATGGACCAGCCTGGAGATCAGAGATCGACAAGTTCAAGTCCTGCAGGGCAGAACCACACTCCACTCGCAGTTCGGCAATATGCGAGGCTCCCTTCGTTGTCCTGCAGCTGCATGCGGCGCTCGAGCTCGTCTTTGAAGTGGCCAACGATCTGGAAGAACTCCTGAAGAGCCACGAGAGTGCTTGGCTGATTGATCTACCTTAAGGCATCTTGAGGCATGCCCGCTTGCTGTAGTGACCACTGCTGGGCTGACGCTGAGAGGCGAACATCGGCATCCAAGACCAGGCAGATGCACTCATCCAGTGCCTACAGTAGGCGTTGGTGTAGACCGCACAACCCAAGCCAGTGCTCTGGCATTGCAACCACATGAGCGTTTGTCACAATACACATGTTGGTACAGAAACGGAAATGGTAGTGATATGTAGTGATCTCATTACTACAGCAGCGAGATCAACAGTAACATAATGCTCCCATCGGCTGCGGCAGTTGCAATCAAAACGATCTGGTGGTGTCGATTGCCTAGCCACATATCACGCAGAAAAGTTTGGCACAACTGCGGCGGCAGCACTGAAATGTCACAACAGGTGATCCTTCGTTGATCGCAGCGATTTTGGGGTGGTCCTATATCGCTTTTACTCACACAGTTAACTGCAAGGGGGCGGAAGTCTTGAGGGATGCTCACATGTCACGTGCAACCGCGATCGGGATGCCTGGCAGGTGGCCGACCGCCTCTCTTGGAGGAGCAATCCACGCTCCCCGAAGTAATCCCACCTGCACTTCTCCCGCAGGCATCAGCTCTTGGGTTGTCAGATCACCGAGGCCTTCCCAGGGTCCGCAGGACTTTGCCGTCCTTCCGCACCTTCGCAGAAGTCTCAACCGAAGGAAGTCCAATGCTTCTGACCTCTCCAAGCTCCGGGCCACGACCGTCCCTCGTTGGATGAGATAGAAATGCCTCCGAGGAAAGGCTGCGATCGCTTCAAGGCTTCGGAGGACTCGGGATCAGCCTCGCAGGGTCGTCTTGCTGGACGATGATCTCCCCCGCCTCGGTCCAAAAGCTGACAGTGTCCTTGATTTATCTCACCTTCTTTGTAAGTCCCAGCGACATCCCTGCGTGCAATTTTTGTCGTGAAGTCATGGCCATTTCCCGGCACAGCCGACATGTTCAGAGCTCCCGACTGCGAAGATCTGCTGCTCCAGCTCTCGGACGGTGCGATCAATCTGCTCCTGCCAGCCACGTGAGGTTAGATCCGCATCACGGCAAGATTCTACCCGCAGAATGTCCTCGTTCAAGTTCTTGAAGAGGAAGATGTCCGAAAGCACGCGCTTGATCTCTGCACAGCGCATGACCTTCCGAGGCGGCCATGACAGGCTTTAAACAGCGGCGCCGTAGTTACGAGCCACTCGCCTCCATCAAGGAGTCCCCCAAAAGCTCCTGGACGTTGCTGTGGAGAATCCGGTGGAGACGCACCTTGCGGAGGGTACGAGCGCTCCTTACGAAGCTTCCCCTCTTGAGCGTCCAAACAATGCCTTCCCGACGGCGATGCCAAAGGTCGACATGGAAACGCCCTCCAAGAACTCCTGCGATATGCACAAAATTGCACGAACTCCCCATCTCATCCATCCCTCTCAGAAGACTGAAAGTCTGAACTTAACGGAACTTCAACGCCAGCCGTTTCTTCCTGCAGGCATGCAGATGTACGGGGAGACAACTGGCGAGTTAGTGCAAGCAGCCACATATGTCAACAAACCTCATCTGCCAGCTACTTTGCCACTACGGCTCACCGTTTCCCCCAGTGCAGGATCGCTCCGGCTGCTTCCCGTAGCAATGGCCAGCTTCGATTACCTTTTGGCACAAAGGAAGCAGTGCAGTGCTCGATGGTTGGTTCTCTAGCCTGACAAGCTCCCCCAAGCATGTCTCAAGGGCTGTCGGATACTTCCTCACTTTCTGCGAGAGGACGCGGAGTTGGCAGGGCAGACAGAGTCCCAATTCACGTAACACCCTGCCCTGTCCAATGTTCTTCCGCTGTCACTGCCTTGTCGGACTGCTGCAGGATGTCAACATCCTCGGCAGCAAAGACCTCTGCAGCTTTCCGTGCGCAGGTTCGCATCTCGCCAGCCAGAGAGACAACCACGGCTTTGAGCTGAATTTGGCATTGGACTGCAACTTTACGTATCATCGTGCTTGCTCGCTCATTCCAAGAATCCTGCCAGCTCGTCCTCCTCACGCGTCTTCGCCAGGCCCTTCATGATCGCAACCTCCGTGCCAGCACCCGGCGCACCAGCTGCTGTCACTGCTATGCTTGGTGCGAAGATAACCCGCCTGCCCGGAGATCACGACAATCAACTGCGCTCCGTCCTGGGGCGCGAAGATGATCTCGCCGGGCTCAAAGGTGCCGTCCTCAACAAAAATCAAGAAACCAAATGGCGGAATGACGAAATCTTCACACAGAACTACATGCCGACCGCAACAAGAACTAGTGTTTCCGTATATACGTACTAGTTATTTGTTTTCCGACGACACACTATCGAACCGTCCCATAAGATTTGGCGTGTCCAAAGCGGTGACCCCCGGATCGGCCTCGGTTCGAGAGATGAGGAGGTTCCTGGGCGGTGGGCGTCTGGTCTCTTCTGGTTTGAGAACTTATTTGAGGCTTTGGTGCACATTATGTGTACATTGTAGGTCTGAAGGTTCCAGAATCCGGGCATCAATTTACGCTTGCGGGAGACTGCATCTTGGGAAGTTTTATCGCGAGCGCCTACACAGTTTGACGTGATTTGTAACGCACTTGGGAGTTTGGTTCGACTTTTCGAGCGACGTGATTCGGGATCCCTGATATTTCGGTCTGACGGTTCAGGACAGGAAGCTTGCGCGAATTTGGATCCTGACAGATCGATAGCAAGAAGCTCTTCGACTCTTGGCTGTCAAGATGACTCGGAAAGCAGCAACGAATGACCCGACCCTGTGTACAACGTCTGCACGGCGGCATCCTTCTGCACTCTGGGGCGAGGACACTTGCTGCTCGGAGAGAATGCGCCACGGCTCCGGATCCAACGGGTTTCGCGGGAGACTGTGGAGAATTGCCTGGTGGCTCTTCACTGCGACAAAAACATTTGCAACACGTGGACGACTTGGCTTGCATGGGGGGCCTTGAACGCCGCTCGTCGCAGCACATCTAGCACTGAAGGGCTGAAGCCACTTAGTGCTGCCTGCAACAGTGAGGACCAGGTCGACTTACTGCTTCCATGACCACTGTCGCGAAGACTACCCAACATTAATCGTCGTGCTACGACAGCATCAGATCTCACTACTGGCCTTGTTCAAGCAGAGACATTCCACAGGTCCCTTCGCGAATGATTTCGCCTGGAGCAATCTTTGATTCCGACGGGTATACTGTCAGGAGCAACGCGAAGCTGTTCAACGGTGGCAGCTAGCTTAGACCATCAGACCTCAGGCACCCTGTGGTCGCCCTTTGTAAAGCGAAAGACTCGAGACGGCACGAACCCACATTTGCCGTTTCAGCACAAGCCCCACCTGCTGCTTGTTGTAAAGGACCCCCACGCTTCCAATGACAGATCCGGGCTTGCCGTACGACACCCTGCACCAAACACGTCTTATCACAAAGAGTTTCTTCTCCCGCTCCGTCCACAAAATTCTTGGGGCATGTCTGCAAAGCACAGGCTCGAAGGATGCACAAGGTCTGTATCTGAGACTGGCTCTAGAATTCTAGAAACCGCTCTCACCTGCCTGTCAAATGCATCAGCGGTCGATTCAGCAGGAGCCACTTGGCCACTGATGACGATCAGCCTTCGTCCGCGCTTCGCTTTCAAAAGGGCGGCATGGAACGGGGATCCATCAAACTTGGCTACAGGCATGCATTCGCCTACCTCCTCATCTTGCAAGACGATGGAGCCATCCTGGGAAACTGCAAGCGACCTTTTTGGCTTCCGGCTGTTCGCACGGTGGTGCTAATTCTGTGACCTGCCGCAGTTTCTCCTGCTAGTAAGCGAGTAGATTGAGCAAACTGTCTCGAGCACCCCTGTGTTGATTACGCAGGCCTCGAAAGTTTTCGAGGTACAGACTGCCGCCAGGGACTTCTGGTCGTCCTGTCGATGTGAATGTGAACAGGTCTCCCACTGCCTATCACCAGGCCGAAGAACCTGAGACCCCACTTCGGGTGTCCTCCTTCAGATACCGGAAGTCCTGGCAGGCCTGGAAAAACTCCATCGCCTCGAGCAGATGCACTTCAAGCGCGAGATTGCGACCCGGGCTCCCGGCCTTCTCTATTTGAGAAGAGCTCAGCTGCTCCTTGCACTCCAGGAACCTCTGACGCTCCTCCCATTGCACGTGGAATCTGGCAGCGATGCCTTTCGAATCCGCTCTGGCTTAGCAGCCCCCGACCCAGACCGAAAAACGTTGGGGCCAGTCCATCTTCCAGAGTTCACCATTCTCTGTGGCAACGATGGTGGTCTTGGCGCGAAAAGGACGCTGGAACGTTTTCTGCTCTCGCTCTCTCCTCTAGGTGCCCGACAGAGGAAGGGATGCTGTAGAGCAGCGCCAGCTCCCCGAAGGAGTCCCCGGGCCTTCAATCAGAAGCATGGCAGATACGCCTCGAACATCGCAGAGATCGGCAGAATCGAGGTTCCCGGGTTCCCGGCCCCAAGACGTTGCTCAGGCAGGCATTGTCCTGCATCATCTGGAAGCTCCCGTACCTCACGAAATTTCGCGGCTAGTCGCCCAGCTGAATCCGAGAACCCGTCCGGGCAGACAGGCCCATGGCCTGATGAAGTACACAGACTCGACGATTTCGCCTTGTCTCACGACGACCTTTCATGCCACACACTAAGCATGTTTTCAATGCGAAACGTCGCCATGGCCTTAGGTCCGGTAAAATGCTTGACTCCTTGAATAGTAAACGTTAACCTGTTCAGTACAAGTAAAATCCAGTGTCGAGTACCCGCAGAACCTGCCCCAAACGGTCGCGGTGTCTGTTAGTGCATGGGAAAGGGGCTGCCTCCTCAGGGACGGCATGCTTCACCTTCATCGAGAGACTCAAGGCCTGCCATCAGCTATTGCTTCTCGCGGACAAAGGGGCTAATGTAAACTACCCAGCACATCCCAGCACCCAGCGCCCCCCGCCACCCCCAAAGCCTTACACTCGACCTCCGGCACTGACTTCAAGAGGAAGTGCTTCTGGAAAGCCTCCGACGCTCCAAGAGTCAGCATGGCCCATCCCCATGCGCACTTCTGCGACCCTGCCTTCGTGAGGAACTCCTCGAGCTGGGGGTCCAACATCTCGGGCCTGCAAGGTCGGAGCGACGCTCAGCGAGCTCGGACGGCTTTCTGCGGAATCGAAGCACTCCATCGGAAGCTCAGCGCCAGGCTTGACAGTCTGGCTCGCCCGCCTGTGCAAAGCTCGAGCCACGAACGAAGTGCACATAAGCAATCACGAATCTTGAAAGGAAGTTGCCCCCGATTCCCCGAAGGCTCCAAAGCCCAGTCCTTCCCAGCACCGGTGTTTTGAGGGCTGCGCTGAGCTCCGTCGACTGTCCCGCCTCCAAACTTTGAAAAGAAACGACATCCACTCGCGCTCTAAAGCCAGGCTCCAACCCTCCCAGGCCCATGTCTGGCCACTGCATCCGCCTGCTCTGGCACGGCACTGATCCGGGACCGCTTCTCACGGCGGCGCATAGTCGCTGGACCATCCACCTGAGGTGAATGTGCTGCGCAATTCGGAGGCAATGCTTCTGTCTTTCCGCGACCGGTTCAACTCTCCATCGTGAGACTCAGCCCCGTGCCGACGTCCCGGAGGCTTCGCTGGGGAATGTGGCCTCGGCCGCAGGGGAACCGCTTGAACTTAGTTCCTAAACTCGAACCAGGGCTCCTTTCAAGGTCTTTTATTTGAGGACCCGAGTTTGAAGCAATTACGGATTTTAGGGGTCACACGTTGATTTTTGGCCGCATGGCTGCGGGACATGACTGTTTTGGCACGTTGTCCTACCAGTAAAGTGCTTCGAAGGCTGAGCCTCGGACCACATTGCCGATGTGGCCAACCTATCCAACATAAAACTAAGTGTGCACGACATGAACTTCGCGTGGCAGGGCTTACTCTTTCGGCCCTCATGATTTGCATCGAATACTGCCTGACAGAAGGGCGACACGGGCCTCGACTGAATGATCTGCTGCAGCAGCAACCTCGCGCAGCCATGCGGGACTCGTGAGAGCTCGGTCCAGGCCCCTCCAACCCGAACTCCTCCGCCTGGGACGAAGTGGACGCCGAGGACACTCCTTTGGAGGGGTCCGAGGAAGCACCAGCCAGGGCCTGGAGTTCCGCAGACGATGTTCAAGCGCTTCGGACTACATCAGCATGACAAAATGGGAGCAGCCTTGGCTTTGGCGGCGCTTGCGGCACCATTGCCCATTCTGGTAGCCAAGCAGCTTTGTACAGCTTTGCAAGGTTGTTTGGCTTTGGGGTTGGGATGTATGTTCATCGAGGCTTGCTGTGAGCTCCGGCTACGATTCGTCTGCATGCCCTGTGCCTTATCCTTAGCGTTAGCGGGTGAAATTGATGGGGAAAATTGGGAAAACAGGGGCACGGTCTAAGGCCTGCATCCATCGAATCCAAACTGCAGATGCCGAGTCTCTGCGTTGCTCTGCTTCCCGATGTGCCCACACTCTCTGCACGCATTTGCATGCACTGCTACACAAATGTCAGCTTTGGGATCGGCAGAAACAGTCAACTTGTAGCCACGGCTAGCATGCTCATGAACCTCAAGACTCCGAAGCGACGTCCTGACCTTGCGCCATCCCGAACATTTTGCGATGCGTTCAAACGCGCTGTTCGCTCTTCCCCCCTTACCCCAATGCTGTGCTGCCAATGGTGGGCTTCGTATCAACATTAGACAACCATTCGACTTTAACATATCGGTTCGTTCAAAATGGAACGGCCCACAGGCAAGCACGAGCAGTCCGACCAAGCTGGAATGCACATTGACACCCCAAAAGGACTTGGCCGGCGACTGGCCCTCAGCAAGGATTGGTCACAGAGCAGGTGCTTCCGCTGAGTTGCGCAATTGCATTGGCAGCAGTTTCAAGGGCTGCAAAGCCATCCGAGATCTTCGCGCCGCCCTGCTCATAGTCGCAACAACCGGCATCCTTGACGCATGTCATATAGGTGGTGAGCGCATCGCAGCCGCTTCCAGCGGTGCAGGAAGTGACCGCGCTCGTGTCGCACCCGCAGCCATGGAGTACTGAGACGAGCATGACCATCAGTGCCGCGAGTGCTGTCCTTGCCAGTGCCATGACGACAGGAGAAGCGAAGGAGAACAGAAGCTAAGGAGAAGCTACCTGCTGCCAATCCAGGGGCCAACGGACTGCATCGGAAACAAATAGCTTCAAGGCTGCCGCGTGCCTCGACGAACCTGGTCACTTGCACGGACGTGAAATCGTGAAATAGACTGCCGCAACGGATTTCTGCTCATTCAGTAGTCGATTCCATCTGAAACTGTCTCAAACTGCTGGCTTTGACCCTCTTCACCTTGTGCCATCCCGAACATTTTGCGATGCGTTCAAACGCGCTGTTCGCTCTTCCCCCCTTACCCCAATGCTGTGCTGGCACTGGTGGGCTTCGTATCAACATTAGACAACCATTCGACTTTAACATATCGGTTCGTTCAAAATGGAACGGCCCACAGGCAAGCACGAGCAGTCCGACCAAGCTGGAATGCACATTGACACCCCAAAAGGACTTGGCCGGCGACTGGCCCTCAGCAAGGATTGGTCACAGAGCAGGTGCTTCCGCTGAGTTGCGCAATTGCATTGGCAGCAGTTTCAAGGGCTGCAAAGCCATCCGAGATCTTCGCGCCGCCCTGCTCATAGTCGCAACAACCGGCATCCTTGACGCATGTCATATAGGTGGTGAGCGCATCGCAGCCGCTTCCAGCGGTGCAGGAAGTGACCGCGCTCGTGTCGCACCCGCAGCCATGGAGTACTGAGACGAGCATGACCATCAGTGCCGCGAGTGCTGCCCTTGCCAGTGCCATGACGACAGGAGAAGCGAAGGAGAACAGAAGCTAAGGAGAAGCTACCTGCTGCCAATCCAGGGGCCAACGGACTGCATCGGAAACAAATAGCTTCAAGGCTGCCGCGTGCCTCGACGAACCTGGTCACTTGCACGGACGTGAAATCGTGAAATAGACTGCCGCAACGGATTTCTGCTCATTCAGTAGTCGATTCCATCTAAAACTGTCTCAAACTGCTGGCTTTGACCCTCTTCACCTTGTGCCATCCCGAACATTTTGTGATGTGTTCAAACGCGCTGTTCGCTCTTCCCCCCTTACCCCAATGCTGTGCTGCCACTGGTGGGCTTCGTATCAACATTAGACAACCATTCGACTTTAACATATCGGTTCGTTCAAAATGGAACGGCCCACAGGCAAGCACGAGCAGTCCGACCAAGCTGGAATGCACATTGACACCCCAAAAGGACTTGGCCGGCGACTGGCCCTCAGCAAGGATTGGTCACAGAGCAGGTGCTTCCGCTGAGTTGCGCAATTGCATTGGCAGCAGTTTCAAGGGCTGCAAAGCCATCCGAGATCTTCGCGCCGCCCTGCTCATAGTCGCAACAACCGGCATCCTTGACGCATGTCATATAGGTGGTGAGCGCATCGCAGCCGCTTCCAGCGGTGCAGGAAGTGACCGCGCTCGTGTCGCACCCGCAGCCATGGAGTACTGAGACGAGCATGACCATCAGTGCCGCGAGTGCTGCCCTTGCCAGTGCCATGACGACAGGAGAAGCGAAGGAGAACAGAAGCTAAGGAGAAGCTACCTGCTGCCAATCCAGGGGCCAACGGACTGCATCGGAAACAAATAGTTTCAAGGCTGCCGCGTGCCTCGACGAACCTGGTCACTTGCACGGACGTGAAATCGTGAAATAGACTGCCGCAACGGATTTCTGCTCATTCAGTAGTCGATTCCATCTGAAACTGTCTCAAACTGCTGGCTTTGACCCTCTTCACCTTGTGCCATCCCGAACATTTTGCGATGCGTTCAAACGCGCTGTTCGCTCTTCCCCCCTTACCCCAATGCTGTGCTGCCACTGTGGGCTTCGTATCAACATTAGACAACCATTCGACTTTAACATATCGGTTCGTTCAAAATGGAACGGCCCACAGGCAAGCACGAGCAGTCCGACCAAGCTGGAATGCACATTGACACCCCAAAAGGACTTGGCCGGCGACTGGCCCTCAGCAAGGATTGGTCACAGAGCAGGTGCTTCCGCTGAGTTGCGCAATTGCATTGGCAGCAGTTTCAAGGGCTGCAAAGCCATCCGAGATCTTCGCGCCGCCCTGCTCATAGTCGCAACAACCGGCATCCTTGACGCATGTCATATAGGTGGTGAGCGCATCGCAGCCGCTTCCAGCGGTGCAGGAAGTGACCGCGCTCGTGTCGCACCCGCAGCCATGGAGTACTGAGACGAGCATGACCATCAGTGCCGCGAGTGCTGCCCTTGCCAGTGCCATGACGACAGGAGAAGCGAAGGAGAACAGAAGCTAAGGAGAAGCTACCTGCTGCCAATCCAGGGGCCAACGGACTGCATCGGAAACAAATAGCTTCAAGGCTGCCGCGTGCCTCGACGAACCTGGTCACTTGCACGGACGTGAAATCGTGAAATAGACTGCCGCAACGGATTTCTGCTCATTCAGTAGTCGATTCCATCTGAAACTGTCTCAAACTGCTGGCTTTGACCCTCTTCACCTTGTGCCATCCCGAACATTTTGCGATGCGTTCAAACGCGCTGTTCGCTCTTCCCCCCTTACCCCAATGCTGTGCTGGCACTGGTGGGCTTCGTATCAACATTAGACAACCATTCGACTTTAACATATCGGTTCGTTCAAAATGGAACGGCCCACAGGCAAGCACGAGCAGTCCGACCAAGCTGGAATGCACATTGACACCCCAAAAGGACTTGGCCGGCGACTGGCCCTCAGCAAGGATTGGTCACAGAGCAGGTGCTTCCGCTGAGTTGCGCAATTGCATTGGCAGCAGTTTCAAGGGCTGCAAAGCCATCCGAGATCTTCGCGCCGCCCTGCTCATAGTCGCAACAACCGGCATCCTTGACGCATGTCATATAGGTGGTGAGCGCATCGCAGCCGCTTCCAGCGGTGCAGGAAGTGACCGCGCTCGTGTCGCACCCGCAGCCATGGAGTACTGAGACGAGCATGACCATCAGTGCCGCGAGTGCTGCCCTTGCCAGTGCCATGACGACAGGAGAAGCGAAGGAGAACAGAAGCTAAGGAGAAGCTACCTGCTGCCAATCCAGGGGCCAACGGACTGCATCGGAAACAAATAGTTTCAAGGCTGCCGCGTGCCTCGACGAACCTGGTCACTTGCACGGACGTGAAATCGTGAAATAGACTGCCGCAACGGATTTCTGCTCATTCAGTAGTCGATTCCATCTGAAACTGTCTCAAACTGCTGGCTTTGACCCTCTTCACCTTGTGCCATCCCGAACATTTTGCGATGCGTTCAAACGCGCTGTTCGCTCTTCCCCCCTTACCCCAATGCTGTGCTGGCACTGGTGGGCTTCGTATCAACATTAGACAACCATTCGACTTTAACATATCGGTTCGTTCAAAATGGAACGGCCCACAGGCAAGCACGAGCAGTCCGACCAAGCTGGAATGCACATTGACACCCCAAAAGGACTTGGCCGGCGACTGGCCCTCAGCAAGGATTGGTCACAGAGCAGGTGCTTCCGCTGAGTTGCGCAATTGCATTGGCAGCAGTTTCAAGGGCTGCAAAGCCATCCGAGATCTTCGCGCCGCCCTGCTCATAGTCGCAACAACCGGCATCCTTGACGCATGTCATATAGGTGGTGAGCGCATCGCAGCCGCTTCCAGCGGTGCAGGAAGTGACCGCGCTCGTGTCGCACCCGCAGCCATGGAGTACTGAGACGAGCATGACCATCAGTGCCGCGAGTGCTGCCCTTGCCAGTGCCATGACGACAGGAGAAGCGAAGGAGAACAGAAGCTAAGGAGAAGCTACCTGCTGCCAATCCAGGGGCCAACGGACTGCATCGGAAACAAATAGTTTCAAGGCTGCCGCGTGCCTCGACGAACCTGGTCACTTGCACGGACGTGAAATCGTGAAATAGACTGCCGCAACGGATTTCTGCTCATTCAGTAGTCGATTCCATCTGAAACTGTCTCAAACTGCTGGCTTTGACCCTCTTCACCTTGTGCCATCCCGAACATTTTGCGATGCGTTCAAACGCGCTGTTCGCTCTTCCCCCCTTACCCCAATGCTGTGCTGGCACTGGTGGGCTTCGTATCAACATTAGACAACCATTCGACTTTAACATGTCGGTTCGTTCAAAATGGAACGGCCCACAGGCAAGCACGAGCAGTCCGACCAAGCTGGAATGCACATTGACACCCCAAAAGGACTTGGCCGGCGACTGGCCCTCAGCAAGGATTGGTCACAGAGCAGGTGCTTCCGCTGAGTTGCGCAATTGCATTGGCAGCAGTTTCAAGGGCTGCAAAGCCATCCGAGATCTTCGCGCCGCCCTGCTCATAGTCGCAACAACCGGCATCCTTGACGCATGTCATATAGGTGGTGAGCGCATCGCAGCCGCTTCCAGCGGTGCAGGAAGTGACCGCGCTCGTGTCGCACCCGCAGCCATGGAGTACTGAGACGAGCATGACCATCAGTGCCGCGAGTGCTGCCCTTGCCAGTGCCATGACGACAGGAGAAGCGAAGGAGAACAGAAGCTAAGGAGAAGCTACCTGCTGCCAATCCAGGGGCCAACGGACTGCATCGGAAACAAATAGCTTCAAGGCTGCCGCGTGCCTCGACGAACCTGGTCACTTGCACGGACGTGAAATCGTGAAATAGACTGCCGCAACGGATTTCTGCTCATTCAGTAGTCGATTCCATCTGAAACTGTCTCAAACTGCTGGCTTTGACCCTCTTCACCTTGTGCCATCCCGAACATTTTGCGATGCGTTCAAACGCGCTGTTCGCTCTTCCCCCCTTACCCCAATGCTGTGCTGCCACTGGTGGGCTTCGTATCAACATTAGACAACCATTCGACTTTAACATATCGGTTCGTTCAAAATGGAACGGCCCACAGGCAAGCACGAGCAGTCCGACCAAGCTGGAATGCACATTGACACCCCAAAAGGACTTGGCCGGCGACTGGCCCTCAGCAAGGATTGGTCACAGAGCAGGTGCTTCCGCTGAGTTGCGCAATTGCATTGGCAGCAGTTTCAAGGGCTGCAAAGCCATCCGAGATCTTCGCGCCGCCCTGCTCATAGTCGCAACAACCGGCATCCTTGACGCATGTCATATAGGTGGTGAGCGCATCGCAGCCGCTTCCAGCGGTGCAGGAAGTGACCGCGCTCGTGTCGCACCCGCAGCCATGGAGTACTGAGACGAGCATGACCATCAGTGCCGCGAGTGCTGCCCTTGCCAGTGCCATGACGACAGGAGAAGCGAAGGAGAACAGAAGCTAAGGAGAAGCTACCTGCTGCCAATCCAGGGGCCAACGGACTGCATCGGAAACAAATAGCTTCAAGGCTGCCGCGTGCCTCGACGAACCTGGTCACTTGCACGGACGTGAAATCGTGAAATAGACTGCCGCAACGGATTTCTGCTCATTCAGTAGTCGATTCCATCTGAAACTGTCTCAAACTGCTGGCTTTGACCCTCTTCACCTTGTGCCATCCCGAACATTTTGCGATGCGTTCAAACGCGCTGTTCGCTCTTCCCCCCTTACCCCAATGCTGTGCTGCCACTGGTGGGCTTCGTATCAACATTAGACAACCATTCGACTTTAACATATCGGTTCGTTCAAAATGGAACGGCCCACAGGCAAGCACGAGCAGTCCGACCAAGCTGGAATGCACATTGACACCCCAAAAGGACTTGGCCGGCGACTGGCCCTCAGCAAGGATTGGTCACAGAGCAGGTGCTTCCGCTGAGTTGCGCAATTGCATTGGCAGCAGTTTCAAGGGCTGCAAAGCCATCCGAGATCTTCGCGCCGCCCTGCTCATAGTCGCAACAACCGGCATCCTTGACGCATGTCATATAGGTGGTGAGCGCATCGCAGCCGCTTCCAGCGGTGCAGGAAGTGACCGCGCTCGTGTCGCACCCGCAGCCATGGAGTACTGAGACGAGCATGACCATCAGTGCCGCGAGTGCTGCCCTTGCCAGTGCCATGACGACAGGAGAAGCGAAGGAGAACAGAAGCTAAGGAGAAGCTACCTGCTGCCAATCCAGGGGCCAACGGACTGCATCGTACGCCCCTTATCTGATCGGCTTCTGAAGGTGTGTCCCCGATTGCAAACTTTGCTTTTCCTTAAATCTGCAGGCATGATCGATGTTGCCAGGTTTTTCTGGCATTCCAGTGTGCCCTTCGGGCACGCGGGTGTCTCACTGCGGAAAGCTCACACACTCAATGACAAAGGCTGCACTTTAAGATGTCCCCATGCTTGAGAAAATGCAGTGAAGTCTCAACAAAGGTCTCGAAGTGGGTCCCCAGTGAAACCGAACTACTCTTGATTCAACAGGCTGTGTTCTCAGGTCCTCGGCGGTGGGGGCGCAAGCTTTGAGAATCGGCATGAGACTGAGGGCTCGGCGTCTTTTGAACTCTGAGACTCAGAGAAATTGAGGCAGGTCTGGCCTTGTGCCACGGCAAAAGCTCCCTCTCCGTCTGCTGACGTCACGCTTGAGAGCCAAACAGGCACCAGCAGAAGCCCGACAGTTCACCTGGAGCTGTGTTTTGGCGGATAGATGAGGCTGCGCGTGAGGCTAAGATGTAGCGTGCTGGGGCTCAGGGGCCCCGGCTCTGCTATGCATGCATTGGAGATCGCACGCGCCCACATCTGCATCTCCTGCTACTGTAGGGGCCGGAAAACGGATAGAAAGAACAGGAAAGAAACATGAAACGCTGTGAAGTCCTCTTCAGAGGTCAGCTGCAGTTCCAGCCACAGTGCCTCACGTCTCACATGAACGCTTGAAAATGCTTTCAGCTGCATCACGAGCCACTGAGGCTGCACGCTTCGAAGAGCTGAAATCGGCCGTCTGCCAAAAGGAAGCAGAGCCTCGATAGTCGAGGAAAAGCGCTCGCAGTCGATGGCAAGGAACCAGCTTCTGCTGAGTTGCCGCAAGGGCTCACGAGCAGAATCCCCGAAAGGACCTGAAAAGCTGCAGGTGCAGGCGGGAAAAGAATCAGGTCGGCTCCGAAGACCCTGTAAATGCAATGCATGCAACACCTGCCACATCGTCATCAGCAGACTTCTTCATCCTGCAACTTCAGTCGTCAGGATGAAGGCACGTGACGACAGCCATCAAGGGAAGGGCTGCAAACAAATGAGAATCGATGGCTGCAAGTTCATTTGCAGCAGACCAATGCGTCATATTCGCACAAACGACCGAGCAAGTGCAGCCACCTTCTTGTCTACATGTGGACCATAGCCTGCGTTTGTTACGTGACCCGTCGGTCAAACCTGATGCTTCCAGTCAACATCTCAATCTTCGTCTTACGGCACGAAAGCCTTTCCATATTCTATTCCATTCTACAAGTATGCTGCTTAATTAAAACTGAAGCATTCCTGCCATTGTCGTAACCTTGTCTGCAAGAACACACCCGCTCCTGCCAGCCAGGACCAGGCTCTTGTCACGCAGATTGGTTTCGCGCAGAACCGTGTCCTTCGCAAAGTCACCCACTCAGACGCACGTTTGCACAGTCCTGTGAAGGCACTGTCCTGCAAGCGGATGAAGACGTACGGCGCAGGATCATCCGGGGATGTTGAGAAGAATAGCCAGAAAGCATACTTCAAAGACATCCACACGGCCTCAATCATTTCACAGCTTCCACGAAAAGATCCAAAGCACGCGCAAGGATCACGCAGTGAGTTCAGTTGCGGCTGACACTCTCTGACTACATCTCCGGCCTCACCGGAAGATGCAGTCACCTCTGGCTGCAGCAAGTTGATGCCGTTCTTGTGACCGCCTTGGTGCGGCTGAAGCTGTCGACCTCTCGCTCTGGTCGCTTCGCGAGACGCCGACGGTCAAGAAAGCTGCTCGAGGTCTCGCTGAGGACGCAGTGCGAGAGCTTCGCACCGGACAAGCCGCCTCGACATCCCCACTGCGAGATGCAGGATGATGCAGGGTGACTTCCTCCTGCAACCCTCCCGGAATCTCCCGGAGCCTTGATGGCCGTGAGGCATCGGAACGTCGAAGCGCTCCAGCCCGCCGGGGGGTATCGATGCCCAACCCTGCAGGTTCTGAGTTTCTGCGTAGTGCAGGGGGCAGGTGTCTTCAACATTAATCCACGAGACTTGGGCTTGTGCACTCAGCGTCTCGCCCGCCACCTGCACTCAAGTCCAACTCAGCCTCACGGCCCTCTCCAACCACCCAGCAGCCTGCCCCGCAGCGCGCAAAGCAGATGACGTGTCCTCTGGAGCCTCGACACAGTGCGACATAGCTTAGCTGGAGTACCGGGGGGATTGACGGATGAAGGCACATCCTGAAACCTTCTCCGAACCTGGGGCCCAGGACCCAATCCCGAAGGTCCTTGCCCTAAACCTGAACTACTTCGATCACAGCACAAACCCAAACCCCACACCGAGACTCAGTACCTCAAAACCCTCCGGGAACGAAAACCTCACTACTCGCGCTCATCATGGTGCAGAAAGGCGATAGAGGTAACAAGTACTTGAGACAGCTCCCCGAAAGACTGGGGGCCTCCTGAAACTCCGGCATTGCGGTCTTCTTGACCGAGGCATCCGGCAGCAGCTCAATGCACCTGCGATACGAAAGAACCTGAAGCCTCGTTTTTTGTTCCTTGCTGAAATCGATTAGCCTAAGGCCTAAGGCCTAAGGCCTTTGCTCATCTTGAAGCAGGGTGTTGTAGATGCACTTCTGAACGGCGACGGAAGGCGTTGTCCCGTCTGCCTGCTGCACCGCACTGCAAGGCATTTCTTGTGACAACTGGCGAACATTTACCTGCTTGTGCAAGTCGCGGCATCTATTGGCCACTCAAAGTACTGCAAAGCCGCAGCTACGTCAAGCCTAAAGCGGGATCAAAGGCATGCAGGGGCACAGTAGCCCCGCATAAGAAAGGGTAAGCCTGCTCCTGGCCTCAATTCTGGAGTTCACTTCCAGCCATTCTTGGAAGGACAGCCGCGTATTGTTGCCCCCTTCCGAGTCCGGAAGCACCCTGCACGGTGGCATCGCTCTGTGCAGCTGCGAAAGCGGGGGTCTCCGATGAAGTCAGCGAAACAGCAGACAAGCGAGTCCACAGCGATGCTGTCGCGAATCCTGACTGCTCTATCGACACTTCAATTCGGTGGGAGCCTGCGGATGTTCCAGCAGAGTAGAACTGTGGAAAACAGCAGCCTGTCAGGGAACAGAAAGAAGTACCATCCGGACTGCATGAGACAAGGATGCCATCTAATCGGGTCCACGGCCGCAGATAACCGAATTGCCACTGCAGCCGTGACTTGTCAGCTGTAGCTCGCTTGGCAGTGCCAACTGCTTGGCACACCGAATCGTTCACCAAGCCCGAACTCCCCATCTCATCCATCCCTCTCAGAAGACTGAAAGTCTGAACTTAACGGAACTTCAACGCCAGCCGTTTCTTCCTGCAGGCATGCAGATGTACGGGGAGACAACTGGCGAGTTAGTGCAAGCAGCCACATATGTCAACAAACCTCATCTGCCAGCTACTTTGCCACTACGGCTCACCGTTTCCCCCAGTGCAGGATCGCTCCGGCTGTTCCCGTAGCAATGGCCAGCTTCGATTACCTTTTGGCACAAAGGAAGCAGTGCAGTGCTCGATGGTTGGTTCTCTAGCCTGACAAGCTCCCCCAAGCATGTCTCAAGGGCTGTCGGATACTTCCTCACTTTCTGCGAGAGGACGCGGAGTTGGCAGGGCAGACAGAGTCCCAATTCACGTAACACCCTGCCCTGTCCAATGTTCTTCCGCTGTCACTGCCTTGTCGGACTGCTGCAGGATGTCAACATCCTCGGCAGCAAAGACCTCTGCAGCTTTCCGTGCGCAGGTTCGCATCTCGCCAGCCAGAGAGACAACCACGGCTTTGAGCTGAATTTGGCATTGGACTGCAACTTTACGTATCATCGTGCTTGCTCGCTCATTCCAAGAATCCTGCCAGCTCGTCCTCCTCACGCGTCTTCGCCAGGCCCTTCATGATCGCAACCTCCGTGCCAGCACCCGGCGCACCAGCTGCTGTCACTGCTATGCTTGGTGCGAAGATAACCCGCCTGCCCGGAGATCACGACAATCAACTGCGCTCCGTCCTGGGGCGCGAAGATGATCTCGCCGGGCTCAAAGGTGCCGTCCTCAACAAAAATCAAGAAACCAAATGGCGGAATGACGAAATCTTCACAAGTGCGTGGTTGCACGAGCTGCACATGGGCATTGACAGCAGAACTACATGCCGACCGCAACAAGAACTAGTGTTTCCGTATATACGTACTAGTTATTTGTTTTCCGACGACACACTATCGAACCGTCCCATAAACTCGATTTGGCGTGTCCAAAGCGGTGACCCCCGGATCGGCCTCGGTTCGAGAGATGAGGAGGTTCCTGGGCGGTGGGCGTCTGGTCTCTTCTGGTTTGAGAACTTATTTGAGGCTTTGGTGCACATTATGTGTACATTGTAGGTCTGAAGGTTCCAGAATCCGGGCATCAATTTACGCTTGCGGGAGACTGCATCTTGGGAAGTTTTATCGCGAGCGCCTACACAGTTTGACATGATTTGTAACGCACTTGGGAGTTTGGTTCGACTTTTCGAGCGACGTGATTCGGGATCCCTGATATTTCGGTCTGACGGTTCAGGACAGGAAGCTTGCGCGAATTTGGATCCTGACAGATCGATAGCAAGAAGCTCTTCGACTCTTGGCTGTCAAGATGACTCGGAAAGCAGCAACGAATGACCCGACCCTGTGTACAACGTCTGCACGGCGGCATCCTTCTGCACTCTGGGGCGAGGACACTTGCTGCTCGGAGAGAATGCGCCACGGCTCCGGATCCAACGGGTTTCGCGGGAGACTGTGGAGAATTGCCTGGTGGCTCTTCACTGCGACAAAAACATTTGAGCGTGGGGCGATATTCAAAGGACCGAAAGCGGACATTGGTAGAGGGGTATCGGTTTTGGGATTAGGTATCGGTTCTCCACAAAATTGGCTTCTTTACTTATAAGGGTCTCCATGATGTAAGGGGTTGCAGATTTAGAGTAAGGCGGGAAGGTTGCTGAGCCGCTCTGACTGTGACATGGCTTTGACAATTCCAAGTTCTTTAGTATGGCAAAGTACAGAAACTGTTATGCGACGACTGGTGGCACATGTTCTGTTGGCTTCAGTACGGCTGGGTACTGAAAGGGCAGTGGGTCCATTTGGCCGCACACCCCAGTCAAAGTGGTATCGGTTTGGTATCGGTTTGGGTATCATCTAGAACACACAATCAGTGAAAACCAAAAAGGAGCGAAAAAGCATAGACATATTGCACCCATTGAATGTATCGGTTTTGGGATTAGGTATCGGCTCCCCATGAAAAACGACATTGTCCTCCTGTAGTACTGACACAAAAGGCCATAATAACGCCTTTCGCTCATTTGCAACACGTGGACGACTTGGCTTGCATGGGGGGCCTTGAACGCCGCTCGTCGCAGCACATCTAGCACTGAAGGGCTGAAGCCACTTAGTGCTGCCTGCAACAGTGAGGACCAGGTCGACTTACTGCTTCCATGACCACTGTCGCGAAGACTACCCAACATTAATCGTCGTGCTACGACAGCATCAGATCTCACTACTGGCGGTCCCTTCGCGAATGATTTCGCCTGGAGCAATCATTGATTCCGACGGGTATTATACTGTCAGGAGCAACGCGAAGCTGTTCAACGGTGGCAGCTAGCTTAGACCATCAGACCTCAGGCACCCTGTGGTCGCCCTTTGTAAAGCGAAAGACTCGAGACGGCACGAACCCACATTTGCCGTTTCAGCACAAGCCCCACCTGCTGCTTGTTGTAAAGGACCCCCACGCTTCCAATGACAGATCCGGGCTTGCCGTACGACACCCTGCACCAAACACGTCTTATCACAAAGAGTTTCTTATCCCGCTCCGTCCACAAAATTCTTGGGGCATGTCTGCAAAGCACAGGCTCGAAGGATGCACAAGGTCTGTATCTGAGACTGGCTCTAGAATTCTAGAAACCGCTCTCACCTGCCTGTCAAATGCATCAGCGGTCGATTCAGCAGGAGCCACTTGGCCACTGATGACGATCAGCCTTCGTCCGCGCTTCGCTTTCAAAAGGGCGGCATGGAACGGGGATCCATCAAACTTGGCTACAGGCATGCATTCGCCTACCTCCTCATCTTGCAAGACGATGGAGCCATCCTGGGAAACTGCAAGCGACCTTTTTGGCTTCCGGCTGTTCGCACGGTGGTGCTAATTCTGTGACCTGCCGCAGTTTCTCCTGCTAGTAAGCGAGTAGATTGAGCAAACTGTCTCGAGCACCCCTGTGTTGATTACGCAGGCCTCGAAAGTTTTCGAGGTACAGACTGCCGCCAGGGACTTCTGGTCGTCCTGTCGATGTGAATGTGAACAGGTCTCCCACTGCCTATCACCAGGCCGAAGAACCTGAGACCCCACTTCGGGTGTCCTCCTTCAGATACCGGAAGTCCTGGCAGGCCTGGAAAAACTCCATCGCCTCGAGCAGATGCACTTCAAGCGCGAGATTGCGACCCGGGCTCCCGGCCTTCTCTATTTGAGAAGAGCTCAGCTGCTCCTTGCACTCCAGGAACCTCTGACGCTCCTCCCATTGCACGTGGAATCTGGCAGCGATGCCTTTCGAATCCGCTCTGGCTTAGCAGCCCCCGACCCAGACCGAAAAACGTTGGGGCCAGTCCATCTTCCAGAGTTCACCATTCTCTGTGGCAACGATGGTGGTCTTGGCGCGAAAAGGACGCTGGAACGTTTTCTGCTCTCGCTCTCTCCTCTAGGTGCCCGACAGAGGAAGGGATGCTGTAGAGCAGCGCCAGCTCCCCGAAGGAGTCCCCGGGCCTTCAATCAGAAGCATGGCAGATACGCCTCGAACATCGCAGAGATCGGCAGAATCGAGGTTCCCGGGTTCCCGGCCCCAAGACGTTGCTCAGGCAGGCATTGTCCTGCATCATCTGGAAGCTCCCGTACCTCACGAAATTTCGCGGCTAGTCGCCCAGCTGAATCCGAGAACCCGTCAGGGCAGACAGGCCCATGGCCTGATGAAGTACACAGACTCGACGATTTCGCCTTGTCTCACGACGACCTTTCATGCCACACACTAAGCATGTTTTCAATGCGAAACGTCGCCATGGCCTTAGGTCCGGTAAAATGCTTGACTCCTTGAATAGTAAACGTTAACCTGTTCAGTACAAGTAAAATCCAGTGTCGAGTACCCGCAGAACCTGCCCCAAACGGTCGCGGTGTCTGTTAGTGCATGGGAAAGGGGCTGCCTCCTCAGGGACGGCATGCTTCACCTTCATCGAGAGACTCAAGGCCTGCCGTCAGCTATTGCTTCTCGCGGACAAAGGGGCTAATGTAAACTACCCAGCACATCCCAGCACCCAGCGCCCCCCGCCACCCCCAAAGCCTTACACTCGACCTCCGGCACTGACTTCAAGAGGAAGTGCTTCTGGAAAGCCTCCGACGCTCCAAGAGTCAGCATGGCCCATCCCCATGCGCACTTCTGCGACCCTGCCTTCGTGAGGAACTCCTCGAGCTGGGGGTCCAACATCTCGGGCCTGCAAGGTCGGAGCGACGCTCAGCGAGCTCGGACGGCTTTCTGCGGAATCGAAGCACTCCATCGGAAGCTCAGCGCCAGGCTTGACAGTCTGGCTCGCCCGCCTGTGCAAAGCTCGAGCCACGAACGAAGTGCACATAAGCAATCACGAATCTTGAAAGGAAGTTGCCCCCGATTCCCCGAAGGCTCCAAAGCCCAGTCCTTCCCAGCACCGGTGTTTTGAGGGCTGCGCTGAGCTCCGTCGACTGTCCCGCCTCCAAACTTTGAAAAGAAACGACATCCACTCGCGCTCTAAAGCCAGGCTCCAACCCTCCCAGGCCCATGTCTGGCCACTGCATCCGCCTGCTCTGGCACGGCACTGATCCGGGACCGCTTCTCACGGCGGCGCATAGTCGCTGGACCATCCACCTGAGGTGAATGTGCTGCGCAATTCGGAGGCAATGCTTCTGTCTTTCCGCGACCGGTTCAACTCTCCATCGTGAGACTCAGCCCCGTGCCGACGTCCCGGAGGCTTCGCTGGGGAATGTGGCCTCGGCCGCAGGGGAACCGCTTGAACTTAGTTCCTAAACTCGAACCAGGGCTCCTTTCAAGGTCTTTTATTTGAGGACCCGAGTTTGAAGCAATTACGGATTTTAGGGGTCACACGTTGATTTTTGGCCGCATGGCTGCGGGACATGACTGTTTTGGCACGTTGTCCTACCAGTAAAGTGCTTCGAAGGCTGAGCCTCGGACCACATTGCCGATGTGGCCAACCTATCCAACATAAAACTAAGTGTGCACGACATGAACTTCGCGTGGCAGGGCTTACTCTTTCGGCCCTCATGATTTGCATCGAATACTGCCTGACAGAAGGGCGACACGGGCCTCGACTGAATGATCTGCTGCAGCAGCAACCTCGCGCAGCCATGCGAGACTCGTGAGAGCTCGGTCCAGGCCCCTCCAACCCGAACTCCTCCGCCTGGGACGAAGTGGACGCCGAGGACACTCCTTTGGAGGGGTCCGAGGAAGCACCAGCCAGGGCCTGGAGTTCCGCAGACGATGTTCAAGCGCTTCGGACTACATCAGCATGACAAAATGGGAGCAGCCTTGGCTTTGGCGGCGCTTGCGGCACCATTGCCCATTCTGGTAGCCAAGCAGCTTTGTACAGCTTTGCAAGGTTGTTTGGCTTTGGGGTTGGGATGTATGTTCATCGAGGCTTGCTGTGAGCTCCGGCTACGATTCGTCTGCATGCCCTGTGCCTTATCCTTAGCGTTAGCGGGTGAAATTGATGGGGAAAATTGGGAAAACAGGGGCACGGTCTAAGGCCTGCATCCATCGAATCCAAACTGCAGATGCCGAGTCTCTGCGTTGCTCTGCTTCCCGATGTGCCCACACTCTCTGCACGCATTTGCATGCACTGCTACACAAATGTCAGCTTTGGGATCGGCAGAAACAGTCAACTTGTAGCCACGGCTAGCATGCTCATGAACCTCAAGACTCCGAAGCGACGTCCTGACCTTGCGCCATCCCGAACATTTTGCGATGCGTTCAAACGCGCTGTTCGCTCTTCCCCCCTTACCCCAATGCTGTGCTGCCAATGGTGGGCTTCGTATCAACATTAGACAACCATTCGACTTTAACATATCGGTTCGTTCAAAATGGAACGGCCCACAGGCAAGCACGAGCAGTCCGACCAAGCTGGAATGCACATTGACACCCCAAAAGGACTTGGCCGGCGACTGGCCCTCAGCAAGGATTGGTCACAGAGCAGGTGCTTCCGCTGAGTTGCGCAATTGCATTGGCAGCAGTTTCAAGGGCTGCAAAGCCATCCGAGATCTTCGCGCCGCCCTGCTCATAGTCGCAACAACCGGCATCCTTGACGCATGTCATATAGGTGGTGAGCGCATCGCAGCCGCTTCCAGCGGTGCAGGAAGTGACCGCGCTCGTGTCGCACCCGCAGCCATGGAGTACTGAGACGAGCATGACCATCAGTGCCGCGAGTGCTGTCCTTGCCAGTGCCATGACGACAGGAGAAGCGAAGGAGAACAGAAGCTAAGGAGAAGCTACCTGCTGCCAATCCAGGGGCCAACGGACTGCATCGGAAACAAATAGCTTCAAGGCTGCCGCGTGCCTCGACGAACCTGGTCACTTGCACGGACGTGAAATCGTGAAATAGACTGCCGCAACGGATTTCTGCTCATTCAGTAGTCGATTCCATCTGAAACTGTCTCAAACTGCTGGCTTTGACCCTCTTCACCTTGTGCCATCCCGAACATTTTGCGATGCGTTCAAACGCGCTGTTCGCTCTTCCCCCCTTACCCCAATGCTGTGCTGCCACTGCTGGGCTTCGTATCAACATTAGACAACCATTCGACTTTAACATATCGGTTCGTTCAAAATGAAACGGCCCACAGGCAAGCACGAGCAGTCCGACCAAGCTGGAATGCACATTGACACCCCAAAAGGACTTGGCCGGCGACTGGCCCTCAGCAAGGATTGGTCACAGAGCAGGTGCTTCCGCTGAGTTGCGCAATTGCATTGGCAGCAGTTTCAAGGGCTGCAAAGCCATCCGAGATCTTCGCGCCGCCCTGCTCATAGTCGCAACAACCGGCATCCTTGACGCATGTCATATAGGTGGTGAGCGCATCGCAGCCGCTTCCAGCGGTGCAGGAAGTGACCGCGCTCGTGTCGCACCCGCAGCCATGGAGTACTGAGACGAGCATGACCATCAGTGCCGCGAGTGCTGCCCTTGCCAGTGCCATGACGACAGGAGAAGCGAAGGAGAACAGAAGCTAAGGAGAAGCTACCTGCTGCCAATCCAGGGGCCAACGGACTGCATCGGAAACAAATAGCTTCAAGGCTGCCGCGTGCCTCGACGAACCTGGTCACTTGCACGGACGTGAAATCGTGAAATAGACTGCCGCAACGGATTTCTGCTCATTCAGTAGTCGATTCCATCTAAAACTGTCTCAAACTGCTGGCTTTGACCCTCTTCACCTTGTGCCATCCCGAACATTTTGTGATGTGTTCAAACGCGCTGTTCGCTCTTCCCCCCTTACCCCAATGCTGTGCTGCCACTGGTGGGCTTCGTATCAACATTAGACAACCATTCGACTTTAACATATCGGTTCGTTCAAAATGGAACGGCCCACAGGCAAGCACGAGCAGTCCGACCAAGCTGGAATGCACATTGACACCCCAAAAGGACTTGGCCGGCGACTGGCCCTCAGCAAGGATTGGTCACAGAGCAGGTGCTTCCGCTGAGTTGCGCAATTGCATTGGCAGCAGTTTCAAGGGCTGCAAAGCCATCCGAGATCTTCGCGCCGCCCTGCTCATAGTCGCAACAACCGGCATCCTTGACGCATGTCATATAGGTGGTGAGCGCATCGCAGCCGCTTCCAGCGGTGCAGGAAGTGACCGCGCTCGTGTCGCACCCGCAGCCATGGAGTACTGAGACGAGCATGACCATCAGTGCCGCGAGTGCTGCCCTTGCCAGTGCCATGACGACAGGAGAAGCGAAGGAGAACAGAAGCTAAGGAGAAGCTACCTGCTGCCAATCCAGGGGCCAACGGACTGCATCGGAAACAAATAGCTTCAAGGCTGCCGCGTGCCTCGACGAACCTGGTCACTTGCACGGACGTGAAATCGTGAAATAGACTGCCGCAACGGATTTCTGCTCATTCAGTAGTCGATTCCATCTGAAACTGTCTCAAACTGCTGGCTTTGACCCTCTTCACCTTGTGCCATCCCGAACATTTTGCGATGCGTTCAAACGCGCTGTTCGCTCTTCCCCCCTTACCCCAATGCTGTGCTGCCACTGCTGGGCTTCGTATCAACATTAGACAACCATTCGACTTTAACATATCGGTTCGTTCAAAATGGAACGGCCCACAGGCAAGCACGAGCAGTCCGACCAAGCTGGAATGCACATTGACACCCCAAAAGGACTTGGCCGGCGACTGGCCCTCAGCAAGGATTGGTCACAGAGCAGGTGCTTCCGCTGAGTTGCGCAATTGCATTGGCAGCAGTTTCAAGGGCTGCAAAGCCATCCGAGATCTTCGCGCCGCCCTGCTCATAGTCGCAACAACCGGCATCCTTGACGCATGTCATATAGGTGGTGAGCGCATCGCAGCCGCTTCCAGCGGTGCAGGAAGTGACCGCGCTCGTGTCGCACCCGCAGCCATGGAGTACTGAGACGAGCATGACCATCAGTGCCGCGAGTGCTGCCCTTGCCAGTGCCATGACGACAGGAGAAGCGAAGGAGAACAGAAGCTAAGGAGAAGCTACCTGCTGCCAATCCAGGGGCCAACGGACTGCATCGGAAACAAATAGCTTCAAGGCTGCCGCGTGCCTCGACGAACCTGGTCACTTGCACGGACGTGAAATCGTGAAATAGACTGCCGCAACGGATTTCTGCTCATTCAGTAGTCGATTCCATCTGAAACTGTCTCAAACTGCTGGCTTTGACCCTCTTCACCTTGTGCCATCCCGAACATTTTGCGATGCGTTCAAACGCGCTGTTCGCTCTTCCCCCCTTACCCCGATGCTGTGCTGCCACTGGTGGGCTTCGTATCAACATTAGACAACCATTCGACTTTAACATGTCGGTTCGTTCAAAATGGAACAGCCCACAGGCAAGCACGAGCAGTCCGACCAAGCTGGAATGCACATTGACACCCCAAAAGGACTTGGCCGGCGACTGGCCCTCAGCAAGGATTGGTCACAGAGCAGGTGCTTCCGCTGAGTTGCGCAATTGCATTGGCAGCAGTTTCAAGGGCTGCAAAGCCATCCGAGATCTTCGCGCCGCCCTGCTCATAGTCGCAACAACCGGCATCCTTGACGCATGTCATATAGGTGGTGAGCGCATCGCAGCCGCTTCCAGCGGTGCAGGAAGTGACCGCGCTCGTGTCGCACCCGCAGCCATGGAGTACTGAGACGAGCATGACCATCAGTGCCGCGAGTGCTGCCCTTGCCAGTGCCATGACGACAGGAGAAGCGAAGGAGAACAGAAGCTAAGGAGAAGCTACCTGCTGCCAATCCAGGGGCCAACGGACTGTATCGTACGCCCCTTATCTGATCGGCTTCTGAAGGTGTGTCCCCGATTGCAAACTTTGCTTTTCCTTAAATCTGCAGGCATGATCGATGTTGCCAGGTTTTTCTGGCATTCCAGTGTGCCCTTCGGGCACGCGGGTGTCTCACTGCGGAAAGCTCACACACTCAATGACAAAGGCTGCACTTTAAGATGTCCCCATGCTTGAGAAAATGCAGTGAAGTCTCAACAAAGGTCTCGAAGTGGGTCCCCAGTGAAACCGAACTACTCTTGATTCAACAGGCTGTGTTCTCAGGTCCTCGGCGGTGGGGGCGCAAGCTTTGAGAATCGGCATGAGACTGAGGGCTCGGCGTCTTTTGAACTCTGAGACTCAGAGAAATTGAGGCAGGTCTGGCCTTGTGCCACGGCAAAAGCTCCCTCTCCGTCTGCTGACGTCACGCTTGAGAGCCAAACAGGCACCAGCAGAAGCCCGACAGTTCACCTGGAGCTGTGTTTTGGCGGATAGATGAGGCTGCGCGTGAGGCTAAGATGTAGCGTGCTGGGGCTCAGGGGCCCCGGCTCTGCTATGCATGCATTGGAGATCGCACGCGCCCACATCTGCATCTCCTGCTACTGTAGGGGCCGGAAAACGGATAGAAAGAACAGGAAAGAAACATGAAACGCTGTGAAGTCCTCTTCAGAGGTCAGCTGCAGTTCCAGCCACAGTGCCTCACGTCTCACATGAACGCTTGAAAATGCTTTCAGCTGCATCACGAGCCACTGAGGCTGCACGCTTCGAAGAGCTGAAATCGGCCGTCTGCCAAAAGGAAGCAGAGCCTCGATAGTCGAGGAAAAGCGCTCGCAGTCGATGGCAAGGAACCAGCTTCTGCTGAGTTGCCGCAAGGGCTCACGAGCAGAATCCCCGAAAGGACCTGAAAAGCTGCAGGTGCAGGCGGGAAAAGAATCAGGTCGGCTCCGAAGACCCTGTAAATGCAATGCATGCAACACCTGCCACATCGTCATCAGCAGACTTCTTCATCCTGCAACTTCAGTCGTCAGGATGAAGGCACGTGACGACAGCCATCAAGGGAAGGGCTGCAAACAAATGAGAATCGATGGCTGCAAGTTCATTTGCAGCAGACCAATGCGTCATATTCGCACAAACGACCGAGCAAGTGCAGCCACCTTCTTGTCTACATGTGGACCATAGCCTGCGTTTGTTACGTGACCCGTCGGTCAAACCTGATGCTTCCAGTCAACATCTCAATCTTCGTCTTACGGCACGAAAGCCTTTCCATATTCTATTCCATTCTACAAGTATGCTGCTTAATTAAAACTGAAGCATTCCTGCCATTGTCGTAACCTTGTCTGCAAGAACACACCCGCTCCTGCCAGCCAGGACCAGGCTCTTGTCACGCAGATTGGTTTCGCGCAGAACCGTGTCCTTCGCAAAGTCACCCACTCAGACGCACGTTTGCACAGTCCTGTGAAGGCACTGTCCTGCAAGCGGATGAAGACGTACGGCGCAGGATCATCCGGGGATGTTGAGAAGAATAGCCAGAAAGCATACTTCAAAGACATCCACACGGCCTCAATCATTTCACAGCTTCCACGAAAAGATCCAAAGCACGCGCAAGGATCACGCAGTGAGTTCAGTTGCGGCTGACACTCTCTGACTACATCTCCGGCCTCACCGGAAGATGCAGTCACCTCTGGCTGCAGCAAGTTGATGCCGTTCTTGTGACCGCCTTGGTGCGGCTGAAGCTGTCGACCTCTCGCTCTGGTCGCTTCGCGAGACGCCGACGGTCAAGAAAGCTGCTCGAGGTCTCGCTGAGGACGCAGTGCGAGAGCTTCGCACCGGACAAGCCGCCTCGACATCCCCACTGCGAGATGCAGGATGATGCAGGGTGACTTCCTCCTGCAACCCTCCCGGAATCTCCCGGAGCCTTGATGGCCGTGAGGCATCGGAACGTCGAAGCGCTCCAGCCCGCCGGGGGGTATCGATGCCCAACCCTGCAGGTTCTGAGTTTCTGCGTAGTGCAGGGGGCAGGTGTCTTCAACATTAATCCACGAGACTTGGGCTTGTGCACTCAGCGTCTCGCCCGCCACCTGCACTCAAGTCCAACTCAGCCTCACGGCCCTCTCCAACCACCCAGCAGCCTGCCCCGCAGCGCGCAAAGCAGATGACGTGTCCTCTGGAGCCTCGACACAGTGCGACATAGCTTAGCTGGAGTACCGGGGGGATTGACGGATGAAGGCACATCCTGAAACCTTCTCCGAATCCTGGGGCCCAGGACCCAATCCCGAAGGTCCTTGCCCTAAACCTGAACTACTTCGATCACAGCACAAACCCAAACCCCACACCGAGACTCAGTACCTCAAAACCCTCCGGGAACGAAAACCTCACTACTCGCGCTCATCATGGTGCAGAAAGGCGATAGAGGTAACAAGTACTTGAGACAGCTCCCCGAAAGACTGGGGGCCTCCTGAAACTCCGGCATTGCGGTCTTCTTGACCGAGGCATCCGGCAGCAGCTCAATGCACCTGCGATACGAAAGAACCTGAAGCCTCGTTTTTTGTTCCTTGCTGAAATCGATTAGCCTAAGGCCTAAGGCCTAAGGCCTTTGCTCATCTTGAAGCAGGGTGTTGTAGATGCACTTCTGAACGGCGACGGAAGGCGTTGTCCCGTCTGCCTGCTGCACCGCACTGCAAGGCATTTCTTGTGACAACTGGCGAACATTTACCTGCTTGTGCAAGTCGCGGCATCTATTGGCCACTCAAAGTACTGCAAAGCCGCAGCTACGTCAAGCCTAAAGCGGGATCAAAGGCATGCAGGGGCACAGTAGCCCCGCATAAGAAAGGGTAAGCCTGCTCCTGGCCTCAATTCTGGAGTTCACTTCCAGCCATTCTTGGAAGGACAGCCGCGTATTGTTGCCCCCTTCCGAGTCCGGAAGCACCCTGCACGGTGGCATCGCTCTGTGCAGCTGCGAAAGCGGGGGTCTCCGATGAAGTCAGCGAAACAGCAGACAAGCGAGTCCACAGCGATGCTGTCGCGAATCCTGACTGCTCTATCGACACTTCAATTCGGTGGGAGCCTGCGGATGTTCCAGCAGAGTAGAACTGTGGAAAACAGCAGCCTGTCAGGGAACAGAAAGAAGTACCATCCGGACTGCATGAGACAAGGATGCCATCTAATCGGGTCCACGGCCGCAGATAACCGAATTGCCACTGCAGCCGTGACTTGTCAGCTGTAGCTCGCTTGGCAGTGCCAACTGCTTGGCACACCGAATCGTTCACCAAGCCCAGCCTGGCCAGTCCTTCCACACTGTGAAGGACAGATCGGAGACGAGCACCACAAACCTGGCAAAGTCGGCCCCATGCGTATCAGAAAAAGCTCCCTCAAGTACAAGCTTTAATCCGCACACCACTCTGAGGAAAGGACCTCGCCCTCCTGGCCAGCCAGCCACGAGGAGCTTTGCCGTGGCTCCTTCGAGATTCCCGCAGCGTGGGGATTTAGAGCTAGGCAGCTTGGTTCCTATGAGCTTCTGGACTCCACGCAGAGCTTCGACCCACCTGGCCGTCCGCACCATTCGGAGCCTCTGCCTCACCGAGTGCACGCTGTTTCGCTTTGTTGCATTCATCGCATCCGCCTACGGAATCGTAGCACTACAGCGACGCAGGTGGAAGAGACCTCTATTTCGGAACTGGCTGTTGGACTCTTGGACAAAGTAGATGAGAAAGACACGGAAAGACCCTGAGCGAAGGAGCTTCCTGGAAAGCCTCAGGGATCAACATGTCATCTGTTTTTCGGTGGTGCAACCTTTGTCGCGGGGGTGGCAATCTACTAAGCAATGCCCTGCACATGCCGAGTTGCATGCGGCCTCAGGCCAAAAGGAGAGATCGCTTGAGAATGGGCTTTCAGCCCGGGATTAAATTCGCCAGATATTCTAGCAACAGCGGCCAGCCGACAGCCCTTTGCATTCTGCACGTTGCTGTGAGCATGGCTAGAACTCTTCGCAGATCGCACTCGAGGCTCACAAGAAGATTTTGTCACCTCAGGTGCCCAGGCCAGAAACTTGCGAACAGCAGCCGCATGACTGCATGCAGCTCTTGCCTCCTTCTCGAAGGACCTGTCGGGAAGCACGATGTTCAAGCCACGCAAGGATACCGGAAGCTCCAAACGCTGGAACAATACACCGGAGCCGGAACCCGCCTTTACCACCTTCGGAAATGCGAACCACTCCGGGATCTCCTCGCCACTCCGCAATCGCTTGCGGAACCTCGCGCGAGGGACATCGCGACAGCACCCCAGGCACGCATTCGATGCCGAGAAGCTCTGTGCCCGAGAGCTTGTTGATCTTGACACCCTTGGCCTTCAAACAGAAGGACTGCCGCAAGCTTGACTGCAGTCACTCCAAAAACGGCGTCTTTTCTTTGCCTTCGCCTCGACGTCTGTAGCATAGCCTGTTCGATGCACATGAGGCAGGTGCAATCGGACGGATATTGCAAGGGCCCACCATTGACAGTACTTCCGCTATGCTACATACTTCAGATGTCGGATCATGTCGGATCTATCTCTTTTGCGATCGGCCAGCCTCGCTCGTTGCCGTGCTCCTGGCCAACCTCAACCCACAAACTTGCAGATCCATGCAACATATCCAGATCATGCCGTGGATATCAGAGCAGTTGGAGAGCTGTTCCGTGAAAGAAGACACTTCAACGGCTCGCACATGCTGCCTTCTAGCTCTTGGCTTCGTGACGGAGTCCTGCCTACTGATACTGTCTGTCCAAGAAGCATACACCATGTTGGGGTAGTCCACAACCTTCACGCTGAGCTCTTCAGAGTGCTTTTTGCCCATATCCTGCGCCTGAGAAGGCATCGCACATCGGACCACAGAGTCAATGTTTCTGGACAAGCCTTCACATAGTTGCAACGAGAAGCCCCGCCTCGTATGCACCGTAAAAATCCTCACTGGTCAGCGTGCTCTTCCTGAGACGATGTCCAAATGAAGCCGGCAACAAAAGCTTTTGTCAGGCTGCAGGGCTTCCGCTTCTTACTGCAGATGGGGTGCGTACCTGCCATATCACGGCCAATGATGAAGTGCGTGGCACCGAAGTTTTTCCGGATGATCATGTGCTGGATCGCTTCCCGCGGCCCGGCCATCTTCATGGAGTAGGGAAGGTACGACCACCTAAAGCTCTCACCTGCCCATTTCTTGTACTCCGGCTCCTCCTGAAGGACTTCGTAAGTCTTAATCCGCGTAGGCCCGTCGATGTCTCCAGGCTGGGTGGGTCCACAGGTGGGATGCACGAGAACAATTGAATTCTCGACATCCTTGTTGGCATGAACCTGGGGCTTGCCGCCACATCCCACAAGAAATGGAAACGCTGGGAGCCCGTATCTAGCTGCTTCCATGCGGAGTACAGGCAATCAAATGGACAACTCCGGCTTGGCACTTGCACCGTGCTTGGTCTGTTTCGGAAGTCGTTATCCCACAATACCGACGGCGGCTGAAGCTGCCATTCTTACAAGCAAGGCAGCTCTCCGCGAGCACTATTCAGGCGCAGTGAGGCTGACAAAGGAGACCGATGCAAACAAAAAAAACCCTTTGCCTTAAGTGTCGAGGCACCAGCAGCTCGAAGTGCGCTTTGTGCACCGGGTTTCGATTTTGGAAAGCAACCACCTGCTTGCCCGCCGGCAGGGATGCTCGCACCTCCTTCGGGGTGCGGAAGCCTTTGCCCCAGACTGTCTCGAAACCGGCGACCAGGCCGTGCAGCTTGCCTGCACGCGCGGGCACTCACGCTGCACAAAGGCTGACGAATGCAACAAACCTAAATTCGCTACCCCCGACCTTCAAACAAATCGCACAACCATGCGTTCGAAACACCGTGCGACACTTTCTAGCGAGATAGCGCTGGCACTATCTCGACGTTGAGCTGTTGATTCTATCATGCAGCTAGGTCTGATGCTGCCAACCAATCCTCGACACTCACGAGTGGTGGGATCCCGGAAAGGGAAGTTGCGGGGTATGCTTGACGGGGTCTGGGTTGCGAAGCCATATGATATGATGCTTTGATACGATATGATATGATGTGATATGTGCCGAGGTAATGCTGGTTTCTTAATCTTCCTGCAGGCCCTGTCACCCAGCCTCCGGCATAAAACTTTCCAAGATCCGCGAAAAGCTCTGCCACTGAGGGATGCTCGGTCGATGTGGTACCATAGGAGGCCTGTCGGATGCGCAGGCTTGCTGGAGCAGTCGGGGAGCCCATCAGCATCAAGCAGGGGCAGAAACGGGAACGACCCGTCCGTGCCTTGGCTTCCTTGACCTTATCCGGCTTCCACACTTCCTCTGCCTCGAAGACCTCGGCCAATGTCTTACCCCCTCCGGCTGTATTCGCAGAAAATCTGCATGCTGCGCTTACCAGTAGAATTGAGTGCATCGGCGCATGCTGGGTGTATGCCTAATTACTTCGTCTTTTGCCGCGGCAATGATGGAAGGATGATGCCACGAAGTGGATTTTTTCCGACAAAACTCAGCTACAACACATGCCAGTACCTGTATCCGCAGGGTCAAAAAAATACCTGCAGCACCGACAAGCTCGCGGCTTAGCTTTTTCTGGCAAACAGAAGGGTTCCGCAGATCAAAGCAACCCAGCCCTTCGAGAGGACTGTGCAAGTTTGGATTCAGATAGCATGTGACCACTCCGCCATGTCGTGGCAAGGTAGAAGTCAACAAGGCTTCAGCCACGCCGATCAGTGCCGTGCTTGTCTGGTTGTGTGTACGTGGAAAGACAGATGATGCTTGCTTGGGTGGTGTCACGGCTTTACTTAGGGTCAGAGATATTTAGGGGCACACTTTCGCAGTTCTGGTAACCGGTATGGAGAACGGGAAGGGGAAGGGCGGGCTGTGACCGGAGAGGGTGCAACCGAGTCGCTGCCAGCTTGGCGCCCTGGTACGTTAGAAGGACCGTCTTCCCACGCAGGGACTCGTCCGGAACATCCAGGATCACCGGCCTCGGTTCCCCACAGTCCCCGGAGCCTTCATAGCCCGGATTTACTTGGGCCAAACGGCAGGCCGAAGAGGTGCCCCGAAGTCAGGCGCATGCCTTCGACCTCGGCTCTCACACACATCTCCGCACAATTGCGGCCCTGTGTCTCTAACGATTCACAACTACTCGTAGAAGGCCGAGCGAGTGCAGAAGCTCGACCATGCTGCTTGCTACACTCACCACCCCCCAACCCTTGTCAGGCGGAGCTGCAACGGAGTTGTAGTCGGCCTGCTTCATGAAGCCAGTCAGGGGCGAGAAGCCACCGTTGATGAGGAGAGAGACATCGCATGCCTTCGGGACGACCCCTACTAGACGAGCCACTTCCACTGGCTCTCAAGGTGCTGCTGAATCGAAGGGGAAAGCCGCACCGAGCCTGTCGCTGGGATAGCTCGAGAGTGGCAGTCGCCCCTGCAACCAGCCTTGGAGGCCCGCAAACCGAAGCTGTGCGCTTGCATAAGTCCTTGCTTTTGCACGTAGCGGTGCACGAGGCAACCGAGCGGCTTGGCTGCGTTAGCATCTGGCAGACTCAAATCCTCAGAGCTCCCGTGCCCGATCTCTTTCGGGAATGTGATTGCAGTCAACTGAACGCAAACTTGCACCCGAGGTGACAACGACTTCGATGCTTACCAACACGACCATAAAGAAACATCTGGCGAGCTTCCACCAGACTCCCCCCGTGCGGCTCGCCAGGGGCTGATTTGCATCTGCCTGTAGCAGCATCGCACGTGGCATCTTGTGCCAGCGCCGCCTGACAGCAGAGGTTATGCACAACGACGTTTACCAGGTCCTAGGCTGTAACTCAGCTCGGGGCGGGAACGAACACCGCTAAAATGAGGCGCAGCATGTTGCTCTACTGGCTGTGAGCCGAACGGCTGAACCGGCAGCACCTCGTCTGCAATCCTGCACCACGGCTCCACAATGCTCGACGGCTTCATACCTACGCACATACGATGCATACGACGGCACTATGTCACATGATTGGCGACCTGTGTGGCGAGCGGCGCTCAGCATACCGTGCCTCCGAAAACAGCGTCCACTCCAGTGCCTCGTCTGCCTTGACCGAGGCTTTGGTAGAGGGTAGAGAATCAGGTACAGTACAGGCTCGGATGCCATGTAGCGAGTCAGAAACGAGTCATTACCGGTCGAGCGCCCATCAACTTCGATATCAGATCGCTCACATGAGGCTTGTTTCTGTGGGAGAAGAAAACAGCACTGCTCGCAGTCAGGCTGATTGAAACTAAGCTCTGCTGCGCGAGGTCAAGACAGTCGTAGGCTACACACAGGCACCATTGCAAGCTTGGAGCCCAACTTCCTGCATGCCAGCAACGTATGGCTGGGCATCATCCAGGTCGTGAGTGCGCCACCACCTAAAGCAGCTATCGACTCTCCCATTTCGGCAACAAATGCAGCAGAGCGTCCGGAAGCAATTCGGGTTGTTGCTTTGGGAATCGAACCAAATGGAACCAAGAAGATGAACTGAGCAAGCTCTAAGCAGTAGGCAGATGAGCAGCAGCTGCCGTGATGCGGTCCTCGGCAAAACTTAAACGCACTTCGACAGGGTACAAAGCAAACCTTGGATCCTCTCGCCACCTCTGGGCCTTTGCCAGAAAGCTGATTCACAGTCTTACGGCACCACTAAGGCGGCGACGATTTTGCTCAGTTCTGTGGGTGGTCTCATGTAGCTGAAGACCTGCAAGCTGACGCCAGTCTGCGGAGCTGCCACTTCCCAGGCTTCGCACCTTCCGCAGAGCGCCAACGACTCCGGTGCCCGCCAAGTCCTGAGTGGCGCGTCCACTGTGCCCGTATCCAAAGCTACGGAAAGTTTTGGGCCCGCTGCCATGGTGTGAACGAAGGCGAGGCGGAGTGTTTGTGCCAGGGAGAAATCCTCGCTATGAAGGCTTCCAGGAGCCCCTGATCATCGACTACCTCGTTAGCTGTACCCTGCACATCTAGATACTCCGAGTACTACTGCTGCCGCTGCTTTCCTCCTCGTCCCACCACCACCACCACGACGACGACTACTACTACTCCGACTGCTCCTACTACCACCAGCACCACCACCACTACTGCTGCTGCTACCACTACCACGACCACTACGACTACTGCTGATGCAACGATGGCTCAGTCGTGACCGGGTCCAGCAGATTGATTCCTCTGCTTCGCGGCCCACGGCGACAACATGCTGCATAGCAGCGTGCGACAGGCTGGCTGGAGTCGGCACTCGACATGCTGCAGCCAATGCCAGCCTACGCAGGCCTTGCGACAGTCTCGTCGCCGCCAAGCTGCTTGGATCCTCTTCGGTCACAGCGAATACGGCCACATCATGGATTGAGCGGGTGGAGACCGCAGCTGCTTTATCTGCCGTTGGTCTGGAGCAGTGAGAGTCAAATCAGGCGAGGACCCAACCGAACATGAACAAGTGGACGAGCGGCAACCTGTGTGATTCTTACTGCAGGTAGTCGACGTGTTTCGTTGTTCCACAGGTCAAGCGGAATCGCCGGGCTTTAAAGTCTGCCGCATCGCATCAGAACCGGTGCACCGAGGATGATGACCACTACTACGACCATTGCTACGACGACGACGCCGACGCCGACTACTGCTACTACTACTACCACCACGACAACTACTACAACTACTGCTGCTGCTGCTACTACTTATTACTACTACTACGACGACTACGACTACGACTACGACTACGACTACGACTACGACTACGACTACGACTACGACTACGACTACGACTACGACTACGACTACGACTACGACTACGACTACGACTACGACTACGACTACGACTACGACTACGACTACGACTACTACGACTACGACTACGACTACGACTACGACTACGACTACGACTACGACTACGACTACGACTACGACTACGACTACGACTACGACTACGACTACGACTACTACGACTACGACTACGACTACTACTACGACTACTACTACTACTACTACTACTACTACTACTACTACTACTACTACTACTACTACTACTACTACTACTACTAACTACTACTTACTACTACTAGCAACCGAAAACCAAGCATGTCGACGGCTCTTCCCTGGCCTCGCCCATGAATTCACCCAACTGGCTCGGATCGACCTGCGAACACGGAGGCCACACACGAGTTTTAAGGCCACGCTTGATTCTTTGCATTTCATGTTTTTGCCTTCGAATTGGAGTCCCTTTCTTGTAGTTTGTTAACAACGGGTTTTTTCGAGAAGGAGTCTAGACTAAGGGTCCCTTGCTTCCATGCTCCCATTTGGAGGTCTCGTCCCTTGTAGGACTCTAGGATCCTTGCCCCACAGGCGCCCTGATAAAGAACAGCCCACTCTGCCAGGCCTTGTTGTCGATGAGAAATGCACTCAGGTCCGTGGGATGATCATGCACCACGCCTTTCGAGTTCAAGTGTGAGATTTGTCTCAAGGTGCATGGAGTTCAGGTGGAGCTGCAGCGGCACAGAAGCTCATGCCTTTGCTACTTGCAAGCAAGCAAGCGAGCAAGCGAGCAAGCGAGCAAGCGAGCAAGCGAGCAAGCAAGCGCACGGCAGCAGAGCAACAAAAGACTGCTACCAGCACAGTGAGGTGAACGAGGACTTATTGATTTAGGGACACGATGAATGGTAGCTTTCAGAAAGGTCAGCATAAAGCTCACGAAATCCTTTGGCCGACCTGCAGCAATTCCGTCTCGCTGGTCGCACAAGACATCCCAAGGGAAAGTCATGCTCTCGTTAACTATCGAAGCAGACACAGGCTGCAGTGGTGCTTCTGCTTTCTGGATTCCTGCTGCTCCAGCTTGATGTACAGGGATGCTGCAGCCTGCTTCAGCCCGATTTGCGGTGCATAGCACCAATTCCATAGCATAACAGGGTTGCACTTGCTGCATAACGCAGTGTTGCAGTTGCCGCCGGCGGTCTCGGCTGCCTAGCTGCTCAGAACCCGTCGCTGCTGTCATCGGCACTCTCAACCTGTCTGGACCCACGAGGGACTCTTGCAGGCTGAAGGCTTCAATTCCGCACGAAGGCGCCGAGAACCCCTGCTTCGAGATGCCGTTCAGAGGCCCAACTCCCTGAATGGAGTTGATTTGCTTTGCACTTCAGCCTTGCCTCCATGATGCCATCGCTACCTGCCAAGCTTCCGTCAAACTACAGCACACTGAACACGCTGACACAGGAGCTCCTAAAGAGGCTTGGCACAAGGAAGGGATCGGGAATGCCCGCATCGGAAACACCGTATTGCCTATTGGCTGTTGCCTACTAGTTACTAGCAGTACCAACATCTTACCAAAAGTTTCCTGGTGTTGGATCTCCAAATTAAGACCTCGAGCATATCAGAAGTTCATGGGATTTCATGGGTCTTCATCGAAGGCTAGTGAAGCTTTGATCTTTGCGCAGACCCCAAAGCGGCACCTGGCTTGGCTTTGGCAACTTCGACCCGGCTGCTGCCGCTGCTGCTGCTGCTGCTGCGCAAGGCACCGAGCACGCCCAAGTCGTCCGCGATCTGCGCAGCCGCAGACTTCGAAGCGCCTGCACAGCGTGAGATATCCGGCTTGTCAGAACCGGTGCAAGGGCACTGCAAGAACACGCGCCTGGCTTGGATTTAGCCAGCTCCAGATGCCCATCGCTGCTCTCGCTTTCCGAGTCAGTCATGGCTTTGGACTTGGACGCGCTTGCTACAGCTGCAGGTCCACCTGACCAAGCAAAGGCCCTCAGCTGAAGAATAAGAATCCACGACTGCGTAGACAGCGCCTCGCTTGCCGCCGATCAGCTCCAAATGGCCCAAGCTTTCGCTGTTGCTGTCGCTCGAGGAATCAATGGGCAGCGACTCCTTCGCAGCTGGAGATCCTGAAGAAAGGGGCTTGGAGAACTTCCACAGTGCCCCGCACTGTGGGGCGTACACCTCGGCCTGCCAGCGGTGCCGGCGCCGGTGCCGCCGGCAGAGACGGGGCTGACCTTGAAGTTGAAGAATCGCGGTCTCAAAAGACACACTCGAAGGGACAGGACATGACCTGTCAATCGTCAGGCCAGGTTGCGCTGGTTGTGGCTGCGCAGCCGGCCCTGCGGATCAGTGAGCGGTGCAACATAGGCTACCGCACCAGACTCGTCACCGCAAGCCCTAGTCTGAAGATGCGAGCTGCTTGCAATGAGAGCAAAGACTCTTCTGTTGCAAATCCTGGCCTTCATCTTCGCTGCCAGACCTGCTGGAGTTCTCCAGCGAGAAGGGCCCTCGGCGACAGGGAATCCCAGACCCTGAAGGTACCAAAGAAAGATACCTGAAATCATGTCTTCTGTTGCGAAGCCAGGCCGCTCGAGTCGTCGACCGTCATGTCGAGGCCTCCCTGGGCACAAGAATCCAAGAAACTCGTGAATGTTGACGTTGCTTTCGGGCCTGGCCTGGTGCGGGATCGGCGACAGGGAGGGTGACCGGTTTATGTCAGAGCTCGGTGCTTCCTGCACTGCAAGTCCCATGTTCCTGCCTCGGATCTCAGTCTTAGGACACCTACGGTGTAGCAACTTTGGTCAAGCTGTTTCCATACAGCAGAAGATTTCGCAGGAAGGTGCAGAATCCTTGTCCGGGATGGTCAGCGATGTGTTACCTGCTCGCATGCAAGGCGAGAGATGCGCAGCGGGTGCCAATCGGTTTGTGAACACCTCCTGCCCAAGTTGCCGCCGAGAAGCCCAGGTCCGCCACTGACTTGGACACGTCCGGGTCCGGGTGCGTGGGGGCTGTGCTGGCTTCCGTGACTTCCATCGCATTCGCCGGACAGAGTGGCGGTCCCAGGCCCAAGCTTGGGCCCTCCGTCTCGGGCATCTCGGCCCTCTGCGCTTCAGCACCTGGACCAGCGCCGACCTCAAGGCGAGGTGAAAGGCGGAGCTTCACCAGGCGCCGGACGCAGCCGCTGGGCCTTCTGAGCATCTTCGCCCCCTTTCGGAACAGGACCTGGCTGGAGCAGCATCGGGAGCTGCAGTGAAGAGTCCCCGACGGCCCCCTGTCACCGACCTGGGCCGGGGCCGGAGAGATCCGTTTGAGCGGACGCCTTGGAGCAGATATCTGCAGTCCAAAGCTCCAGTACTTCAAGGACCTATCGCCCTCTGACTGCAAACGGGCTGCATCGGCTTTCCGAGGTGATGGAGGTGCGTGGTCGTGGCTTGCCGAGGGATCACTCTGCACATGCTCTCCCAGCACGGCACAAGAGCCACCACGACCTGACAAGCTTTCAGGGTCACACTGTAGTGAACTGGAAGCACTGACCAGTCTATCCACGTCCTACGTGCAACCAAAAAACCGAACAATTACTGCAACGGGATGCAACAGGAAGAACATGGTTGCACCTGACGGTGTGGATGGTCGCCCCGCAGAAAGGGCTGCAGGATCCTGGCAACTCAGTCGGCTCGTTCTTCAGATGACAACGAGTTACGGACGAGGGTGTGTTTGCAACAGCGTTCGATTGCATCGAGACGATTCCCTGTGCCTGGAGTGGACCGAAGACCCGAAATCCCAAGACCCGCACCTGATGCACGACCTGAGCTGCGTTCACCCTGGAGGCACCAGCAGTCCTGCAAATGGATGCGGACGGTGACAGCTCAATTCCATCTCAACTAAAATCATGCACTGGTGGTCTTCGCATACCATGCAAGAGCAATGCAGGAGCAAACGGTGCGCTGCGTCCTGCTCGATTCAACTGCAGGGCCACCTGCTGGGCCACAGCCGAGCTTCGCAACTGCATACTGCGGGTTCCGGAGCCCAGCAACAAAGCACCCACGTGGAGCCTTGGAGCGATCCGGGGGGCTTCGCCTTCGCCAACCTGGAAGCCTGGAAGCGCTGGAAGCAGGTACTGCCAGGCACGTACTACTAGTAGTAGCAATCAAAAGCCTCCCAAATTCCGCAAAACCGTCCGCGTGAGAAGCTGGTGCAGACACCGACCCAGCTCCCTTTCTGATGCCTCAGCCGCCTTCGACGCACCCCCCGCAGCAAAGTCTGCTCCACCAGTGAAGCTGGTAAGGTTGCCTGCCACGGGCGCTACTGCGACAGCTGTTGCTCACGGACATGTACGGCCCAGTGCGGCTAGTGAAATTGCTAGTGATATAAGCTTCCCGGAACTTCAACAGGCAGCAAGGTCTTCCACCAGCCTGAACGATGGCCGAAGAGGTGTTTGGGTACACTTGCCCCATCGCTAATCTGCGCCTGAGCTCCGCAGTCTCTCAGCATGAAGCATGAGAGATGGACGTGTCGTTTGCGGGTCAAGGGTTAAAAGTTTAGGTTGGGGTGCTTTGCTTCACAGATCTTGTATAGGATTAGCTGGGCCTCCGGCTATCATAGACTCTAGGTCATGAAGGGCGCTGTGCACGCCGGACCTCTGCAGGCATCCAATATCCCGGCCCACGCAGGCAGTTCTGAGTAAGAGTAGAGTGAGTTGCAGGTGCAATGAGGGCGAGACCAGCGCTGCTCGCTCAACGACGGGATGGCCTTCAGAGAGAGTACGCTTGAGGTTCAATCTTGAAGATGCAGGCCGAACGAATGGCCGGTTAGCAATCGTTTCAATTCATCTGATTCCCATCGTGGGCTGAGGCCACTGACTGACACCGGTGGCTTGATGTCATTGTCGGGGGAGCTCGGCCTCAGCCTCAGCTGCACCGTCCCTGGTGCTCCCTGGCCCCGGACATGAGAGGAGACTGAACTGCACTGGACTGCACTGACTCCCAGGTCTTCCACGCCACGGCGGCAACGGGGGCCACGTAGGGAGCCTCACACCCAAGGCACTCAGACAAGTTCCAGGGCCTTGCACAGACACACGCGGAACGGCCTCCTCGTGGTCTTCGTCTGAGGATGTGTCTGCGGTCCACCACCCAGGACCCTTGAGAGAAATACTGTCACATCATTCGCTTGAAGCGGACATGCAAAACGCGTGGGCGTTCGTCGTGCCTCCTTGCGAACTGGCTTTTGACGGGGTCGCCGAGGCCTAGATCAGGAGGAGAGGGGGCTTGGGAGAGGTGCATCGCAACCAGTTTTCAGTACAAGCTGGCACTTCCGAGCGGCTCGGAATTACTTCTGAACTGGATGATGCATCAATCGAGGCGCACCCACCCGCGTTTGGCAAGATCCATGCTGAGCTACTCAGCCCAAAGCCAACACCTTTCTTTTGCCAGCAGATGCGTCCCGGTGTTCGGGAGTCCTCGGTCAGCCGGTCAACCCAGAACCAAGCCCTGTATCTTCTCACATGGTACATGAAGACATGTCGAGGCCGACACGCTGTGACGGAAGGGCGCTCGAGCTTTGCGTGCTGAACCCTTCCTGATCGCTTGACAGCTTTTAATGGCCCTGCATTCTGATCTGGCTATGACTGTCTGACCTGACCTTTCCAAAACACAACGGTCTGGACTGTTTCTGAGGAGTTCCCTCTACCGCGGCCAGTCTAGCACGAGACCACGACCGGCATGTATGGCAGGGAGGACGATCTTTGCATCCTGTGCACACAGGTTGGATCCCAAAGTCCGAGTGACTCCATCGAACGAACGAAAACAGGCACGGATCCCAGCCTGGCAGATGGAGAGCCTTCTTGGCCGCCTCCTGCTCTGCGCCCTGAACGGGGCAGCTCAAAGTTCTCGGTGCTCCGATCGTCCCGTGCACAGCGACAGGGGCCTGCATTCTCTCTGGCAGGCGGCACAAATCCAGCCTGCGGACCGCAATACTTGTGTTACTTGTTGCATTTTGTTCGTTGAACCTGCTGTGATATCAAACGTGCATGTTCGGCAAAGAACTCAAGATTCTAAGGGCTCGGCCGCTTCAAAGCCTCTTGGACGGGCCAACGCTTGAGCCGTCCGAGGTCTCGGAAGCAAGTCCAAGCATCCCAAACAAAAGAAAATAAATGAACTTCATTGCACGCCGGAATTGCTGTGCACCCCACTCTGGTCGCCATGATGTGGCTTTGCCTTTGTCGCTCAGAGGAGTCTACAGAATTGGGCTACAGCAAACGGGAGAGAGAGCTCCAAGCCGTAGGTTCGCAGTACGGGAAAGGACACGCACGGCCCCATTGACGTGAAGGGAATCCCGAAAATTCGATGCACTGCTCCCCGACTGGGGCATGCACTGGCACAAAGGCGAGCACCCTTGCCCCTGGTATTGAAATTGGGTCGACCTGGCGCCACTCTATGACGTGGCTACATGAAAGGCAGGCGTAACAAAACAGCGAATGAAGCCTTTTTCCGTCGACACTGCCGGAGCTGGAGTTCGCAAAGTCTGACACTACTTGAGCGAATCTCACCGGATCTTCCTCATGGGCAACGTGCCCGCAACCCTGAGCGCACTCGAGTGCTGTTTGCAAGCTGACCCAACCTGCTCCAATGCAAACCCCTTATGTGCCTGGATCGTCTGCAGCCGACATCCCAGCAGCTCTGACAAGCGTGTGCTGTTCCCAAGAGGAACCACTCGGTCCTGCGTGAAGCGACAGCCCGGATGAAGCGCCGCAGAAGAGCAAGAAAGGACGACATGAGCCTCTGAGCCCATGTGACCAAATGTGGTTCTTCCGATCCGCAAGGGGTTGCAGCAGGTCCTTGTCTCCAGTTACGATCAGCACACGAAGCTTGCCAGCTTTGCATGCCTGGGTCAGGGTGAGCATTCTTCGACTGAAGCTGCGTCTATCTTCAAGGCTTCCAACTCGTAGCCATCTTAGCCATCCATCACTCATCACTGCCGTTCCTTCAAGACAAACCCTGTCGTTGTGCCCAGGAGCATCGACCAGCCGCTGCAGTACCAAAGCATCCTGGGACTCTCCAGCTCAGGCTCCCATCACATAAGGGTCCAGCGGGTCGCCCGTCCTCGCCGATGGAGAGCAGCCGCGCTGACACGAAGTTTGCCAAGCCCAGCGCCCACCCTTCGCAGAGGCTTGGCCAACCTGGGACCACGCTTAAGCAGGCTTCTGCAATTTTTCATCGTCTGCAGTTACACTGTTACCTGTATCGCATTGTCTCCCAAATCTCGCAGATAAGGACCAAACGGTACAGGAGGACCTGCTTGTCCAAACGCACCGCATCCATGTCGGCATAGGCAGATGCCAATCCACTGCGCCAGAAAAGCCTGTTCAGGAGGGATCACTTAGAATCGCGAAGACCCCATCTGCAAGCATGCGCACCCGCCTGTTGTATGTAAGACCTGGGAGTTGGAGCACGAAGCGCAGGAAGAGACGCTGCAGTCTCAAGCCCAGGACCGCAGCCTTGGCAGGCTATGCAGACCTCAGACCTCACATCTGCGCCTCATTGCTCTGACTCTGCCCCGAGTTGCGCGTCCCAGTCTTCTAGTCCTTGACTCGCTGGACGGCTTCACCAGAAATGCGGGGCTCTCCTGAACACAGGCTTCAGCTTCTGGCAAAGCCCCGCCGCGGAAAAACTCACATGCCAAGGCCAGGTGTCCAAAATCAGGGCAACGGAGCCGGGATCTCTACCCGCCCTGGCTATGGCGACCGCTGAAGCCGTGATAGCCTCCGCCACTGCGCGCAACTCCTACTGGTCCTACACCTCCCTCCAACGTCAAAACACAATCGGCAAAGGCACTCCCATGGAGTGGCCGATGATCAGCGAGTTCCTCTGATCCGACTCCCTGTCCAGCAAGGCGCCAGCCAGGATGGCATTGCCAGTGAGCGTGTACATCTGGGCTGCGGAGAGGTCGCCCAAAGTCGCCTTCTCCGTGTCCGTCTGGAAGGACATCCCACGTCTGAAGACGAGATTGGGCCTCTCCGTCAGCCCGAAGCCCACTTGGTCCGGACACAGCACCACGGAGGCCAAGCCCGACTTTAGGAAAAGGGGCAGCACCTCCTCGTAGGAAGTCCCATTCGCACCGAAGCCATGGCAACAAAGCATCGCCGTTTTTTCTTTGGAAGTATCGGCCTCCCCCTCGAACTCCGACTTCAGCAAATGAAGCGATAGCTTCTCCAGCCTCACAATCCTGCTCAAAGAGGATGGGAGAATGCTCGACGCTTTTTGAAGCTCTGGCTTTGCAGCAGTCATCTTCCACAACACCCCAAGTAGTAGAAGAGTGGCCCAGAAAGATCCACCGAGCCAAATCATGCTCAGGCTGCACAGCAGCCTTGCAAATCCGAGCCTCTCTCTAACCCTCGCAGCACCTAGTTGACATCTTGACAAAAACGCCCGCGCTTGCCGACACGTTGCATCCTGACATGCTGCCTTGCCGACATCAGTGTCCCAGCGGCAGAGCGCCACGGTCCCGGCGCGCGTGCCAGCAGACATACAAAGGCAATCGAAGCCTTGGCAAAGCGCAGGGCATGCTACTTATGTCAAGCTGCTCTTGATGACTCAGTTGACTCAAAGCGAGTTATACTGCCTGTAGTACCAAGCATGCCATAGTCGCTTTGCAAAGCAAGCGTCGACCGTGACTGTCGCCCACTCCACCCGCTGAAGCTTGCGATAGCCAAATGCTCCGACTACCTGCCCGTCATGTGGACGAACTGCGGAGTCTCCTGAAAGGAAAGCAGGACCGAGGACATGACGTGGCACCCAGGCGGGTCCCCGCCTGCAGCGAGGGCGACTCGCCAAGGCCTCGGCCCTCCGGAGCCTCCGGGGCCTCCAGGAGGCATGGTGAGCCGGAGTCCTAGTCCTGCCTGGCTCACCATGCCTCCCAAGCCTTCCAAGCCTCCGAAGCCCATGCCGGCGTGGACCTGAGCCTACACCAAATTCATGCTGAGCTTGAGTTGAGCCAAAGTGCTGCAGTGCTACGAAGCGTCACCGGTGCAAAGCATGGCACCACCCAAGGACGCAGGAATGATGCAGACAAATGAAAAATGCCCAGGCCTGAATGAGTTGGCGCCCACGAGTTCCGCGGCCTACCGAGCTTAGACCCTAACCATCCCCCACCCGCGCCGTCGTCCTCTGCGGGACTGCATGCCAAGGCCGACAGCTCCTGGCCTCTCCGAGTCTTTGAGGACCTCCTCTCCCATGTGGATCAAGTTCTGCATGCCGGACCTCCGTTCGACAGAACACGATCAAAGGTCTCGGCTCGGGAGTGCGGCCTGGCCCTTGGCCCTTGCCTGGATCTGCCCGGCAAGGAATGCGAGCGTGCAAGAGGCGGCCTACAAACAGAGGCGCAAGGACAGCCGATCCAGAAAATTCCGGCCTCTCACCAAAAACCGGGACTCTAAAAGACGATCACACGAAACAAATACTAGGATAGAGATCCTGCGAGATACTTGTAATCATGCAACCTTCTTCTGAGACCGCGGCTGAGAGGCCAATTTTTGGCAGAATACATCGATGACATGAGACTCCTCTCAGGTGCCGGGCAAAGCTGCCAATTCTTGAACTTGTCGCTACCAAGTCGACAGCTCGCTCGGTCGCTCAGTGCACGAAACGCAGAAGATACTGTCCGCCGAACAGTGCTGTGGCTGGCGCCTGGGCTGCACGCCTTGGAGCTCTGCGCGCCCAAGCGTTCTGACTGCCGCTGGCCACTGCAAAGCCTAGGATCACACGCGGCAGTTTCTCGGCTCTGGTCACCTGAGCTGCTCTTTCGGCCTGCACTGGCCCTGCAATCGGCCACGGCCGGCGGCAAGTCCTGGTAACGACAGAGCCTAAAGAGGGTCATGCTGCATCTGGGAGTTTCCGAAAATAGGGGACCCTCATATAGTACCTTACAAATAGTAGGATCCTTATTATAAGGACCCCCAAAATAAGGTACCCCCCCCCCCAATTTTAACTCCATCTGCTACAGACAACCAGCAGCAACTCCGAGGTCCGCTGAGTCTGCGGTCTTCAGGTGGAGCTCTTTCGGATGGAAGGAGCTGCCCACCTAAGCCCAAGACTCTGAAAGGAGAAAACATACCAACCCCTGCAGAAGCAGAACCTGGTGAAGCCAATGTGAAGCCCCAATTGCCTCTTCAATTCGTTTCTTGGCTGCTGATCGCAGCCTGGCGGCGCCGCCCCATGCAAGCGCATCTGGCAGAGGCGCATCTTTCCCCTCATTGCCATGGCTCAACCTCAGATTCAACGCGAAAAACTTGAGAAACCTCTCTCCATATACATACACACATACATATATATATATATATATATGTACACGTACATGTCCATAGTCATACTTCGACAGCCCATCTGTCTATCTATCCATCTGTCTACCTGTTTTCCTGCCTAGCTAGCCAGCTTATCAGCTTATACATATGCACCTATATACATGTAGAGAGAGATAGAGGGCACCGATATGCGTTCTTGCATAGCTTGTGGAACTCCACCTAGATCTTTATGTCATATTATGTTTGTTTATTGTTGCTTTCTTTGTGTAATTGTGCTTGCACATGTGTCGACCTGCTTCTTTATCTATGGTTACTCCAGAGGTATCCGGTATACAGCGGTAGATAGAGATAGACATGAGACACTGCAACAGTCAAGTGGTCCCCACCGGCTCTTGTTTTGTTTGGCTCCGCAGATGCCGCATTGGGTGCCCTGCGGTCCGAGTGCCCGAGCAAGAACAGCAGAATGCGAACGTCCAGCGGCAATGCCTACAGGCCAATGCCTGGGAAGGACTACAAAGCCGCAGTGGAAAGGCCATTGAGATCATGAATCATAAACATGCGGCATGCCGCATGACCATTAAGCAGCGCGGCTCCCGACAGGCACAGACTTCGGGACAGGCTGAGAAGCGTGCACAGCAGGTGGAGAGAAATCGGCCAAAGGCTGGGGGAACCAGCGCCTGGCAGCAGTCGGGTCATCCTAAAGCCCGAAACCCGCAAAATTGCAGAGTGGGCGGCCTGGGCACAATGTCTTCCACGCGTTCTCCGAAGGTCCGGCCGCATCTGAGCCACAGTGACAGAAACATTTGCCTTTATGATTTATGGGGGAACTACGACGGCGTCCGAACATCAGACACTGGCAAGTTCAAGAGACCATCGTGCCGCAGCCGGTGCGCCGGCACGTTGCCCGTCCCTACCCGTTCCTGCTATACGCCCCTCGTCAGTGGTCGAGACATGTTTTACCTTGTGGCGATTTTCTGCCAGGATGGAATCGGCTCGAAAGCAACAAAGCATGCGATTCTGGCAGGGACGTCCCGGATTTAGCACGGACTCTACACAGCTGTTCTCGCCGACGTGGCCGTGGTGTGCTGACGAGCAGGTGCAAGCTCACAATTCCCTTCAGGACCAAGAAGCCACCCGACATGCTGCCGACACTTCCCACGGACAGTTGGAACAGGCATAGTCTGGTTGAGACTGCTCGTAAGAACTGCATTTTTCACCGCCTGCTTTCACTTCCATTACGACTAGAACTGCGATAGTTCGGTGCTGTGGGACGAGCTCCGAGGTGCGGGCTGCCCTCGAGCAGCAGAGCCCCACCTGAGACAGTGACTCAGGTTTGGCAGCCCTCAGCGTCCGCTTGCTCTCCTCCCATCCAAGGCTCTCACGCCCAGACCACCCTTCTGTCGTGACCTGCGAGGTCTCGGCGAAACGCAGTGCACGAAACGCAGTGGCAGTGGCTCGCGATATCTCGCTGTGCCTGGTGGTCGCGTGAGGCAGATCACGTGATGAGCGCCGCACCTGGGGGCGAGGAGAAACGGAGGCTGCACGCTGGCTGACTCGGTCTTCTCCGGCTAGGGCTCCCTGCTCCAGCCCTTCCACGGCCTCGATGCCGTGGGTGCCACGAGTTCTCGAGGCGCTCCCACCCAGCAGAGCAAAGTCGACGATCCTCGGCCTGACGGTGCGTCAACTTGAGGGCTCCAGAAGCATCTGCTGTGGCCGGCTGAGCTGCTTGCGTAAGGATCTGCGAAGATGCCTCCATCTCACCTGCGGAAGAGCCAGCAACTTCAGAAAAGCCGTGGCAAGCTGCCATGATTCTAGGGACAGCACCAATGCCCAGCTGACCGTACTGGTTGCCCCCACACGACCACAAACGAACCTCGCCCAGAAGCAATCGTGCTGCACGCGAAGAAGTCGATGGAGCAACTGGGCGCAATATCCGAGGGCACGGCTCCTGATCCCGCCACAGCCACCCTGGTGGGAGCAGTCCTTGGAACACTTGCCATTCGAACACTTTTGAAGACTCTCCTCGTTGACGATTACCAACTGCCGTTTGCAGTTGAGGCAAGCCGCACGAAGACAGTGAAGTTCGCACCACAACTGGCATGCCTCATGGCAAATTTGGGGGAAGAAAGGTCGAGCCCGTCTTCTGCTTGCAAGAATGCGAGACGACGCTTACGTCAACCTCGTGCTGCTAGCCTTGCTGTAGACTTCGCCTGAGACTGATCCGTGACAGCTGAGACTCTGTCAGCACATTGAGCCCGGTGAAGGCCTCCCACAAAATGCTTCGATGTGCTGTGGATCTCTGTCTGGCTGCAATGGTTACTGTCAGGATCTGTCAGGGATATGTGAAGGTAAGGCTTACTGCAACAGGGATTTTTGACAAGGAGAAAGGGACCAAGGAGAAATCGGAACGCGAATCCTGCGAAGAATCCGCCTGAATCTGCACGGGCAGCCGCTGGTGGTCTGAGCAGGAGCTCAGGAATCGGAGGGCTTACTCCTGCTAGTGTGTCTCGTCACGTTCGGGTGGTGTTTCCGGGCATCCTAACAGATCCCAAGCATCGCCATGTGTCAAAGAAAACTCTTCATGACAGCAACTCCTCAAGCAAGGCTCCTGTCACTTCTACACACACACACACACAATCATAGATTCACAGATTCACACACTCCTAGTACCATGATAACTCGATAACTCTAAGACCCCCCCCCCCCCCCGCCTGCCCCCCCCTCCTGCCGCGCCGGGCCTGTGCTCCCGAGGCCAAGCCGGCCGGCCCCGCCATGGCCCCAGCTGAAGGCTCCGCTCGGGCCCCAGGCCTCCACGTTTGCAGTTAAGAAAAAGGGGATTTTCTTCTTCTTCTTGGGTTGACTCGAGGGTGACCCGAGGGGGATACTACGGTTGCTACAGTATTTACAATGAGAGCCGCTGGAAGAGCCACCTGTAGGGGCACTCCAGGGTGGGTGGCTCGAGGGGATCTAGGAGAGCTTCAGGGCTTGAGGATTCCGCGTGAACGGCTTCAGGTTTTGCTTCAGGCCGCGAGAGGATGAGAAGCCAAGGAGAGAACACTCTTCGAGCACGGCCCTAAACCTCCAAGCCTGTAAGCTGACAAGCAGTTCGGCAAACATGGAAGAACGGGGCTCTGACAACAGAGTGGCAAGCACCCGCCGCCACGCCGATGGCTCCTCCGACTCGAGCCAGACGATGAAAACAACGAGCGACATTACCAAAACTTGAACTAACAGTAACTAACACTTCTTTCCATGAACATTCTACGATGGTTTCCTGTACATCAAGGAATCACAGAGCTACTTCTGCGACTCGCAGTCTGTTGTTGGGAACTCCGAAGCGCCTCTGCTGGCTTCTGCGATGGCAACCTGGCGACGATCATTCCAGCCGCTGTCATTGCAGAGAATACGCGCAGGTGTCGTTTTGCTGGCCTGGCCGGTTCCACAGCCGGCACACTGGCCGTGGTCGTCCTCACCGATGGCGAACACCGAGCCTGCCTGCAGCTCCGGGCTGAGTCAGCACTTCGCCACCATAATCAAAGTCCCAGATACCGCCGCCTTGGTCAGCAGCAGCACGTGCCGCCAGCCGGCCGCAATTCGCAGAACCTCCATCAAGGTGACTCATACCAAAACTTCGTGGCTCACAACGAAAACACGGAGAAGACGGGATATGATGTCGGTCCGCGTGACAGTTCCCCGAGCCTGGAGCTCCAGACCTCAGAAAGAGGAAGGCGGGAACACGAGCGAGGGGGCAAAAGAAACGTCCAGATCGCTGGCTCTTTCAAGAACTGCACGAGCTGAGAAGCCGGCTCCGCCTGGGACAACCTCGGAGTTGTCTTCAGTCGAAGCTAGCTTTTTGCACCGAAAGGAGAACAAGCACAGACGAGCCCGTGGGCACTTCGAGGAGGTCTGACCCTCTGCCTCTCTGTCTAGGCGAAACCCTGGAGCCCCCCCAAGTGCTGCCCGGTGCACCCCAAAGGTGGCGCAGCGTGCATGTGTCACTGCCCAGGGAGCGCAGCTGACCATACAAGAACACCTGGCAGGGACTGTCGGCATACTTCGAGTCTTCGCCAAGGAATCGGCGATCTCAGGCAGGACGCCTCCCCAATGTCGCTGAGGATGTACGAGTTGGAGCCACCAGCAGCAATCGCCTGGTCACGTATGTCCCCCTGCATACCTACCTGCCAACCTACATACACACATTCAGTACAAACCACCGATCGATCGAAAACCCTGTGTCACTTCTCCGGCCTTCAATGATTTATGTTCTACACAGCATCAGAGAGCCTTTTTGCTCAAAAAAACTCCATGAGGCGCTGGCCAAGGGGCGCAGCGTCTCTTGCGTCTCGGAAGCACCTGAAAGCATCTGGGAGACGAACGAGTTGTGCTCTCAGCTGCCTCGCCTATGAGGTGCAACTTCAGGAGTCATCTTTTTTCACCATTCACGACATGCATAGGGAGATGCGTTCTTAATTCAATTTACAACGCTGCGATTCCACACAAACATCTTTGTGCTTCACCAAATGTACTGATGAGCATCTTTGCTGGTTCAAGGCTCGGCATCTGCATTGCAGTCGCCCAGCTCTGATTTCAACTGGCACCTCCATGAGTCCATGAGTTGGTTGTCGACCATGCACGTAGTCTGAGTCTACCTACCTGCGTTTGTCTCGCGAGCATGAAGGGGCCCGAGCAGCGCTGGTGTTGATTTCAAGAGCATCGGTCAGACACGGACAAGGCCATGACCGAACTCGGCAAAACTACGAGAAAAGTCGGCAGCTGAGCGATTGATTCACAGCTAGCGTGCAGCGATCAAGAGAGCCGGACAAAAGCCGGGTACAGCGGGCGAAGCCTGCTTGCTGCTTCAAAGGGACACGCGACGAAGACTGCAACTCAGAGCAATGCCAACATGGGCCTGAAGATAAGTATGTTGAATTTATTCTTTGCGGTTTTCATTATGAAATCCGCGCTGTCCCAAGTCTGTTATCTGTCATCTATGGCGCCAACAGCCAAATGAATGAGGTCTGGGACTCTATCGCTCCCGACTTCACACCCCCACCTGGTGACGAGCAGTCACCTCGAACTGTGAAAGGGGCACAATTTGGTGCACCTGGAAATGCCACGGACTCATACGAGTTACGCGCTTCTGGAAGTCTGGCTGTACGAAGGCTTTGAATCCACATACCTGGTGAATGATGAGCGAGTGGCACGGATTTCAGGAGTGTCAGACCGATTTCATGCCTTTCCATGCTGCTGACTTGAAATGTCTTGCACGCAGCCGTCAGCTCTTGCAAGACACAGGCGGGATCATGACCGAGCTTGCAAGACATGGGCGGGATCATGACCGAGCCCGGCAAAACTACATAGATCGCTTGTAGAGCAGCGATCAATGATACCCGACAGAAGCCGGGTGCAGAACAAGCCTGCTTGCTGCTTCAAAAGAAGGGACGGGCGACACCGGCAAGCACTTACACGTACTGTACCCCCCATACCCTTGCCATGTCCTATCTGCGAGATTCTGACAGAAAGAGACCACACCTCAGTAGACAGCCTCCGATGCCTGCCCCCTAAGTCTGTTATCTCATCTACATTGGAACAGCCAAAGCCAGTGGAATGAGGTCTGGGGCGGCAAGCGCGCCTCACTCCACATCCTGGCATGGCGTGAGCTATCATCTCGAATTGTGCAAGGCTATGCGTGGCACTATCTGGCACACAAGGTAAGTTTCCCTGCATGCCAAAGCGCTATAGAGAAATCTGAATTCAGTTGGTACTATATAGTGATATGCAATTTTCTGGTTCTTCGGGTGCATCGCTCTGACCCGAGGCGAAGAGGTTGCGAAGTCCTCGAAACCTGCTTTCCCAGGCCGTTCTTCGTCTTCAAGCATCGATAACACACTGCATCGTCAAGCGTCTCGCACGTTCTAGTGCCAGGGATCCTGTGCGCATCGCTGACTTGATCGCCATTGCCTTTGCATCACACCGGAGAAGTGTCACCTCATTGTCCTTCCCCAGCGCGTCACCCAAGACCTCGTTGGCGGAAAGCCGACGGTCGCGGCTGATGAGATGCTGTTCACATACTGGAACTCCCGCCGTCTTGGCGATGAGCTTCTGGGCCTCTGCCACAGTCGCCGCCAGGTTCACAGACACCGTGCAGAGAAGGCCCCCAAGGCCCACGATGCGCAAAGATGCTTGCACTGCGTCTGCAGGATGTGGATGGGCCCCAGGCCGAACGGGCTCCACACCCGATCTCGCCTTGTGGCGTCGAGCTCGAACCACCGGGGATGGCGACATTGCAAACAGCGCAGAGGCGAACAGAAAAGGGGCGGACGAATCTGAGACCCTGGCGGAAGATGGCAGAATGCAGAGCAGCCATGCAAGTTCAGGCAGGATCCACTGCAAGCGCTCGCCAGCCGCGTGGCTCCCAGGGCCATGACACTCCAGGGCTGTGGGGATCGGGTTGATGGCTCCCGAGGCCGTATCGGCTTCACCCTGCATGTCACACTGGCAAGCCCGTGCAGAAGATCTGCTGCAAACCGCCCTATTCAGCCTCGGATGTTTCCGACCGGAATCCTGAGCCACATGCCAGGCTCTCCATCTCTTCGGGAGCACAGAGAGCTTTGCACGGCCTTGAAGAGAACGATCGACTGCCTTGAACCTCCAGCAGATGTCGGGCATCAGCTACACACAGCACCCCCCCGTGCACAGGCCTGGTCGATGTGCACTGCAATCCCCACCTCAACAGTGCTGCGGTGGCATGCTGCGATGCTCTCACCTGTCCTCCTCCACACTCGCCACCCAAGGCTCCCACCGGTAGACCTTGCCTTTCACGAGTGCCAGGGAGTGGTCGTTCCCAAGTGCGACAGAGGACACCTCCACCTTCCCGGACATTTCTTGATGAAAGTTTCACGGATCTTTCAAAGCTCTGCCTCCTCCCCGCAAGCCTCAAGGAAGCTAACAGGGAACGCCTGGCGGCACTGTTACTGGAACATCGCACTTACACAAGGGTCCCCCCCTCGCTCACGGACCTCTGGTCGGCAAGGAAGATCCTCGGCCCGATCCTGGGATGCTCGACAGTTGAAGCAGAAGAAGGAGACCAAGAATTGTCTGTGAAGGTCAGCGAGGAGCAAGGCCCTCCATCTCCGAGGCCTTGACATGTCCGAGCTCACCAAGTGTGCCGCAGCCGAAGGTGAAGAGCCTGCAAAAGGCCACGCCACGCCTTTAAAGGCACTACACCACTGCACCACTGCGCCCCCACAGAGACTCTCCCACTGCCTGGTCCCCGGAGCCGGCTGATCCACGCTGGCGGCCATCCGTCCCCGGCTCCATGGCTCGAAGGCTCTGCCTCTCTGCCCTTGCCTCTCTGCACTGTTCTACTTATCGGACTCATGCGACGGTGACTGGATGTGACCGGTTAAAAAAGGGGGCCCATGATGGCCATGGCCCACGTGCTGCTGCCCCCTCGCAAATGCAACGGCCCGCGTCATGCGAAGCCCAAGGAGAACGAAAGCGTAGAGACCAAGAACAAATTGGAGTCCAGGTCTCTTCTCACAGGCTTGCTTGCTGCATTCTACATCATTCTACCGACGGCCCGCATCTTGCATGAGAAGGCCAAACACAAACGCGCCTGTGGCCACAAAGAAAGCGAGCGCATGAGCGGCGCTCTTGTGGGCCCTGCAGCGCTGCAGTACACTTCACGGCTCCGCACGAAAAACCACAACTCCGTCAACTCCCCGAGCTCTGAAACTCCAGTGGAATTGCGCCATAACACTGAACTTGAGGCCCCGGGCATCTCCAAGCCGATGTTGACCAACACCTTGTAGTGCGCCTGACAACACGGCGAAAGCGCCTTGCCCTGCGCCCTGCGACTCGACGACTGCCGGCCTCATCTTCGAAGACCGGCTGCCTAGGGACGAAGAAGGGCTCGCAGGTGGCCGTGGGGTCTTCGCCCACCTCGCCTGAGCTTCGCTTCCTTTTGACTTCTCTGCGGCTGTTGCCATTCCAAGAAACCTGCCTTGCACGCGAGCCAGCCTCTGGAACTCCTGGGCCATAACTGACAGCCCCATGTTATTGAAATACCGAGCACACACGTCACTGTAGTGGCTTCCGCCCTTCGGGCTGTTCAAGACCTTCGTTGAGCACCGTCGCTGTCGAAACTGCTTGAGATTTTTACGATTTATCTGATCTTTCCTCGGCTGGACCCACATCCTATCCGGCAGCACCCGGGTTTACCGGCCGAAACTCGCAATGCTAAACTCTGTTTCCCGTCGCATTCTGACGACAGCGTGTTGAGCATGCAGCATGTCGAAACTCTTGGCCCAAGATTCTACTTCAGCAAACAGCGCGAGCAAACGGCATCACAGCATGGCTTCGCAACAGCACAGGAGAATCAATTCGCACATCTTGAAGAATTGCAGAACCACCCCCATGGACCTGGAACGGTCTGGAACCTGCTTCCCTGCGTGATTAGGCTGTCCTCAACAGAATTGATCCGTGATGTCACCTCGGGCGCCTTCAACGCAAAGGTGCGAAGGGCCTGGCCCACGAGACGGTAGGGAGGCAGAGTACGCGACAAGAGCAAAGAGCCGCCTCGCGTGTGGAGACATCGCTGCACAAGTCGAGGGGTGTGGCCCCCCGCTTGTTCTGAACGTGCGGGTTGATCTGGGCCTGGTCGTCGCGACGACACATGATACTTACATGCTTTCCCCTAGATGGTAGCTTATTACACTGCGTATTCTGCAGAAATCTAACATTGGAGCCATGGAGATCAACACGGGACATCACTGGACTCAACATATTCAAAGCTGGTCATAAACGTAAAGTTTAAATTTCCGTCCACATGCGCACAATGCCCAGTGTGTACCATGTGACGTGTCTACATAAAGATTTAAAATGTATGTGTGTGTGTGTGTGTTAGCATATGGCTGTATCTTGACATGTCATAGCGTATATCATATGCAATTTGGGTGATGTGGGCTGTATTATAGCGAAAACGGGCTGTAGTTATGACGATATGTCATGTACAGCATACACCGCGTCGTGTGCAACATCAAACATGCATGCTCCACGCCACTTTAGACACGTGCACATGGACCCCCTTGAAGAAAGCCCGTATGAGTAGAGAAAAACATAGACAAATGCTGGGCTCTCAGATGAGTCTAGTGATTCACTGAAGCGTCATTTTATTGCATTTTGGTGCTATTGGAGAGTACAGATTCATTTGCGGATGTATCTGCAAGCACATTCGCTTGTCTACCGATTTTAGAGCGAGTTGGCCCCAAAGCGCAAAGAACTCCGCTCAGGATGTGTGAGCTTCCACCGGTGCCAGTCTGCAGAGCTCTGTCCAGTCTGCACACTGTGTCGCAGAGAGCCCCTGAGCCCATCTGCCTGCAGGAGCAGCTGAGTCAGCTCACGGCCTCGGCCAGCAAGCCCCGCAAGCCCCGCAACAGCTACCTGTAGTGTGCGCCGTTACATCATCATTGTCACCGCACAACACGACTTACCGACGGCCCACGGCGCACGACAATGAATCTGACACGGACCGATACTGGCCTGAATCTCACTTGAAGATTGGGAGGGCTTCCTGCTGAGCTTTGGGCGCCCCATCATTGCTGCCACGTGGAGAGGCCTTGCCACGCAACTCGTTGCGGAGGCTTCCGCGAGGTGTTTGGCTCTCGGGAAGCGAAGGTCTGAAACACGGAAACATAGGCCTGACCCGAAACCCTAAACTTGTAAGTGGTAAGACACCGAAAGCCGAAGCTCACGCTTTGCTTCCGTGCCACAACATCTCCTGTGCAATCTTGTGTAGTATTGTAGTAACTTGTAGTAGACATCTTGTTCGGAGAGAGGGAGCGGTGCATATAATCATCTGCCGATCTTCGCCACTCCAGCGATAGGACCGTTCGGGCAAGAAACGAGTTTCCAAAAGGAGGCATCCTGACAAGCAAGACCGCAGACGACACACGAGACTTCCGACACGAAACCGCTTACCGTCGAAAAATTGTGCACGACTGTTTACTTCTTGCATTAGCCTGCAAGGGCTGCACAAGCAGCAGTCTGGAGCTCGTGTCACGCACAGTCTCTGGATGCGACCCTCACCGGAAATCTAGGGATCCAGCGTCCAACCTGCTGAATCTGTTGCATCCAGCGGCAGCTCCCGTCGGAGCAGCTCCTCCGGCTCTTCTGGTTGGAAAAGGAAGCTGAGAATAGGAATGATCAAGTGAATCAAGAGGATGATACAATCATCCGCGTCATCATCGTGCGATGGAGGATGGCTCCGGCAACCGTGCACCGTGCATGCCGCCTATCTTCGCTTGGGGCAAGGAGCCCTGCAATGCCCCGTGTCTTCACGCCCAACACACTTCACGGCACCACCGGAACAAGGTCTTGCAAGGTATTCAGCCCCCGCTGGCCTGGGCCACCAGGAAGCTTCCGCTGCGGCAGGCCGCGTGTAGCAAAGTGGTCCCATTTCGATCGCGCGCCTGTGGCAGTGCGCAGTCTCTCGCTTTGCAGCTGCCCCAGTCAAAAGGATGTCAAAAGCATGAGAAGAGGTCACTCGCTCGCTAGCGCTTGCTGCCCATCCTTGGCGTTGGCACCCAACAGCATCAGCCAGCGCAGTGCGACCAGGTTGGAAGTGCCAGCAAAGATCAACCCCTGCGCAAGAGACGGCAGCGTGGCCAGCCATCGGAATCTTCGACTTAGGCTGAACGTTCCCGGAAGCTGATTCTCGAGGCTTGCGGCCTCCTGGTCCCGAGGTGGAAGCCCAAGCAGGGTTTCTTGGAAGACGGCACCTGCCGGATCACACCTTGGTACTGAAGAAAGGCAGCCAAGAGCTCAGACTTGTAGGCAGACTCCAAAAAATCGGAAGCTGCTACTCAGTAGCGGCTACTGCCCGTCTTTTAGTCATGTTTGAATTTTTTAGCAGAGTGATGAGCGGTGTCCGAATCTAACGATGCAGTGACAAGTATCGCGATTGCCGTCTCAGAGAAACCATCTTCTGCAAGCAAGGACGCGTGCACACTCTGCTGAAATGCCATGTTCCCACCCTGTCTAGGCTCAGAGTCTTGCGTGCGTCAAGCTTGCGTCAAGCTGCGCCGTCGACGAGCCCAGACCCACCACGACACCCTTTGAGCCCGCGGCTCCGGCTCATCGGCCTCGCGGCTCCTGGAGCTTCCGACACTCGAGATCCAAATAGAGTTGCTCTTCCGTCCCCCGGTCCCCCGGTTGCCCGGCCTGGTCTCGAAGTGCAGTCGCGCACACTCGTCCACGCACGACCTGGCTGAGGCGCGACTCAGGCACAGATTGGACTGGATCTAAAGCATGAAAATCTCGGAGGCAGGGGATGGCATGCAATGAAGGCGTGATTAAGGTGAGCTGGCGCCACTGCGGGGCGCCGCCGCACATCACTCGATTGCCCATCGGCCCTGCAACACAGGAGGCGAAGGCTGTGATGTCTACCACCGTTGGCCAGTGCATCGGTTTTCGGTGCTTTCGAGTTTCAACAGCTGAGAACTGAGACATCTTGAGACGGATCTAGAGGGGATAAGGGAACAGAGTCGAAGTCGAGCAAGGCCATGACACTGACGACATCCTGCTGCCGACCTGCAAAGCAGCATCAGCCTACCGCGGAGTGGAGGCAGCAGTCCATGACACGTGCTGCACGGCGCACAGAGACCAAGAAGCCGCCAAGATCAGTACAGTGAGGTTCGGGCTTGAGGTGGATGACTGTGGGACTGCGGGAGTGCATTGTAGCAGTGTCGCAGTTGCTGGGTGTGTTGGGTACACCCGATCTACGGGCTAGGCGGCTTTTCCAAGCGTCCTGCGACTGTCATTGTGAGGTGCAGCTATTTGAGTCTTGTCGCTCAGAGCTTAAAAAAACAGAGCCGAGGCCGGCCGCAAGGTCCAAAGCTGCCTAGTCGCGGACCCACGAACGGCATTTCGACAGCTGGCTGCAGGGCATGGCGCGCATGTTTTCCTCTTGGCGAAGAGCGGTCGCCGCCAAATGTCGACCCTCTGGGACTTCAGGCCCCGAAGCACTGCAAAGTTTGAAGTGCACTAGACGGTCAGTGCATGGCGGCCATCTGAGGAAGAGTCTGCCACAACTGTGAGAGCAGCGATGAGCAATGAAGGCGTGCTGGGCTATGCTGGGCTGGTGTCAGGGGCGGTTTTCCACATAGATTCCTGCGGCGCCATTCTGAAGAGCACAGTCCTGCCGGGCAGGCCCCGGTCCCAGCAGGCGCGAAACCGATATCAAGCACAACTCAGGCACCTTTGGACGCAGACGGAAAGGCTGCAAGGCAACAAAAGGCAACAAGAACTCGGGGGGTGTCCAGGATGGACGGATTGTACTGCAACTCGCGCTCCCAGTCGTCGGAGACGTCCTGAGGCAAGGAGTGGAAGCTCGGAGATTCTCTGCTGGCGCGCTCCGAGCTCCTGGAGTCCCAGGACGCCGATGGCCGAGCCCGGCTCGCCTCCGACGCCCATGGGCAAATCGCAGCAGCGGTACCTCCGATAAAAACCGCTGGATCCACGCTGCGCAGCCGGACATCACCGAGGATGGGGCCGTGGGCCGTAGCTGATGCCACCCACCTGCAGCAAGGAGCCGATGCTTGCGCCCCGCTGCGCCGCTGCGCCGCTGGCGCGCTGCCCCCCTTTCTGAGTTCCGGGCCCTGAAGCTGAGGTAGAGATAAGGCTTTGGACCGGTCCTGAGCACAAAGCTAGAATGGACAGAAGAGAAGCAGCGGAACACGACACTGTGAGGTGCTGAGCTCTGAGCAGCAGCTTGTTTTTCAAGCCCAAGCCCTGCAGTGCAAACTTTGACTCAAGGCATTCAAACATCCTCGCATTGACTCGGACTTGCCTGGACATCAGCGCCGGGAGGAGGCTTGGGTTTCTCACCAGGAACTGCCACATTGGCCCCTGAAGCCAGCAGCTCAACTTCAAATATTCCTGGTGCTCGACACGTCGAGGCTGCGGCCGTGCTCTTTGAGAAACTGGAGGTACGTGGCTGGATCCCGAGAGATCACTTTCTGCATTGCTGCCTCAAGCACCACATCTGTCAACAAAGTGCAAAACTTCGATGGTTGGGTGTTGGGAGGTTCTGTCTGACGGTTAACCGGCCCTGACGCATACTCTCAGCATGTACCATGTCCAGGTGAGAGCAGGTGAAACCCATGAAGCCAAGACCCGCGCATCAACATCACTCTGCTTGAGGGCCATCCAGAAATCCTCCAGATTCTTGTTCGCATCGTCGAACTTCTCACCATCCTTCACCGTGCTCAGCAGATGGTGGTGAATCTCACACTGCCACATACAGGTGATGCGGACCCGCCTTCCTCTCCAGCTCGCGTGCCAGGTCTTGCAGGAGGAGCCTTACAGAGAATGGAACTCAGACGGATTGCCGCCGTTGCGATCTGCTGCTTCATGCTTCTTCATGCTGCAGCTGCAGCGGTCATCAAGGTCTCCGGCCGAACATGCCCTGTTTACTCGCAACATGCACACCATCTGGCCCTCTTTCCGAACTCTTGGGAGAAAGAAGCCCAGACGTGCGAAAGGCAAAGCAGAGCAGCGTCAAGGCTGTACAGATCGCTTCTCGTACGAACTTCGCCAAGACACAATGCTTCGCGTCGATTGGGTGCCTCAGGGCACAGGTCAGCCAAAGCCTGAGACGGTCGGCGAGTTCGGCGAGCCTTGTCGATCTTTCCCTTGGCTGCGTAAAGCTGCGTCAGTGTCCGCTTGAGAGCCTTCAGAGTCTGTGCACGAACGTTTTTTGGGATCGCTGGCAGAGCACCAAAACGCCACGAAGCACCAACAACGCCAAAACTATCTCCGCAAACCTTGCCACACCTGGAAGACTCGAGCCAGCGAAACAAGCCTAAACCTGTTGCCGAGCTGGAACGCTGCGGTGAAGAGTCCAGACTAGTCGCTACCTGTCCTCAACATCGAACAAGAATTTTCACCCATGCTGGAATCCTGGACTGCTACACGTGCTAGACCATGGCGAAAGAAGCCCTCGATACGAGTATCATTACAGCGTCCGGCCACGCCTTCTCCTCCAAGGCAAGGCCCTCCTTACGCGCCAGCTCCAGGGCAGCCTCACTGACACTTGAAGCGAACGCGCGGCACCAAAATCTCCTCAAACCTTATGCGACACGGACATCATTATGCAGTGATGCAAGTGCTGCTGCTCCCTCGTGAGCAGCTTGTTTTCGGAGACCGCGTCGTTCACAGCAGCTGGACTATTGGCTATTTCGAATCGCATACCAGGGCCGACCAGATATGGCATCACATCAAGGTTTTGCAGACAGATCAGTGGTCTCTGATGGTCTCTGCAGTTCTGAGATCTGAAGTCCTCTTTTCAATTCGATGCGAACGGAAATCAAAGTGGAAGGTCAAGGAGACGCATGCAGCAAATGCCTGGGCGGTGTTGAGCGCGTAGTCTGGGAAAGGGGACCTCGGCACAAACAACCAACGCCTTGCAGCACACCCTGCTGGTCAGCAGCTTCCTTTCGGCAGCCAAGCAACATGGTAGCCAGCTTGTGCAGCATGAGAACCTGCACATGGGCAGGAGTCACATTCAAATGCACACAAGAACAGAAGCGAAAGCCTGCCATGGCTGAACATGCTGGTTCTAGACAATTGGCGGTCATTCTGCTTGGCATATCGTGTCTTGACCCTCCTAGCACCTCTCCACAACACAGGTCCAACGTGGCGCCGGACCAGTGTTGGGATTCATAAACTGAAAGGACACTGTTAAGCTGACGAGGCCTCGCCGCTCTTGTTGCCATCTGCCCGGAGCTTCTCGACCTTTCACGATCCGATGCTTTCATGAATCAACAGCGGAAGCCCAAACTGCAGGCGTGGGAACATCTAGAGTCCTGACTGCGATGAGACAGGCCCTTATGTCGAAGGTGGACTCCGCACGCACGGAGACAAAGACTACTGAAACTTTCATCTCAAGTTGGATACTTACTGCGATCCTGCGGGTATATTAAGAATGCTCGCAAGAGAAGCGACTGTTCATCCCCAATCAGGATGCAGAGTGCCATTTTTTGGGCGAGGCTGCAGCACGACCTGGACGGTCTAGGTCCTCACGGGAAAGGTGCCAGCAGCAATTTCGAGGGCAAGCTCTGCAGGGTCTAGAAGCAGGCATTTGCTGATCCGGCAGTCCTTCTCATTGACAGTCCAATTCTGTCACCATCAATGGACGACACCCACACCGTGACCTGTTCAAGCAAACAATCGCCTCTCTCGACGGCCATTCTCTCAATCCACATCAGTGCTTCCGCCTTCTGCCCTTCGGACACGTGGTCATGCGGATCGTCGACCTGGTCTCGAACAACTGCTGCTGCTACCGCTGCTGCCTCCAATGACCTCTGATTGTGATAGAAAGAACTTTGGTGATCAGGGTTCCTCTTGTCAGGTCGCTTCTGACACCTGGGGCTGCCACAAAACCATCAGCGAGGCGTGAGATGTGCACAAGCCCAGATCTCTCCGCCCCGATGTCGACGAAGGCACCGAATTCCCTGTCAGACCCACGCGTGAGACGCTTGCGCAGACCGTCAAGACCGTAAACAGGGTCGAGGGTCGTTAAGAGGAAGGCGGACCGGGACGAAGCCTGATGCTCTCCACAGTGCCCTCGAACTCATCACCGACCTGGGCGATCAGCGTGAAGATCTGGATGCTTCTCAAGACAACAAACTTTCTGAGAACGTGGCATTCATGCTGTCGATGGGATTGATCACCTTGTGTCGTGGCACAGCTCGGGGTTCAATGGCCTCGAATCTCAACGTTCCGCCAGCCTCCCGCGGCTGCCGCGGGCCACGTCCTCCTCCCATTTTGCCTTCCTGAGATTTGCCGATTGTCGCAGTACAAAAGGAAACAAAGCTGTTCCACCCTCTCCTGAACGGAAGGGAGCCCGACCTCCCAAAACCTTGAATCGAAGCTGTCCGTTGAGAGACTTCTTGAGGGACTATACATGACTCGCCTTGTCATGCCTTGTCATGCCGTGTCTGTCAATGCAGAATCTCGATTGGGAACAAAGTCCGGGTTCCAAGTTTGGAGCTGTGATGGTCAGTGGTCAGACCGCTGAACACAGGGCTGAACGTTGCAAACTCTCGCACGATATGCACAAGAGAACCGAAGCTGGAAGACTCAAAGCGCTGCTGTAATGCCCTGAAGCTCGAAAAAAAATGAAGCTCGACCACGTTCGAACACGTCCACTCATGAACTCAGCCGCTAACTCAAATCAAGTTGCAACCATCGTAAGGCCGAGCCTGTTGTTTTCTGCGTCAATGTTGGTCACCTAACATGACATCAGACATCACTACCAGGCATGCCACTGGCCATCTACTCGAGCGCCCCACCCAAACATCCAGCTCTTGATCTTCCTCCACATAGTCGTGCACATTATCGACGCGACCTTGCGCCATTTTGGATATGTGTACAAGGCCGTCGGTGTGGCAACCTGAGCTCCAGTGCAGTGGAAAATTTTTGCACCTATGAAACAGGAGTAAGGCCACGGCCAACATCAACGAAGGCCCCGAAATCTCTTACTTTCATCACGGTTCCATGCAGCTTCTGCCCCACTTCCAACTTGTCAATGCCAACCCTTGCGCGGCAAAGGCCAAACAGCCAACGCTTCAGTAGACTAGCAGAAAACATTATATGATCAAAACGATCAGGTGTGGCTTACATCGGCTTCAGATTAATAGCGAGAAGTCCAGCCTAGGTATCTGGATGTTATCCAGCACAAGTTCGCTCTCTGGATCCCCTCCATCTGGATCTTCCCACCTGAAAGGTCACAACTCTCCCGTCTACGGCCTGCTCCCAGACCTGAAGCCTCAAGGTCCTATATTATAAGGGTTCCGGTTCTGTGAGGAGTTCCTTAAAGGGTTCTATACCTGCTGACGGAGACGCTCCACCAGGTACTTGAAGCTGCTCACCACTCCTTTGACAGTCGCGGCATACCATTCGCCATCGTCGGGGAACTTTGCCTCAACTTTTTGACCCTTCTTGAACTGTTTCTTCTGGGACCACATGTTGTCCAGAAGTACATCCTCCTCCGTCTCGTCTTCCACATACTGCACAGTCACACTGCCCTTTCCTTTGTTCTCTTGAACGATGGCAGTATAGCGCTTCCCATCTTCATTGCATTTTGCAACGACGAGGTCTCCCTTCTTGAAGTTCCTGGGATTTGGCCTCCATGCTGAGCACATGCGGAACATGCTCTGACGCTGGCCCACCAAGTCACAACAACGACTCCACTGGCACTCGCTGCTCGAAAAAAAACTGAGCTGTGCTGGGCGTGTCCGTGTGATTCGTGTCAGGACATGACCACAAAGCTCTCTGCGTTTATGCTGGCCTGAGATTGGTAATGTCTACAGTGTCTTCAGCATCATCCTCAATCCACTCGATGTCGAAGGTTTCATCGCCATTGTCTTTGACAATTCGAACCTTGACAGATCAAGCATTAACACGATCCGCACGATGCAGCCCGAGAGAGAGAGAGAGGGAGAGAGAGATATGGATGGAGAGCAGACAAACAAACAGATGTCGCCGGGCAAGCTGTGTATACGTAGATGCGTATCTATGTACACAGAAGAAAGCCAGAAGCAGAGGCCACATGACAGTTGCAGCCTGCCAGTTCCATCATGGTCAGAACCCGGAGTCAAAAGCTGCAAGAAGCGAGCCAAACATCCTTCCGTCATGCAGGTCCAGCCATGTTCTACCATCGTTTTCTCCCCCTAACACACCTGTTCTTGGGGGTATTTGTCCCACGCGACACTAGAATACTCCAGGCGTTCTCAAACTAGCGTAGCGCAGCTTTTACCCGTTAAAGCTGCTCTATGTCGGATCATGAAATGTGCTCCTTAGTCACACCATCATGATTGGCCGGTCACGGCTAGCACCCTCAGAAGCCTCAAGCTTCCCAGAGCTCAGCACACGGAAACTTCTGGATGCTTTTTTTCAGACAGGAGCTTACCTCGCACTCCGGCAAGTGTAGCCAGTGAACGCATTGCGCGTTTTGTAACGGAGCGGGCACAAAGTCTTTGCAGAGAGTCGAGTTCGACCTGCTAAGGCACAAGAGCTCGGTGATTCATCTTGTTTGTTCCGTGGGCTGTTCTGGCTGACAGGATACAATGTGCATGGAGCCGATGGCTTCAGGCGTACTGTGATGAGGTGCACAGCCCCTTTCGGCTCTTTCGCTGAGCTGGACGACAGCAAAGAGGAATCCCCGTGCTGCTTCAGGCTTCGCGTGTGTTGGCTGTGGTGACTCGGCCTTTGGCTTTTGATTTGCTGTGGTGCGTGCATGATCCACTGATGTCCCAACAGATCGGCCCCGAAGACAGTCCAAAAATGCTCCAGACCAAGACAAAGCAGCAATATGCAGCAGTAGAATCAGTAGAAAGGTGCGAAGCTTGGGCAAAAGCATGGCGAAGCTAATCCAGGGGCATCTGAGCGGCAGTGTAGAACTTTCCATCGTCGTGGAAGAGAGCCAAAGCCAGTTGTCCAGCCTCCCACAAACTAAAGCGACTGCACCACACAAGTAAGGAGCCTCCTATCACTATGTTTACAGGCAGAACAGCCAGAATGCAGACGCATATTTTCTTGAGCCAATGAACGACGGTAGGTACGGTCGACTAGCTACATCTTCCACAAAATACACCCCCCGCGCATCTTAGTGCAACGGTGGAGGCGAAGGCGATGGAAGGAAAGACTAGTCGCTAGACCGTCGAAGGTGTATCACTTTGTGATAACGAAAACAACTCGAAAACAAAAGTAAATTAAGCGGCCTTTGTTTCGCGCCCTTGCAGACTGTACGAGCTGGATGGTTACCAACCCGTTAGGGCGGTGCCAAAGCTTAAATCTCACTTCACAGCTAACCAGACGGCATCTAAACATCTCAGAATACCATCCCGTTAGGGAGGTGATCATGCTTGGCACGATGGGCCTCGCTCATGTGACCTCAGTAGATCCGGTCACGACGGTTGGTCCGGTAATTGTACACCTCGTGGACCCAACCTGAAAGGAACCACTGGACGTGAGATGTGTCCAGCATCGTGAAACCATGCGGATTTCCATGTGTCGGAATGACGTTGATCACCGATGTGGGCTGGATATAGTCCTCGGTCATTGCCGCGAAGACTGCCCATTGGTACATATCCACCCTGTGCCATTCCATGCGCCTGGCAAGTGCCGGGTCGATGACGTTGCCAGAGATGTCATTGCCGAGAACAAAGTTGGGATACAACAGCCCGGCGGCTCTCAGCTGGTCAAAGAAGTTGACCACGGTCTCGCGCATCCGGACCTCTCGGTCGGAGACATTCCTTGTCTCAAAGAAAACGCCGAAGGTCGGTGGGTCATGAGGCCGACGACGGTAGTTCTCGGACCACTCGCGTCTGGTGCTGAGATCAACAGCTGACGATGGAGCCTCACTCACCGTATCATCGTTGGAAGCAGCGGGAGCAACCGTTTCCGGTGCTGGGTTCTGAAAGCCCGTTCCAGCACGCATGGCGTCCCAGTCTGCATCGCTGATGTAATCGGATGGATCGCGATTAACCCGCCTGGGCGGCGGCATGGCCGGCTCTCTTGGGATGCGATCGGTAGAGGAGCCTGCAGCATCTCCAGGGTGCGTTCTGATGTGCACCTCGGTGGGGCGGTGCCTTGCGATCGGTGAACGTGTTCGATTGCGAACAGAAGGTTCCGATGCACGCTCGTCAGAGCTGCGACCACGCCTGGATGGAGAGGCAGGCGGTACCGGAGGGCGACGTTCGGACGCTGGGGCCGAAGTGGTCAAACGAACGTGACCGCTCTCTCCGATTCGCTTATCCATATAATACTGCTGGTACCGCCGATAGTATGGTGTGTTGGCCAAAAGTTCATTGAGCTGGCGTTTGCCAAGCCCTTGCGCCTCAGCGGGTACCTGCAGATCTCTCTGGGTGTGAAGAGTGGGATGAGTCTCCTCAATCCTTGTCCGGCTTAGCGGCAACTGAGCCTGGAAAAAGGTAGCCAGCTCGGCCATGATCGGTAAGATCTCATTCTGCATGACAATGTACTTCTCTCCGTCATACTGCAGAATAGAGAACTCATGCTGGTTCGACTTCACAGCCTTGATGAGAACTGCAATCTCATTGATGGTGTAAAAACCGATCATGGAAGCAAATCAGACACTCCGTGAGGAGGTCGATCTCAAGCTGACCTGTCAACCAAAGCAGGGCGATTTTCCCAGTGGCATCATAGTACGTGGAAGACCCATGCCCTTTGCCCTTTCCTTGAGGATTCGGGAGCCTCACGTTAGCGAAGCGTTGCAGCGCCTCGAGAGTGTGGAAGCTGAGACCCATCTTGGCATAATTGTGGGCAGTGATAGGGTCGACACTGTATTGCCCCTGCGGAGTCGTGTTGTGGAGCCTCTCCGCCCTCTTCTGCTGGTTGAGGACCTTTTGGCGAATGCCCGACGCTGTGCTCTGAATGCGCTCCCTTTCTTCTGGTCCCTGGATCTTCACCCGCTGACGGTTGAGCCCACCAGATGGTTGCAAGTCGATGATGTTGACTTGCCTACCCTCTCGGGCGGCGCTCCGCCTGAGTCTGTCTGGCTCGGCGATGATTGCAAGATCAGTCATCTCGATGAGACGACGTTGGCAGCCTGGGCAGGAAATCATGCCCTCGATGTACTTGTGATTGCATTGGCTGCAATGGTACCCGGGGTAGAGAACGAGCTCTTGCTTGATCCAGTGTTTTGGCTCGATCCTGGAGCGGAGTCTGATCCGCTTTCCTTCCATGGATGGCCACACATGGATACCAATCCCCAGCGAACCATCGAAGGTTCCAACGAGCTGGTCATTGGTCTGCCTTCGTTCGATCACCTCATCGCCCACTTCAGTAAGGGTGTCAGCAGAAACACGAAAAGGGGTCTTGCAATTGATGGCGACTGGTGCCCATTCAGCAATGGTCAAGTTCTCGGCGCCGTCCAGCAGATCCAAGAAGCAATTGTGCTGCTCCATAGCGAACTGGTCCGGGCCGAAGATGTACTTGCGGCCGCCGTCCTTATTCCAGCACGTTAGTGCGGAGTCAATGTTGCGGCGGAATGCCTGATATGCGGGATTCACCCACACAGGCTCAGCCGTGCCACGCTGATAAGCGTAGATTAGGTAGCGATTGCTTACCCAATCGGGCGTTTCCAGTGCCCCGGAGCGAGTCTCGAATAGCCTAAGGCCATCCAAAACAGCCATTTGGAGATCGATAGCGAACTCGACGTCCGCCGCCTCACGCAGGCCTGCATTGTCATCCCTTTGCCACTCTGGAAGCTTCGACATCATGACGAAAGCTCTGCTACCACTCTCGTGGAGCGAGGCACCACCTGGCAACAACCCGAATCTGATGATGTCTGGGAAGTGCCGCATAAAGGTACCATGGTAGCCCAGTTTGCATGGGAAATCAACGAACTCCTGAGAGTACATGTCGAAAGGATGGATAGCAGGCCGAGTCGCTAGACTGGCGTCCCATGGCACAAAAGAATGCACCACGGAGTGGATGTCGGCAAGCTCGGTTTCGCCGCTGAAAAGCCCCGACCAATGCCCATGGATCGCTCGAGCTCGAAGCACGTCAAATTCTTGATTGTTGTGCTTTTGAATGAAGAGCTCGTAGCGGGATTCCCATCGACTGGAGTCTTGAAGACTTCGAAGATCTGGGAGACCCTAAGCCCGTTCCAGATCTGGCTGAGAGCATCGATGAATTCCTCCCAGTCCATGGATAGGTCGTTCCGGCGGATCGACACCGTCGGTGTGCTATCCCCGTACTCCGGCTTGTTGGTGAAGCCTCTGAGGATGAAAGCACACTTCTTGCCAAGTGCAAAGCGCTTGCCCTCGCTGAGAGGGCGATGATCAGATGTAAAGGGTGGCAGGTCCAAGCCTGACAACCAAAACTGACCATCCCTTCCGGGAGGTGAAGCTTCTGCCTTTGCACCGGCAGCATGCTCTGCCTTTGGCGTAGGAGCCGACTTCACGGCGGTTATTGGCATCTTCTTTGGAGGCGGTGGCTGCAACGGCTCGGAGGGCCTGGCTCCAGATGCAGCAGACTTCCCACGGACCTCTTTGGGTGGAAGCGTGCCTGAGGCCGACGATGAGGATGCACCCTGCGGCGCAGCAGGAGGCACGGCATGAGCCTTAGTAGCCAAGGGCATCATTCCTGTGGCTTTGGGCTCCGCGGCAGCGGGCCGTGACTTCGGAGGTACTGCCGGTTTGATGGCTTCCTCCAATTGCATTTCCCTCATCAGGTTCTGGATGCCGACGGATCCCCTCGCGTAGAAGCGAGGCCTCTTGCTGAGTTCCTCTTCGTTGAGCTCTTCAATGCCCTTGAAGAGTCTGTTGGAATCAGCATCCTCGTTAGAGGTGCGACCAATCTCCAAGTCCAGACCATAGACGCCAAGGGCGTTTGCCAAGGCGATCTCTTCGTCTGTGGCAGCCTCTTCTCCATGGCTGCCAATCTGGAGCTTGGTGATCATGACTGAGGGATCCGAGTTGTCCTCAGTACGCTGGATCACGTTCTCGGCACCCGGTGTGGTATCCAGGAGGGCACGGTCAGTGTCAGTAAGCTCCTCGGGCTCAGTCGACAGGAGGTCCTGTCGCACGGCAAGCAGAGGGGTGCTTAACACAATTTGTTCATCGTTTTTCTGGACGTCTGGCGGCTCTTCCTGCCGCGTGTCGGCACAGACGTGCATGTCCTTGAGCGGTGGGACAGTGATCCTGGCATCTGGCTTGGCCAGATGAAAATGCTCAAAGAAGACCACCTCTCGGCGGTTGACAATAAGCTCCGGTCTCAAGTCGGTCACTGCCCGATCAAAGGCTGTAGCAGTGACCAATGACTTGTACCAGCTGACCACCGCAGCCACGTTGTCGGCCGTGAAGTTGGTGTGGAACTTGTCTGGGCGGTCGGTAGCACCCAAGATCGGGTTTGGGTCGACCAGCCTCACACCTGCTTCGGCCAACACTTTCGCGTGGCGGGTCATCTCTTCATCGTACTCCTCCGGGAGGCCGTACATGAACCCGTTCTCCGGACCCGTGATGAGCGTCACTGAGTTGATGCCGGGCCGGTCCTTTAGGGCGGCGATCTTGACGACGTCGTCTTGCACCTTCTTGAGCTGCTTGATCGGCCACTCGAAGGCCTTTCGGGCCATTTCGGCCGTTTCCTTGACCCACGGCGACTGGTGGTGCCAGGTGAAAGCCTTGTAGCCCCACTTGCCGTAGACGTCGTTGCCAGTCCACGAAATGAAAATGTCAAACCCTTCCGGGTGACGAGGCTCGTGCTTGCGGAGCAAGGTAACAATCCTGTCATAGATGTGACCAAGACCTTGTCCCCAAAGCATCGACACCTCCGAGCCGGAGTTCCTTGGCTCGTTTGCCAGTGCCTGGCGCAGCTCATCGTTGAATGTGCGCTTTGTAATCACCCTTGCTCCCTGGAACTGCACAAAGGCCAGGGAGCTGTCGCCCACGACGAGTGCGAACGATTTCTCGTCCGCCGGTGGCGCGATGCGCTGGAGCGAGGGCGTGAAGAGCCCGCTCAGCAAACGCACACTCGATGGGAACAATGGATGTTTTCCCAACCCTTCCGTTAGGAGGGTGAAGCGATGACACAAGTCATACATCCTCGTAGAATCAAAAGCTGAGGATGCTCGTGTGCTCCACCCGAGGGTCGCCAAATCGCGCAAAAAGTCAATGAGGATCGAAAGCCATCCGTCTAGGGAGGCGTCATGAACGAGGGCACCAGTAGCCGACTTGTCATCGGGTGCCTTGACACCACGCTCGGCGTGCCACACTTCGTAAAGTGTGGTCCATCGATCGTGAGGATACTGCTTTCGCAGATCGAGCCACTCATGAACTGGGATGCACCTCAAGAAAAGTGCCATGTGGTCGTCACTCTCCGTCGGTTCCTTGATGAACTTCGCGATGTCGCGGAAGGCCGCGGGCTTCGTAAGACCTGCCAACGCGTCAGCGAGGCGATCGGGATCCTGGAGGGCGAGACGGAATTCCTCGGCCCTCTCATTGGCATCCGACTCACGGATCGTCTCGAGAGAATGCGGGATGCTGGTCATTGCGTAAGCAAGACGGGAGCGAGAACACACGGGTATCAAGGGCGCTTGATGTCTGATGGCTACCAAGGCAGACGACTTTGCAGCATGTAATTCAATGCAGTGCTCTTCGTAGGACTTAATAATCCTCTCGCTCATCTGCAAGTGATAAGGACTGTCTGAGCTACGACACTTCTTGTGGTTGTCCCTGTCACTACACTGCAAAGAGGCGAATACACTTCTTATGTGCGAAACATTTGTGCTTAAGGTGATGGGAACACGTGCCATCAATCCATCGGGACCCGTAAAGTTGACTCCACAGGCGTCAAAAGACTTGTCGTTGAGCTGATGTTTCAGAAGCCACTTCTGGACTCTATCACTGATGAAATAAGGGTTGTCCTTATCAGACATCAAAACGTAATCAGATCTCAACGAATCCAATCCAGTGGAAACATCAACGAACGAAGCCCAAGCTTTGTTGAAGGTTTTCCTATTGACTTCACTGCTGCACATCCCATCCGCTAGGAGGGAGAAGGCTGTCTGATGAGTCTGGGAAGACGACGGAATTCTAAGCCAAACCAAAATGGAAGCTCCACCCTTGCGGAACCTTTTAGCCGTGTTGAGAAGGTCTTTTCTAGCAGAAACAGAATTGATCTCGTCCATACCGTTGACCGTAACCCAACTGACTGAAGGATGACTCTGTTGATCGATCGACTTCATAAATGACACACCATCTAAAGCAACCTCAATAACCAAAGTCTTGCACTTAGCTTCGGGCCTCTTGAGCACGCCTTCCGGCTGCTGCGGTGCGGCCGTGGCTTTCCTGACTCGTGATTTGTCAGGGCCGATGCGCATAAGCTCAAGGGCTCTTGTCCACTTCTCCAAGTTGGTGAAGGGCTTGGTTAGGATGTCGGCAGCTTGCAACAGGGTGTTAATATATGCCATTTTGCAATGCTTTCTTCGAAACTGTTCTGCTATCCAACCGAGATTGATTCTTTGGGTTTTGTCGGCATGTCTAAATGCTGGGGACTTACCAGACTCAAGAATCCTTATGGTGGCCTGGTTGTCTTCCAGAACAATTGGTTCAATAGCATGTGGCATGCAGGCTATGAGTCCAATGTCTTTGCGACCAGACGTTGGGGCGAGTTTCTCAATGTCAACGCCCCCCGAATCCCTGATCCCGGCTAATTCCTTATGCATCTCTGCTTCAGCTTCCGCGAAGCGACGATAATCCATTGCCGATCTTCGGTAGATGCAGATCAAGGTATCGCATTGCACCGAATAGGAGGCGTTATGAAGCTCTTCCCAGGCAACGGCTTCCTCGATTCTAGTCCACTTCCCCTTATTCTGAACCCACACGTCTCTCAAAGGATGACTGGTCAGCTCAGAGGGTTCGGGTATCGTTGATACTCCCGTGTGAACACAGAGGTGCCTGCCGTCAGGCAAACGATGCGATCCTGTTGATTTGATTTTGGATACTTCTTTATCTGGGACCTTAGAAAGATCAATTGTTTTGCCTTTCGTTAGAGAGGCGTGTTGCTGCTTGGTATCTCCCCCCGCGTTCAGGAGTACGCTCCAAAGTGCGGATGAAGGAAGTCCCAATGCACGCAGCGACACATTTGCACAAACGACCTCAGCTTCAGTACTGCTAAGTGCTGTGCTTGTTTGTTTCTTACTGAACGCGCTGAGCGGAAAGTAAGTGTTGGGACCGACTAAAGCCAGGAATCCACCGGATGTGCTGCGATTGTCGTGCTCACCTGCATGATCTGAATCAGCGAACAACCAAAGATTGCACTTGTCAAGGCTGTCGCCTACAAAGCCAGACATCTTGTAATGCAATGTTGTTTGCACATAACACATAAGACGATGCAATGCCTTATCGCAATCGGCGGACCATTTGGTAACCCGACTAGCCAGACCCTGAACAGCTCTAAGAAGATCAAAGCGAGCCATTCTTGCTGCAAAGAGCAATTTCATTAGGACTCGACTTGCTATTGGAGCAAGTTTGCCCTTGGCCTCTGCCTCAGCTTCCGTTGGGCGAGCAATCTTATCATCGTAGAACGGAGTAGTTGCCTTCTTCAGGTTCTGGAACTCTGGGCCTGCTAATTCCTTGTAGCGATCAATGGCCTGTTGCAAGAAGGAACTCATGTCATAGATGACTTGCTTAGTGGGCGCTGTCATACAGCCCTTGCCCTCGTCAAGCTGATTGACATCATAAAAGGCCTGCTTTCTAGCAGCTTTCTTGGCTTTGGTTTTGTCCCGCACTTTCTTGACAGCAGCAAGTGCAGATGCGCGGGAATGTTGGTTTGACAAAAGGTAAGTGGAACCAACCCATAGTTCCCCCCGCTTTCTATTCTGACCATGTTCGTCCCAAACCTCTTCAAGCGAATTTGCTGAAACCAAGGACTTCACTTCAGTGAGTCGTGTTTTGCCAAGGTTCATCGCCTGAGCTTCTTCTGATCTGAGACTATATAGTGCCTTGCGGGGTTGAAGATGGTGCCTCACGACAACACCTTCTTCCGGATAATACTCCGTGTAATCCTCCACGGCAGCAGTCGATGCGGGCTTGGCAGCAGGATCAGGAATGCTCTTGTCGAACACATGAGCAAAGGGATGGTCAGCTTTTTCAAGCGACGTGGCAGTGGACACATGTTCACAACCTAAGTATCTGCCCAACGGAGCAGGAGTGTCCATGTCGATTTTAGAAGCTATCAATTCCCATCCTTTAGCCATGTTTTGCTTTGGTCCTGCCATCTTGAAATCATCGACATAAACCGCAAGCAACAACTTGAGATCAGGATGATAAAACACAGAAGGCCAAGCCGCCGGAAACACAAGATGAAATCCGACTTCTTTCAACATCTTCTCGCAATGCTGCTCCCAGAAGCCTCCGCTATCTGGGTGTCCATACAAAGCTAATACAAGCTTAACAACTGGATCACTGAACTTACCATGCCAACCTTTCGGCCAGCGCTCCTTAGGCAACCTAACCCAAGTTTCAACCCCTTTAAGCTTGGTCTGTGTATAGGCCTGTTTACCGTCGGCCTGCTCACACACATTCCCAGGCATGTGCCCGTAGGCATCCAGGGTTTTGCCAGCTTCCATTGTGGCAGGGCTGGATCCAAGTTCACTGAACAATGCAGTATCATTGCTTTCGTCGCGAACGTTATTCCCCTGGAACACAGCGCGGCCCTTGAATTTTCTTAAGGGATCGCCAGCAGGGAGCTCGCTTCCTTTTTCTACGCAGATCTCGAAGATCTTACCGACGTGGACTTTGCGTCCACCCTTTTGGGCTTGCGTGGAGACGTCGCTCCACTCCCGAACAGAATCCATGTCCCAAGCCCTCTTAGTCATGAGCTTTTCCCATTCAACATCAAGGGAAGCCTGAGCCTTAGGGTTTTGAGAAAGTTCCTTTTTGTTGACCGGTCTAGCAACCATAGCCAATTTATCCATGATTTCTTCGTAGGACACAGGCGAGGCACAAGTCAACTTTTCCCTATGCTCATTATCAAGCTCCTGTGTGACAGGCATAGCTGGGAAGGATCCATCTCCGTTAGGAGCGGGGGTTTTGGCAGGCTTGATCTCAAAAGTGGTTTGACCAACCCACTTAAACCGAAGTTTCTTATTTCTCCGCCTAACGTTACGCCAATCATCTTCGTCCTCGATGATGCTATCTCCTTTGTACGGAATGATTTTGGTGTAACGGGCATTGGAGATCCTACTGAGATCAATTGGGCAGTCGGTAAGGTCAGGAGAAAACAATTCGTTCCTAGGTCTGAAATGATATCTAATTAGATGATTTCCGTTGACGCCCCAAGTATCTTGCATGCGAGACGCCGCGCCAGCGGGCCGATCTTTACTCGATCCTCGGCCTTCGTCATCATCGATCTCTCTGAGCGCGGCACGCATATTGGCTTCATCAATTGCCTTCTTCTTTTGGCTCTTTGACATGTTGACCCACAGATGCGAGGGAATATCGTCAGGCTTGGTGGAACCTCTAGTCCCCCCGTATCGCCTACCTAGAGTTCCCCCCGAGTCATAGTAGCGACCTCCCTCAGGCAAATCAATAGACTTACCACTCACGGGATCAATTCTTCCGACATCTCGGCATCCTGGTTTTCAAGAGGGGTGTTGTCTGGACCTTCAAGGGCATCAGAGGCGTGCCCCAAGCGAACCCTTTCGTAACGCTCCTTCATAGGAAACACAAAGTCACCCTCGGGAACACTGAATTGGCTAGCAACGATGGGCTTCAAGCACTCGTGGAAGTCATTCCTGTTTAAGTCCTTGATGGGAAGAACAACAATCTCCTTCTTCCATTTCATACCAGGCTGAAAATGATAGCCGAGAAACACGCCGGGTTCGGATGTTGGCTCGAACCTTGGACGATTCTTTCTTTGAGCTTTGGGTCCGACCCAATAATCAACGCGACATCCAAAAGGAAGAGTCTTGCCAGGGAAGGCTGCCCCGAATCTACGATACCAGGGCGCATACTCAATCCCGTTAGGGTGAGAGATGTTGAATGCTGTGCATGCATGCTCGAGGGCTTGTGGCCAATAAACATGTGACAATCCGGCCTGCAACAGATTGCATCTTGTACCTTCAGTGGTAGCACGGACTGCCCTTTCGGCCATCGAGTTGGATTGGTGGATGTACTTCTTGCTCTTTTCGTGTCTCCAGCCTAGGGACTTAGCACTACGCTCCAACTCCTTTGCGTTGTCGCTGTAGAAGACTCCAACCTTATCCTTACTCGAAACAAAGTGCTGGAGTGCAGCTTTACACTCCATTTCATCTTTGAGCGCAGAAGGATACGCGTACATAAAAGTTGTCGCCACATCCTTGATCACGAGAGCTAACCTAGCTTCTTCAATGACCTCATAATTATCCCTGTAGATCACCACATGGTCGGCGGTAATATGATCACCGAAGCTGGTGGCCTCGACGGAACGAAAGCCATCGGTTCTGTAACCCGGGGCCTTGTACATCTTAGCCTGATTGCATACCGAACAATAGGGATTCTTAGGGATGTGCGTCATGAGATGATGCAACGAAGTAGCTTCCTTCTTAAGCTTTTCAATTCCCTTGGTAACTTTGGGATCAGAACTGCCCTCCCCATCTGGGACCTTAGACTCTCCGCTAGGAGGTCGTCCAAGATCCGGCTTGGGCGGTTCATCAGGTTCAATGTCCGAGCCGAACTCATCGATCATACGACTGAGATGTTCTTGCTCATCCAGCTCGGCCGTTTCTTTTGCTCCTGATCTTTCAAGATCTTCTAGAAGCTTGTCGAACTCATCAGCGGCTTTGCTGGAAGCATCTTCGGCTAAATCGGACTTGGGGCCTTTCTTTTCTTTCTTTTTATCCGAGCCCCTAATCTTGACCTTAGGTTTGGTCCTGGGCTCAGATGGCCTAATCGCAGAACCTCGTGTGACAAGGTCCTCAAGCGGACGTTCGTCCTCGGAATCGGGAGCGAGGGCAGGAATCGCTGTACGCTTAGAGAGGTTGAACCCGTAACTCCGAAGCTTAGCAATTTCATTGCTCTGAAGCTTGGGGACAGCCCGATTGACGTACGCTGTAATGCTCCATCTATCCCCTTTCCAAGGTAGAACACAGTGGAAACGTTTGGGATCGAACTTCACAAGCTTGTTGTGGGAGACACGCTTCTTTCCGTACAAGGTCTTCAGCCCAACCTTCTGAGCTATCACATTGTGCTCTCCCTTTCGGGCAGCGGGATCATGAACCCAAAGCTCGCCGCCCTCGAAACTGCCAAGACTGATAGTGAAGTTCGTGGAATCTTTCAGATTCCCAAAGAATCTTCTTAGGCTGTTAATAGACTATATATCCTAAAATAGACTATTAGTCTATTATAAGATATATAGTCAAAAACAGACTAGGATATAGTCTATTTTAAATAGACTATTATAGTCTATTTTAAACTATTGAATAGTCTATTTTAAACTATTACATAGGCTATTTTAGCCCTTGATTTTCCTCCAGGAGCTCTTGCTTCCTTGAATTCTTTTCAGGAGCTTATGCTTCCTAACTTAAATCTTGGACTGGATGCTTCAGGAGCTTAAGGCTTCCTGACTTAAATCTTGGACTGGATGCTTCAGGAGCTTCTGCTTCCTAAGGCGGCTTCTGGCTTATAATTTGCCCCAAAACCCCAGATGCAGCACTCCTTTTTACTCGCAGTCTCATCCCATGGCTTCCTTTCGAGTGGACTTCACTCGCAGTGAAACTTTTCATCCCAGAGCTCGCTGCCTTTCGAGTGGGCTTTGCGAGCCCACTCTACGGCCTTCTCTTTGCTCAAGCCGTGGCCAAGAGCAAGCCTCTTCGCCTTGCCGTAAAATCTAGATGTGTAGTGGTTCCTACTGTCCGTGTCTTTAAACACGGCCTGAGAGATAATAGTGCTGATCGCCTCCTGGTAGAGCTCCTCCTCGTCGCGGCCGTGCACAGGGGCAGGGTTAACAGACTCCTTCTGCTTCTTGGCAGCTGTGCCGGCTTCTGGATCTTTGGCAGCAGGCCGCTTCTTCGGCGAGGCTTCTGGAGCTTTGCTCGCAGGCCGTTTCTGGACAGCCGCCTCCTTCTGCTTCTTGGTGAGGGGCTTGGCCGGAGAGGCTGCCCAGGCATTCTGCAAAGCTTGCTGTGTCGCCCTTTGCATGAAGTCCATGCTTCCAGATGCCCTTGGCATGCAGCCCATGCTGCCAGAAGCGGGGGTATGGGACACCGGAGGAGTGACAGGTGCAGGTACGACTGCTGCTGCAGGCTCCGTCTCGGCATCCTTCGCTGGCCCGTCCTGGAGTGCAAGTACACCTTTCAGCGGCACTGTCTCCGATGGCTGCACCATGTCCTCCATTTTGAACTTCGGGTTGATCTGCAAGCAGAGGGCCTGCACCTGTTGAAGTGCCTGCTTGTCGAGTTTCTTGGGCATCTTTTCCTTGCCGGTGGCAACATCCCGAATCTTGCCGGCCAGCATTCTGAATCTCAGGTTGAAGTACTGCAGCGACGAGTCTTCCCAGCCTGCAGGGCTTTGAATTTATGGGTTTAGGGGCCGGGTTAGGCACTAGAGTCTTAGGATCCTTAGGCTATACCTATCATGAGATTATAAGCGCCCCCAGCCTGGCAACTTCTGCTGTGGAGCCTGTAGTACCAGGATGTCCCTCTTGAACAGGCCGAGCAAAGCAGTCTGGAGCAAGGCATGGGGTATCAAGCCATTGGTGCAGATCTCGAAGATACGGTTCAAGATCGGAGCGAGGAACACGACCTCCTGGATGTGTTTGCCCAGGGCCGTCTTCCATGAGCATTCATCCAGTCCTCTGCACAGCATGCCGAGTGTGTTGTGGCCCATCTGCCGCAACCCTTTTTCGACGGCATTTTCAAGGGCAGCTGCAGTCACTGACGGCAGCACCTTCAGCCGCTCGCCAACTGTCGGCAGTGCCATGGCAGGAGTCCTACAGCTGCAAACTAAAAAAACTGCACGGGAAAAACATACAATATATATACAACAACCATGCATGCGGGCACATCCTATGGTGTCACCGGATGCCTATAGGAGCTTCTAAGCTACCTTTTTTTTTAGGAGCTGGCGGCTTCCTCGCACATGGGTGGGACCGCCACGTCTTCACGAGGCGGTCCCGTGCGGATCCAGGACTGACACATCCTGGATTTCTTGGTTGCCTGGCTTCCTGGACCCCATTGGCTTGCGGGGTTCATGGAAGCCTTTCTGAGTATATGGTGCATTTGTGCCTTCTGTGCCTTTTCCTTGCTTATTGCATTTCTAAAGCGATCGAGTTGGCAGCTTCCTCGCCCTTGGCCTATCTTAATATCCCTCAGGAGCCTTTGGCTTCCTGGACTACAGCTCCTATAGATTCATGCACTCCTTTTTTCCCTCGCAGCGACTTCGATCCCTAGCATATATACACATGTGTCATGACACGTGCATTAAATTATAGCATGGAGCCACTACATGGCACTCATGCCCCGCCGTTTTTGCCGGCAGCCAGCTGCTGTAGCTTGAGGCCGAAGCGGAGGCAAGTCAACAGCCTCAGGGTTCGACGGGCAACACAGGCTTCTTTTTCCCAAGCTCTTTTGGAAACGAACCAGCTGTTGGGCAACACCTCGTTGAGGAAGGCGGTAGAAAGCCAGGGGAAGTTCACGTGTTGGTAGCCCACCCACCGTTCCCTTTTGCACTTGCGAGCCTCTGGGTCGAGCTCCTCCTCTCGGGCTTTCTGCAGAGCTGCCTCCACGAGGTCCTTGCCCTCAATGGCTTGGTCGCCCTCGTCTTTCTGCAGAGCTGCCTCCACGAGGTCCTTGACCTCAACGGCTTGCTCGGCCTCGTCTGCCATGGCTGTACTACGGAGGCGAGCGGCGAGCTTGAGCTGAAAAACGGCTGCAGCAGATACGACATGCCCTGAAGATCCTACAAGGAGGCCGAGGCTTAGATTGCTTCAGAACTGCAGGCGCTCAAAATCTCTGAGGAGCCCGAGGCTTCCTTCAGCAATTAAGGAACGAGGAGCCCGAGGCTTCCTTCAGCAATTAAGGAACGGTCCCATTTTTTCTCCTCAGAGCGGCGGTCCAGGCTGTGCAAGGATCTCTGCCAGTTCGATTGACATGGCATCTGTGTACTGCCGCATGAAACGATCCAACGAAGTCAGCATCGTCCGGCTCTTGGTACACATCTTGAGGAGACCCTTGCATTTGGACATATAATCCTCGCCGGAGTATGTCCAAGTCAGCTTGGGGGAAAGATGCCTCGCCAGCTGCAGCCCATGCAGAAACCAGTGTGTCTTGAATGTCAACTGGAAGGCCAGATGGCCCTGCTCCAGAAAGGACTTATTCAAAATCGTCATGCACTGGAAGAGACAAACGGCCGTGAGCATCATCCGATCCGCCACCTCTTTCGAGGGCTTCCAGTCTTCGATGCCATCTGCCATTTGGTCCAAATCGCGGCTGAAACTCAAAGCCAGGGCAATCTGTTGGTGCTCCTCGTTGTCCTGTTGCAGGTGCTGTTGGCAGATGCTCGCCAAAGCTGCAATAACGCCCTTAGTTTCTGCTGCCTTGGCCTTCAAGCGAGGGTATCCCTTTCTGCAGTGAATATCCTGTGGGTCAGCCAGGACCATGGTCTGAGTGATGTAGTTGATGCCATTGCCCTTGTGCTGCCGCCAGTAGTCCTGCAGGGGAGCTGAAGCTGCCTACACACTACAACTTTTATATACCATGTCTCACAACAACAGGAGCTTAAGCTGCCTATACCATATCTGAAAACAGCAGGAGCTTAAGCTGCCTATACATATCTGAAAACAGGAGGAGCTTAAGCTAGCCTATCTGAAAAAAAGGAAAGTTCACAGCCTTCATCTGCAGCAATACATTGTCCAGGTTTTCCTCTACTCCGCCAGGAAGGATCCTCCAGCAGAGAACCCACAACGTTGAGCCAGCCAGCCGCTGGTCGAAGCCGAGGTGCTTGCTGTGCATCCAGTCCGGAATCACACCACTGGGGCTCACAAGGTGTCGCAGGAGAGGGCAGCAGCTGCGGCGAGGGCAGTGCCATGGATCCACAGGAACCTCCGCCACGTTTTTGTAGTCGAACATATTGTCTTTGCTGATGTTGCAATGCCCGCAAGGGAAGTTGGAATTCCACCGTGGCAAGTTGTGACTCGTGTTGTACCATTCCAAGTCACCAGTCAGAAAAAGGAGCACCGGGAACAAGTCATTGTTCGTCTTGCATTCTTCGAAACATCGTTCAAAGGCCCGAACGACGTGTCCCCAGATGCTGGCCACAGTGTTGCCACAGGAAGACACCACGATCTGCTCAGTCCAAACAGCACTTATCAGCACATGGACGAGCTTTGAAGAGGTCTGTGAGGAGAGCAGGCTTCTCCAAGAGATAAAAGCACAAGACCTGTCCTTGCTGTCAATCGGAACTCCATCGCCGTGCAGGATCAGCGGTACCGCTCTGGATTGGTAGTTCTTGATCTTCTTCACGGGATGGTGCAGGAGTGCAGGGTGCGAGGAGCCGACCTCTCGCCAAAAGTTCGCTATGTCACCATCGTTCCTGCAGCATAACTCACGGAAGACCATTGGCTGTCGCTGCAGCGACCGAAACACGTCAACAGGGTCCAAAAACGGGATCGCAGCCCGGAGAGCTTTCTTGATGGGCACACACACGTTGCTGCTCACAAGAGCAGGCATTTGAGTGTGCCTCAATAGGTCTCTCCGGAGATTTCCCTGATATAGGCCCCGAGAGCCGAGATTGGCAAGTATGCGAATCTCGGCTTTCACTGGCTCCAATGCATCTTCTTCCACCAGTGCAGCCACCACCTGTACTTCTGGCAAAGACATCTTCCCCCAGCCGAATGACCGCAGAAGGTGGGTCGCCAATCGGCTGGGTTCTGGAACTGCTGGCGAAGTTTGTGCAGCACGTTTCGCAGCTCTTTGTTTGGATCCTCCCCGCTGCATGATGTCCGGATCCATGGCGGCACACATCTCACAGATCTACTGCAAAAAATTCAAGGCTTGGGAGGACTGCTGAGGATAAACAAATATTGTCTAGCGGCCACAAAACAGGAGCCTCTGGCTTCCTTAATTGTACATTAGCTTTAAGGAGCCTCTGGCTTCCTTATCCTACATTATCTTCAAGGAGCCTTCGGCATCCTCATATACGTGTGCTCCTCGAAAAAAAAACCCTAAGCCCTATAACCCCTTTGGGTGCCCTGACCCCTTTGTGGTTTAGAACAGGTATACCCTAAAGACCCTAAGCCCGAACCCTATACCCTAAAGTGCTATTGTGGAAAAACCTTAAAACCTTAAACCCTTACAGACCCTAAAACCCTAAGGGTTTGGAGGGTTTAGGCTTAGGGGGGTTTAAGGGTTGATGGCTTTCAGGGTTTAGGGTTTGGGGCACTGGACTCTTCAGGGTTCTTTTCAGGGCAGGCTTAGCGGGTTCAGGGTTTAGGGGGTTACGGTTTAGGGTATATCTTTCTATCTTATATATATATATGTGTGTATATATATATATATGAATATATATATGAATATATATATATATATATATATATGAATATATATATATATATATATATATATACATATACATATATACATATATACATATATACATATATACATATATACATATACACATATATACACATACATATACATATACATACATATACATATACATATGCATATACATATGCATCTACATATACATATACATATACATATACATATACATATATATACATATACATATACATATATATATATATATATATATATATATAAATAAAAATGTATATGTATATGTCAATGTATATGTATATATATATATATATATATGTATATATGTATATGTATATGTATGTATATATATATATATATACACGTTGGGTGGTGGGTGGTGGGTGGTGGGTGGTGGATAGCGGGCGGTGGGCGGTGGGTCGTGGATGGTACGTGGCGATGGGCGGTGGGTGGTGGGTGGTGGGTGTGGGTGCCGTGGGTGCTGTGTCGTTGGTGGTTGGTCGTGGGCGGTGGGTGGTGGCTGGCGGGTGGTGGGCGGTGGGTCGTGGATGGTTGCTCGTGGCGGCGGTGGGTGGCGGGTTTTGGGTGTGGGTGCCGTGGGTGCTGGGTCGTTGGTGGTTGGTCGTGGGTGCTGGGTGCTGGGTGGTAGTGGTGGGTGCTAGGTGGTGGTGGGTGTTGGGCAATGGGCGGTGGGTCGTGTGTGGTGTTTGGGTGGTGCTGGCTGGGTGATTTTCCGGTGGTCTTTTTCGTCCGGGCACTGAAAAATTCAGTGCCCGGACAGAAAGCGCCACCGGGTGAGTTGGGTGTTGAATCGAAGTTTCATCGAAGTTTCGATGAAACTTCGATTCATGAGTCGAAGTTTCATCGAAACTTCGATCAAACTTCGATTCAGTGAATCGGAGTTTCATCGAAGTTTCGATTGCTCCGAGTCGGAGTTTGATCGAAACTTCGACTCGTGAGTCGAAGTTTGATCGGAACTTCGACTCATGAGTCGAAGTTCCGATCAAACTTCGATTCGCAATCGAAACTTCGATGCAACTTCGATTGGGCAGTAGAAGTTTCGATCAAACTTCGACTGCTCGGAATCGAAACTTCGATCAAACTTCGACTGCATGAGTCGAAGTTTGATCGAAGTTTCGATGAAACTTCTACTATGTGAATCGAAGTTTCGTCGAAACTTCGATCAAACTTCGACTCCTTCGGTGGCGCTTTTTTACCGGGCATTGAAAATTTTCAATGCCCCGTGAGAAAAGCACCACCGAAGGAGTCGAAGTTTGATCGAAATTTCGACGAAACTTCGACTCACCTTAAGCCCTACCCTAAACTCGCAAACCAGAAGCCCTGAACACCTTGCTATCCCCAAGCCCGTGAAAACCCTAAACCTTATAACCTAAACCCCTAAAACGTCCTTAAACCCTAAAGCCCCTAGCTTAGACCTAAACCAAAATACCTAAGCCGAATACCCTAAACCCGTACAAATAAACCCCTAAACCCACGTTACCTCTAAACACCCTCCCACCCAAACCCGAAACCCCCGAATCTCAAACCTAAACCCTTATACCCTAAACCCCTGAACCCACGTTACCCCTAAACACCCTCCCACCCAAACCCGAAACCCTCGAATCTCAAACCCAAAACCCCATACCCTAAACCCCTCAAACCCTAAACCCATGAACAGGCTACATCCCAACTCTAAACCACCGAATCTCAAACCCTATACCCTAAACCCCTAAACCCCTGAATCCTGAACACCCGAACATCCCAAATCCAATATCGTGAAAACCCTAAACCCCTATAACCCCAGCCCGCAACCCTCAATTATAGCCTAACCCTTTAACTCGAGAAAAGCTGCAACCAAAAACCCTAAACCCGAGTACTCCAGAAAACCCAGACACCTCAACCAAAAAAATCATCTATCTCAAAACTTATGGCCCTGCAAACCCTAAAGCCTCAGAGTTTAACTTAAGAAACATCCACCAAACCCGAAGATAAAGTCTTCTTTGGAGGAGCCGAAGGCTTCCTTTGCAACATACACCTAGGATATATATAATATTCTCTTAGGAGCCTTTGGCTTCCTAAAGCTCACATGCATACATGCACTTCTTTTTCGTCGCAGCAGCTGCTTCGATCCCCAGAGCAAACATGCACATGTGTCATGACACGTCGATCCTAAAAGACGAATTGTAGAATGGAAACATTCAAAATCAAATGAGGGCAGTCATGCCCTTGATCAAATCCTGGGCTGCGAGCAGGCCAGTTGCAGCCTTTTGCAACAGCGACCTCAGCTCAGCAAGCGAAAGGTTCTTGAAGAGCTTCGCTTTCTCGAGATCCGAGTGCAAGGGCATCAAGTCCTCCCAAGCCTTCTGGAGCTGGCCCTTGAGGGTCGTCCACACCGAGCTTTTGCTCAAAGCTGCCGTCTCCTTTGAAAGCACTTTGGAAACACTGATCCTCGTGGCATTTGCCCACTGCAAAGCTTCCTCCACCTTCGTACTAGCTTCCGCAGTCCAGCTCTCTGCTCCCGGTTTGTCACACAAAGCCAGAAGGCCACCCTGGAGCTCTGAGCCACATCCAGCAGCACGGTCCGGTTCCAGGCATGGTTGGAAGTTTGCGAAGAAGCTGTCGAATCCCTCGGCGGCGGAGTCGGTGATGCTCTGGTCGGGCTTCCTGAGCTGATGGGAACAAAACTTAGTATCTATAGCTCATTCAAGCTTTTAAAACATAAGCCTCTAAATGCTCCGTAGCTTCGATGTCGACATCCTATTGTTGGTGCCAGTCTCATTGGTGACGACGATCTCTCTGAAGCAGTAGAACAAGGAACCATTGTTGTTCACCTCATACACATCCCCGGTGGCCAGAGCTTTCTTGAAAGCTTCCTCCCCTCCCAGCTTGGCCACCATCAGTGCTCTGGGTTTGCCCTTCACCTTGTCCTTGCCACAAACCTTCTTGTAGAAGGTGCTCAGCTGCTGGAGCACGGCGGACTCGGTGTTCAGCTTGTACATCTGGCCGGCCTTGCCCCCGGATTTCTTCTCAACCGCACCATTGATGAGCTTCGTCTTGTCGGCCTCAGATGGTTGCACAGCAGGAGCCAAAGGCTACCTCAAGGATCAAAAGCCTATGGCAATTATAGCAGGAGCCAAAGGCTGCCTCTGACGGTGCCTCCTTTATAGGGCCAAAGCCTAGATATCAAAATGTGGCAAGGCACCCGTGACACTTTCTCAGAGAGAAACAACTTCTGGATATCGTCCGGCATGGTGCTCAAGTGCTTCGAGAACCACCATGCCTTGTTCTTGTCCCTGCTTTCCCCCTGCCCGGCAGGCGGCTGGGGCTCGCTGTTGCAAAGCTGCAGGTCGCCCAGCTTCGCCGCTTTCTCACGGTCCTGGTCCGAGCGAGACTTTTTCGCCTTGCTGCTTTCCTCCGGCGGGCTGCCCGGTCGCTTCTCCGCACCGTTGTCGGGGGGGTTCGGCTCTTCGACCGTGCTTCCCTTGCCCTTGGCCTTGGCTTTGGCCTTGGCTTTGGCCTTCGCCTTGGCCTTGGCTTGGGGCTTGGTGGCCTTGCTGTCGCTGTCGGCCTTCTCGTCCTGCTCGTGCTCCTGGCTCGACTCCTGCTGCTTCTCCTCCTTCGCCACGGCCTCGTCGCCCGCCTTCTCGTCCTCGCTGGACTTCTCGGACTTTGCCGCCTTGCCTTTGGCCTTTGCTTTAGGCTCCTCGGCGGCCTTGCTTTTGGCCTTCGCCTTTGCCTTGGCCTTGGCTTTGGCCTTGGCCTTGGCCTTGGCCTTGGCTTTGGCCTTGGCCTTGGCCTTGGGTGCAGCCTCAACCTCGCTAGCTTCAGGCTCTTGAGGCTCCGGGACTTCCTGAACTACCTCCACTTCTTGAGTGTCTTCTTGCTGAGTGTCGAGCTCTGGCTCACTACCCTTTCCACCGAAGAACACGTCCAAGGCACTCTGGCTCATGGCTTCAAGCGAGGGTGAAACACGTCTTGTCTTGAGCTCCAGGACTGCAGCACGGTATGCAGATGACAAGGGGCCTGGGCTGACATGGGAGCCTCTAGAGTGCTACAGTAATCCTCGGCCACGGTCAAACTCTAGCTTCAAGCTTCAGGAGCCCAAGGCTTCCTGTTCTAAACCCTCTGAGGAGCCTGAGGCTTCCTGTCCTAAACCTTCTGAGGAGCCTGAGGCTTCCTGCCCTATTGAAAAACTGCAAGAAGCTCGCAGGCGGGTTTAGGGTTTGGGGCTTTAGGGTTTAAGGGTTTAAGGTTTAGGGTGCATATAGTGCTCCTGTTATAATTGCTGCACCTCTACCACTTCAAGGAGCCTGAGGCTTCCTGCCTTAAGTCACTTACAGTACACAACACGGACACAAAACTTTTTTCTGCAAGAACCGATCGTGCATTATGCTCGCTGCATGGTCACACGGCTGGAGTTCCCCAGCTTTGCGAGGAACCCCATCCACCAGAGGAGCCCCATCCACCGCCGTTCTTGTCACCGTTCGAGCCATCTTTGGGATTCCAGGGGCCCCATGTCTGATCGTCTTCCTCTTCTTCATCGTCATCTTCCTCGTCATCCTGGCCCTTGGAGCCAGAAGCACCTGCAGGGGGGTTTACTTGCATGGGCAGGGACAACACTCTAAGGAGTTATCTACATATATATATAATATATAATATAATATATTATATATAATATACTTATAGGATATATACTTATAGGAAGGAGCCCGAGGCTGCCTGCTATATATATATATATATATATATATATATATATACTTACAGGAGCCCAAGGCTGCCTGCTATTTATAACACACTGGCCTCCGTGCCGCTTGCTCCACCACTCAGCCCGCTTCTTGCCACGGGTTCCTCGCTTTAAGCGCCACCCCCCCGTGGTTGGACGTTTGCCCGTGTACAATGCCTCGGCTGTATGGATTAAATTTCGGCCTTAGGGTTGAGGGTTTAGGGGTTTAGGGTCTAGGGTCTCAAAATAAGCTAAGCTTCGCAGGCCGGGTTGACACATGTGCCGGACTGGTAGTAGCTCTGGGCATGGCAGACACGGCACCATCGTAGGTCGAGGCGAGGTCCTGGAAGCAAGCATTACGATGCCACCAATATCCTGTAAAAAAGGAGCCGCTGGCTACCTGATTTATAAATCCTGTAAAAAAGGAGCCGCTGGCTACCTGATTAAACCATGTCCTGCACGAGCTTGTCCACCTGAAAACCCAGCAGCTTCTGGTCGACCTTCAGCTTGTGGACGTGGAGGTTCCTGCGGTGGGAGTGGAGCTTCTCGAGCTTGAGGTTCAACTTGAGGTGGTGGAGGTGGAGGTCGAGGTGAAGCTTGTGCTTGAGCTTGAAAGTGAACTTCACCTTGAGCTTGAAGTGGAACTTGAGGTGGAGCTTGAGGAACTTGAGGTGGAGCTTGAGGACCTTGAGGTGGAGCTTGAAGTGGACCTTGAGGTGGAGCTTGAAGTGGACCTTGTGGCCACGTGCAGCTGGGCCAGCCTAGCGGAGGAGGCCACGTGACTCCAGGCCATGCTTGAGGAAACTGCCAAGGGTAGCCTGGAGCCCAAGCATGTCCTTGAGGCCAGCTTAACGGCGGCGGCCCTTGCGGCGGTTGAGTATGCCACCCTTGCGGCGGCGGCCCTTGCGGCGGTTGAGTTTGCCACCCTTGCGGCGGCGGCCCTTGCGGCGGTGGTGGACTTTCAGGAACAGCTCGCCGCCACGGGGGAACTCCAGCACCTGCAGCAGGGATCTGGATCGATTACATGCCTTAGATTTTGCCGGGTCCAGCCTGGGCCTTGAGTCTGCTCCGGACCAGTTGCCCACGGGGAGCTTTGACAACCTGCAGGCCGGACCAGAGCTTAGGAGCCTGTGGCTGCCTGATCCATCCTACTTAAAAGCTGAAGGAGCCATGGGCTTCCTATATTAAGCCTTAGAACTTGTCGGGGTCGAGCCTGGGCCTTGAGTCTGCTCCGAGCCAGGTGCAGCCGTGGAGCTTTGACAACCTGCAGGCCGGACAGGAGCTTAGGAGCCATTGTCTTAGATTAAAAGATTTTGTCGGGATCGAGCCTGGGCTTTGAGTCTGCTCCGGGCCAGGTGCACCTGGTCTCCACGTGGAGCTTTGAGCACCTGCAGGCCGGACCGGAGCTTAGGAGCCTGTGGCTGCCTGATCTATACTTATAAAGCTGAAGGAGCCATTGCTTCCTAAATTTTTGAAGTGGCGCCTGAGCTGGAGGCCGCCTGCTGCAGCAGTTGCTCCAAACGGGCTGCTGCCTCTTCTTCAGCCATGCAAAGCTCAGCTAGCCTCTCTGCTGCCTCGTGAGTTTTTTTGGCAGCCTCCTCGTGCATCTTCGTCTTCTGTTGAGCCCTTGCTAGAGCTTCTGCCTTCTTTTTCTCAGCTTCTTCGAGCTTCGCCCTCTGAGCCGCCTCAGCGGCAGCCTTGGCCCTCTCAGCCGCCTCAGCGGCAGCCTTGGCCCTCTCAGCCGCCTCAGCGGCAGCGGCTGCCTTCGCTTTCTCCGCCGCCTCATGGAGCTCCGCAGATTCCTCGAAGCTCAGGTCGATCACTTCCGCCTCCATCGGCATTGGCATTTCCGGACCTGCAGCACCAGTACCGGGGATCACTTCCGCCTGCACTGGCACTTCCGGACCTGCAGCACCAGCACCGGGGATCACTTCCGCCTGCACCGGCACTGGCACTTCCGGAGGGCCCTCCTCGTCCACCTGCATCGGCTGGTTCGGGGCAGCACCAGCACCAGCTGCACCATCTTCAGGGGCCGTGCGAACGACTTCCCATCCATCGTCGACACGGCCCCACACGGCCACCAGCAGCACAAGAGCTGCCACCCTCATGGCTTCGAAGGGCACTAGCTTAAGAGCTTCGAGCACAAAAGCTGCAGATATATGCACATGCATTAAACAAGCACTCACACTCTACAGGCATGCAAACACTCTAGAGGAGCCTTGGGCTTCCTGTCGATCATTACTCTAGAGGAGCCTTCGGCTTCCTGTTCCTCTCGATCATTACTCTAGATCTAGCCTTCGGTTTCCTGTCTCGCTACGAATCCTAGCTCAACCTTAGGAGCCTTTGGCTTCCTGCTGACCCTTTCACATGCCAAGTGAAGGCACTGATGCAAGCAACTTATTGTGGCCTTGCAGCTCAATGCCAATACGATGGCATTTCAAGACATAGAAAATTAGTCTATTTTAGGATATTTACATATCCTATAATAGACTATTTAGGCTATTTATAAATAGCCTATATATCCTACAATAGGATAGTATATATCCTATCAATTAACAGCCTAAGAAGATTCTTTGGGTTGTGAGCATCCTTGTGAACTTTAACTGACGAACCATGATTGATGCAAACTGATGAGCAATCACCTGTCATTCCATGGTTTTGGAGGAATGCGTTAATGTATCGGGTAGAATGGGCATACTTCTGAGTTTTGTTGGTGATGCCCTGAACGCCACCATGAGCGAAAGCGCCAAGCACAAGATACTCAACGTTTCCGTCGGTGCCACCCTTGCGATTCGTGATCGACTTGCGATTGCTCTTTGAAGGCTTGCGATTCATGGACTGAAGTAGCTTCAGACAAGACTTACACTGAAAGTCAAGGTTCTCAAGTAACTCTTTTGCCATGGTCTCTGACTCCTCAGTATTCTTGCCAGGCTTTTCAGCCGGCGGTGCAGGAAGGCTGGGCTCTGGACTGCGTCGCGCAGGGAGCGCGATGTTTTCCTTCCAGGACTTCAGGTAAGGCACATTGTCCTTTACATCAAGGTAAATCTTGTTCCCGTTGTGATCCCTGAAGTAAGGTCTACAGTTAGCTCTCCAGTGGTTCAGCGGTCGTATTGATCGAAGGAATCCTAACCTTGCATTGCTTGTCAGCGTAGTTAGGACCATTTGCAGTAATCATGTTGATGGGTCGATCCGATGTGAAATCCTTTATATCACCGAGAACGTTCTTAGAGATCAGATCCTGAGCACTGCCGGTGTCGGCAATCCATTCCATGTCAATCACGGGATCTGTCTTATTACCCTTCGCAGGACATCCGACGCAAATGCCGGGAGCAATGCAATGGGAACAACCGAACTCAGTCTTACACTTGAACTTACACGCGGGATTCGCACCCTGATACATTCCTTCAATCGTTGACCTCAGCATCTTAGCTGTTGCCAAAGCATCCCGAACATCCTGCCCATCAGCTTTGGGCTTGTAGTTAACAGGAAATTCTTCACTGAAAACCCTCGGCTCGACCTCAACTTCACGCCAGTTGGAATTCTCCGCGGGCGTGGGGATGTAATGATACTCAGGAGCGTTTGAGAATCTTACAGACGCCAAAGCAACATGAGCGGCGCTCGTGCACGAGTCGGCGTAGTTCGGCATTTCCTTCCGGAAAGCGTGTGCATCGGCTTGGGATGCCGAACCTGCGACAAGTGCGCCTAAGAGGCAAACGGCGGCAGGAAGCGAAGTTTTAGGTTTCCGCCCCCCCGAGCCCTTACTGTTCCCAGAGCCTTTGCTCCCTTTGGAGCCTCCACTGCTCTTGGAACCCTTAGAGCTGGAACGAGACTTCTTCCTGTGCTTCTTTTCTTTCTTCTGTTTCTTACTCTTCCTTTCACCGCTTGACTCTCTACCGCTGCCAGTGGCTGGAGCAGAAGGCTGGCCTTTGTGAATGAAACGGCACTTGTCACCCTTGTTGCATTTACCATGCTTGAAGAATTTGCACTCTGCATTAATCTTCCCAGGAGATGAGCTCCCCCTTCCGGAGGGCGACTTGCCTCGGCCTTTACCTTTGCTTGGGGTCCTACCACGTGGCTTCTCGGGCATCTGATGCTTATAAGAACATTTTTCTTTGTTGCACGAGCCGTTCCGAACAAAGTCAATGCAGAAGCCTTTGGGCACACGCTTTAGCGGTGCGGGTGCCGATGGCATACCTGCTGCGGCCTGCCTTGCAATCCGTTCCCGGTTGCGCTCAAGCCGTTTGACCTTGATGACCCGGTTAACGGCGTTGTACAAATACTCATAGGATTTCTCCTGTGTGCCGTCTACTGCCCTTTCATAGATGGCAATGTCGTGCGCCAGAAGCTTACACTTCTTAACCTGTCTATGAAACAAGGGTTGCAAAACATCGTCAGCAGGTGCTTTCTTCATGCCTGAGAGAACAGTATCCCAGTTACGCACGAATTGCACAAGGTTCTCGTTAAGCATGACGACATTGAGCAGATCCTCCATATCGTACACGGACCCATGGAGTGCGTTGGTCGACAGATAAGCATTAAGCTTATGCAGAATTTGACGGCCACGAACTAACCGCCCTTCGTGTCCTTCCCTCTCTTTAAAAGGGTCAATCTGGCGAGCAAAATCACCTTCCAGAATGTTTGTGATTGCTGAGAGGATCTTCGCATCAAGCGTTGTGAATCCGTTAGGATCACGAAGGGACTCTTCCGTGGTATCATCCTTCCACACTTCGCCGAGCCACTCGAAAGCCTCATCGGGACGGTCAGAGGCGGCGACCACAGCCTCGCGTGCGCGAAGCCTCCAGTTGCGATAGTTCTCTGGCTGGGGAAACTTCGGAAACACAATCTTTTCGGCTTCCTTGACCTTAGGCCTTCCCCTTGTCGCCTCGGTTTCCTCTTCATCGTCCTTGTCTTTCTTAGACTTAGTGACTTTCTTAAGCATCTTCAGGAGGTCCTTCTTGGATAAGGAAATAGAAGACGACGATGATGAATCAGATGAATCTCTTTTCTTTTTCTTCTTTTTGTCCTTTTTCTTTTTCTTCTTCTTGTCACGGGAATCGTCTTCGGGCTCATCCCCGTCGCCGTCGCTTTCGGGAGGCGAGTCACCTCCACCTCCGCCTGGCGGACCACCATCTACTTTACCCAGACCCGGAGGGGTGTGAATAGGGTGTTCAATGGGCGACTGATCTCCTACGGCAGTTGGTGAAGCTTCGTCATCGACTCAGCCTGTTGGCGATGCACTTGCATGAATGCACCCATCTCAGACTTGAGTTGGCTTAGTTCGCCATTCATGACTGCAACGGTATCTTGGCTGGCCCGACTTCGGTTAGCCAACTCTCTCTCAGCATGGGCTACAACGTCCGAGACTGTGACCTCAGCCTGATGAAGCTTGATCTTGTAGTCTATGGCTTCACGTCGCATCTGCGACAACTCATCGCTGTGTTTGTTAGCCATGCTTTCGCCGGCTGCTCGAAGCATTTCTTCTTTCTGTTGCAGACGACTCTCCGCTTGGGCAAACTCCAACCGAAGTTGGGCAGCACCGGATAACGCTTGTGCATGAAGCTGATTGAATTGCTCCCTGTGCAAATTGCTTGTTTCCGCCATGATCAATCTGTGGCGTGCTTCAGCTTCAGCTGCAACGGCTGGTCCTGTGTCAACTTGATGTACATGGACTGCCTGTTGCAACGTCGGTGCAAGGACATTTTGTTGATAGTAGTTCGCGACGTTTCTGATCTCGCTGGGTGAATATTGGACCGAATTATGTTGTTGAGGCGATCCCGCCAGGGATGCGTGCTGGTGCGCTGAGCTTGACACATAGGCCCATTCTGACACCGCTCCTGGTGCACCTCTTCGGGGATCTGTTTGGCCCATCACGGCCAAGGCCTCTGCCGTCAGAGGAACAACTTGGCCACCCTCTCGGGTACCGGGGACAACCTGATCCGTGCCATCGTCTTGGACGGACATGGCAGGAAGAGAATTGAGATCCTCGGTATCGGCGCGAGCCGCGGAAATGTCTATCGCGGGAATACCTGCAGGATTTACGGGAGCATCCATCGCGATCTACAAACGAAGTGAGACCTACGGCTGATAACCTATGTTTACAGGCAGAACAGCCAGAATGCAGACGCATATTTTCCTGAGCCAATGAACGACGGTAGGTACGGTCGACTAGCTACATCTTCCACAAAATACAATCACAAGGCACGCTGCTCGCCCGCGTGCTGTCCGGTCTGTTTGGCTTCGTTCATTCGCTTTGCACGCTGATGCCAGGCACAGAACAAACGCCGACTTCGGCATTAGAACACCAAAAGAACGCGAGGCTTGTGCCCAAGGCATGCCGTCTCGTCGAAAGATGCCAAAAGCTCAACTCGTGCTCGTGCAGCGGCTGTTGCCTTGTAGTCTACAGGATCCGAGCTTCCACTTTGGGGCTTCTCCTGGCCCACGGCTAAAGAATTCTGGAAACCCACGGAGACATTGACAGTGGCTGGCATGCAAACTGGTTCGAAGTCGCACAAGGCAACAAGGAATGCACCTTTGTCACCTTCCGCGTCTCTTTCTTCTCTTCCGGCTCTTCCAGTTCTTCCGCTTCCGGCTCTGCAGCCTCAGTCTCAACAGCCAGATGAGAAAGTGCTGTCGCAGGGCGAGGCCTCAACCTGAAGCTTTTCGTTTCCTGTGACTTCTGGGCCATCATGGTTTTGCACGTTTCCCACCCACTCTACGAACTTGCCTCGGCAATCCTACGAGGCCACAAGGTAAGACCTAGTGACCTGAGATGTAGCAACAAGAAAAGAAACACCCTTTGCCAATGCTGCCCGGAACAGGTGCGCTGCTCTCCGCCTCTTCCGGGGACTCCTTTGTGGACACGCGAGTCAACATTATAGCAACGCCTGCAACGGCCAATGCCAGCATCATGACAAGGGCCAACTAACCTAATCCCTAACACTGTAGTACACCCGTAGAACCAATCACGCCCTATACGACAGCAAAGCTGGAGTTGGTTGCAATAGAGTGGTCATATTATCCAAGACAAGCTCGCCGAGGAAACTTAGAACGGTACGCACTGTCAATGAAAAGCACAGCAACGTGCAGCGATGTCCTGCGCATCATGCTCCTCGAGTCGGGCGATCAGCTCTGCCTGTGGCTTGGGATCGTGAGCAACTTGAGGGCATGTGCGTGATGCAGCCCGCAACCCTGAATTGACAACTCAAGCGATCTCAATACCTCCCACAAAGCCCAGCGAAACAGTTGTCCCGACTAAGTCACGAAATTTACTGAAGGCTAAACAGCTCTTCTTCCCTCTGCGCGAACCTTTTTGCCGCCGACTTTCAGCCCACGTTCGGAGAGCACCTCTTTGAGCTGTTTCACCTGCCGGGAGAGCCCAGACTGCAGAGAGCTGAGGTGTGTCAGGTCACCCCAAGGAGGATACAATTCACTCGTCCGTTAAGATTGTCGAGCCGTATGCTTGTCGGCAAGGATGCAAAGTGCGCACAGCGAGGAGACTCCAGAAACTCGCGGCGAAAGGAAGACAACACACCACCAGTCAGAAGCCAACGTTGTGGCCTTATCACTATAGGGCCTTCGGCAAATCCCTCCAGCCCCTCTGAACGGATGCGGAGTTCCGACTTTGGGTCCCCTCGCGCCGTCATGTCGCCGTAAGCTTCCAGGGCGAGCTGCCCAAGAAGTTGTCGCTCGGGCGCCTCCCACTTTCCACATAACTTACTACTGGGCCTTACGGCTTCGGGTTTAGGGTTGAATTTGCTGTACTGCAGCATCTTGCATCATCGTAGACTATCCTGATACGTAAACTGTATACAGTTCAGAGAAGAGGATGGCCGCCTGCATAAATCTTCTTGGCATGGAGCTCCCATGCACGAAAGCCGTCGCAGAAGCGACTACGAGCGCCGCAAGACATAGTGCCTGCCACGGCGGGGTTGAAGGGATGGAGCGCATACACAAACACTTGGTATCAAGGTGGAAGGGGTGCCTTCTAAGGCCATACACGAAATCTTGGTCGAAGCGAAGACAATCCAGACCGGAAGCACAGAAGTCTGACTTGCCTTGCCGTGGCGGAAAATTCGCCTGCGTCTGGCCCTGTGTGCTTCAGCACCTGGTGGTGTGAGGCAGGGACACAAAGAAAAGGGCTCCGAAGTTGAGGAAATGAAATGTGCCAGGGATTTGGCCTCGTCGCCCATCCAGCTGTATAACGTAGCCGGTCATGAGTCAAAACCCGGACTCTTCATCACAGCCGGGCGACGGGTTTTCCAGCTTGAGCCACAGTGGAGTGAGGTGGAGTTCCACATCCAAGAACTGCTCGAAACAAACGGTCAATTACACGAACCGGACTCGCGGTGCTCAGTATCTGTGAACAATGTTGAACATACCATGATGTCGTTCCGGGCGGCCAGCATAGCTCTTGACAACTTCGAGACCTGCATCTCCACCTCCACAGACTCTGCTTTCAGGTTTCGGAGGAGCAGCTATTTGGCAACGGGTAAACTTGAGTTAGTTGACTGAAGAATAGTAATCACAGCCACAGAATATTGACCAACTAGACACTAGTCACTATGCCAAACGCCGACGAAGTCGAAGCGGGCTCGTGAAGTTTGCCTTTGAAGACTGCCGTCGCCACAACCACGGCCGACATCGCAGATGCTAAGCCCTGCCAGGTGTGAACATGGAGACTCTTGCTGGCATGTCGTGTCATCAATGGGACCTTCTTGCTGCTGTGGTCGGGGGTCACTTCGCTGATCCACCTCATCTCAGAGCTAGGCCGAGAGTACAACCCGCCAACATGCAAGTCGTTCCTCTCGGAATGTCGAGATCGTGGGAATGTTGGCCATAGGCCCGAAGGCGTCACCTCTGAGGGATCAGCTTCAGCTGCTCTTCGGCCTCGGAGAACGGTAGCCAAACCACGCGAGTGTAAAAGCACCGCAGAGGCGATGACATGCTGAGCTGCTACGCTGCTACTACTTGGTAGTATGTCAAGCGGCCTCCTCGTGCGCAGCTTGCGGCTGGCCGGCTTGAAGCTGGGCCTCGGCGTGACGACACTTCTGCCCCGTCCATGTCCACTCGCTGAGCTGCGCTGAGGAAGCCACTTCCACGATGGCCTCGCTCGCTTTGCCAGCCTTGGACACAGACAGCGGACGGTGGACGGCGCCTCCCGGCCTTGAGGGAGGCAATGGGGTGCCCTCTTGGGCAGCGGCCTGTGCCCAGCTCCCGGCCTCCCGGGCCACCTTCAGGGCCTGGCGTGAGAAGTCGCGAAGAGCAAGCCGATGCCCCAAAGCTCTCAAACAGGAGGGAAGCTCAAAAGAAAACGTGATTGCGCCGACACCCAGCCACGCCAGTCGTGCTCGCCACGGCCACACGACAATAACACTTCCTTTTCTACAGACATTTCACCGGCGTCATCGCTACAGTAGCTAACTCATCAGACTGCCAACCAATCAGCACGACCGAATAACCGCATATAACCGCAATCATGGCAATGCCAGCCATACCATGCTGCCGCGTCAGCAGAATATCTGACGAGCAAAAGCTCAAAAGGAGGAATGAAACGCTCCCAAAGCGTGAAAAAAATCCCCAGCCGCACGGCCTCCCTGGCCGAGGCCAGGGCTGCCAAAGCGTCCTCGCGCACTGTTGACCCTCAGCGAGCCGCGAGCTCGCGTTTCCCCTTTCGCAGTCCTGTCGCGCCAGCTGCCCGCGCGCCAGCTCGATGAGCCTCTCTTCGGAGAGAGCCGATCTTTGCAGACTCTGCGGAACCCTCCAAGGGAACGGCATTTGCGCTTCACCCACGCGGCTGCCGAGCTTCCGGAAGAGGTCCAACGCTTTGCGAGCAGCCTGGTAGCAAGGGTTCGGACGCCGGTTGCTGAGCCCACCACCCTCAAAACAATGGTGTGATGTTGCGTGCGCTTCTGTGCTGCTGATGCCGAAACTGAGGCAGAGCGGCTGGGTACTACCGAACTGAGGTTTCATGACCACTGAGAGTGCTGCTGAGGAAGGGCCAAAACGAATCGCAGCAGCACGTCTTGCACCACTCGTACCAACTAACTACTGCTAGTAGGACGACCCACCCATCGACCGATCGAGGGAGTGGTCATTGTCCGAGGTAAACCAGGATTCAAACCCATCTTGAAGGGGGTTCTCCCTGCCTCTGTTGCATCCTCTGCGGAAGCTGCGAAACGGCCGGCTGCCACGAGGCCCCAGGCGCGGGCCTCGACCTGACAAGACCCAGCAATTGCCTCCTGATTGCAGCACTACATGTTTCAGTCCTGGCAGGTCTAACATTGAGCAGTGGCAGTGGCCGCAGTGGCCTCTGGATCCTTCACCTTTTGAGCGACATCGAGGACGAGGTTTGCCGCGTCCATGGCCTGCAGAGACTTCAAACCTTCCTGGCTGCCCGACGTGTTGGGTTAGGATCTTGCTGCGAAGCCTTCTGGCCATCACCTCGCTGCAGGTGCGCAGGGGCCACGACCTGTCAAAGAGCGAATTGTGCAAACCGATGACGAAAACCTCTCCAGATGTAATGCCCCATCGTCCACATCTATCACACGTACCAGGACACACATGGCACCTCCAGCAGCACATCTGCAAGAGCGGGATAGTCCTGCAGTTACTGGGTCACCAACAGTTCAACAATCTCCACGATCTATGGTGTGGTTGGAGAGAAGCTCCCGACGGCAAACAACTGAAGCCAACGTCGCCTCCTCCCGCTGAAAGTATGCTTCAGCATCAGCGGCGGCCAGGACAGCTTTGACAGGCTCTGCCTGGCATGCAAGTCTAGCCCATGAGAGGAATTATTTCTGCTTCCGCACGTCGTACAAGGCTAGACTAGACAGAGAGCGAGAGAGATCGATCGAGAGACGGAGAGCCAGCGACGTGCCTGCCTGAGTGCCTTGCCTACACCCCTGATCTCAGTCTGCCCAATCCACCTTTGCAAGCTGGACCGCCGCCAGTGTAACCTGCATAGCTGCCTCACCACAGCATCCAGAGAAGCGAAGCAAGACGTCTAAACCGCTACCACTGCAAAACCGCACCAACTAACGTCCTAGTCTGTACAAGTAGCACTTCATCGAATGTCGCCTCGGCACGGCGGCCGTCTCGCGCAGTGCGTTTAACCTTTGCGGCCTCCTCCTGGGCAAGCTACACTATTAGACTGCAGCCTTCCTCTACCTGGGAGATGCGCAGACACAAGAGCTGCATCCACGCAATTCAGTCTAGCGCGCCTTCACCTTTGTGAGGGCCTCATCTGGCTTCACCTCGCCGCGAGCTAGCTGCGCTATGAGCATAGGACCTGGGCTGCGAGGGCCGTGGAAAAGGATGGAAGAGGAAGGCGAAGGAAGGACGGGCTGGGTAGCTACTCTGGTAGGGATTACCAGACATGAAGAGGCTTCTGTGAGCGTCTTCCTTGCAATGCAAACAAGGGGTCCTTGGACATTCCTTGGCACGGCTGCTTGCAGAGCAAGCGTCGCAACGCTTGCGCGATGCCCACCTGGTCCTTGTCACCGAGCCAAGCAAGCCAAGACCACAAGACATCACAAGGAAGCGACACAGTGACACAGGGGCCCGGGCATTGAGCTCGCGGAAGATGCCTAGTGCCTCCTGGGCTGGAGCCAAGGCCTCGAAGGCCTTCAGGGCCGCCAGTGTTCCGGGCCCTTCATCCATGGACACACCCGCCTTCAGTTGCCCGACAAGGCGCTTTGCCTCGAGGAGCCTCAGGACACGGTGCAGATGAAACTGTACCGAGCGCAGAAACAGTCCGGGACCGGAAAAGTAGGCCAAGCAACAGCTCCTTAGCGCGCTCGTCTTGGGGCGCCATCGCTGGGGGTACTCTGCTGGGTGTCGGGAAACTTTGTAGAATTCCTGTTGATGAGTTTCAGTCAGGCCGGGCCACTTGGCAGCTGAAAAAACGAACCTCAACAGGAGCTAGCAACTAGGAGTGGCTGCACTGATCATGACAACTGCTTGAAATAAGGAACAGCTGCAGACACGTGTTGGGCGCAGTGGCAGGCACGGACGCAGATATGTGCAGGCACAAACGCAACACTTTCATTTTGTCCATTGCAAAATACCACAGATACCACAGCATGCGCATTGTTGGTGCCGGTTTAGAAAGGCAAAGCATATATGCCCAAGCTCGAGGGACGAGCTAACATCAACGGCAGACTAGTGCACTTGAACAGCTGGGCTGCTTGATGTCGTCTGAACAGAGGGCAGCTCCTGGCCAGAACCCGTTTTTGGAGCTGCCAAAGTCCGAACACTCGGCTGGGCACGTAGGACCGAGTAGTTCGGATAAGAATCGATTGGATTTCTCCATTGCATCGAAATGAGGCACAGTGAGGCCGCTGGCCGACTGAGCTCCCATAGCTCAACCATGGGCTGGCCTACACCACCTGAGAGCATTAGTCATTTTTCCGGAGGTGTCCGGAGGGGGCCATGGAAAATACGCCCCAGTATACACATCCAAAAAGAGACGCACCTCGTCCGCCTCACAGCCATCCAGCAAAACTTTATGCAGCACATGCCCATGCAAACGGGCAGAGACTTACGGGTTGTTTACATAAAAGTGCAGGGCCTGTGCAGTCCGAGCTACTCACAAGAGCACTTTGTTGTGCCATGGCCACAGAAGCACATTTGGCAAAGGGCTTAAGGGTCATAGTATCAAGTTGCATAGGAGCTGGGGTTTATGGGTCTAGTCTATGCGAGAGTCTGGGTCTCGCTAAGGTTTTCCCCGCTCACTGCGAGAGAAAAAGCCTTCTTCGCTGGAATGAGTGGCTCCCAGCACAGGAGCAGAGAAGCCTTGGCAAGGACTTTTGGAATTGAAATGACACGTGAACAATATGTCTTCTCTGGTGTCTGTATCCTCTATGTTCAAAGCCGGCTCATCCTCCAGAAGCACCACTCGCTGCAAATCTTCCCGAGGCCCACGCCGGCGATGGCTTTCAGTCCTCTTCAGGCTTGCAGTCCGAACTGCACTGGCGCGTATCGACATTTTGCTACTGCGGCTTCCATCCCACTTGTCTCGATTGCAGGCAGAACAACACACACGAAGTCCTGTGCTGACCGCATTTCGGCTGGCAAGGGAGGTCCGGCTAGAACCTGCCCCGGTGCTCGGTCCGAAAGAATGCGTCATACCATCGGGATGTTAATAATGCCTGCGGGAGGACAACTGAAAAGATATTGGCCCATGGCTGCCTGCTGGACGACGTTTTCATCCATCTTCTGCCGGATTGGCTCGAGGTTTACCTGTTGTGGGAAACAAATTGAATGCTTTCGGGTGGACTTGGACCTTCGACTTCAGAGGCTGCGAGATTCTGTGCCGAAGCTCTCAGAGCACTTCGCGCCTGCGTCACTCTGGTAACGCCGGTCTTTGTGTCGCCGCCCTGGGCACGCCGACGGATGGGACTCCCGGCCATGTTGGGCAGGGACAGTAGGAGACAGCTATGGTCTACGAGTCTACCACAAGAGGCTACGGGCACGGAGGTCTGTGCACTCAGGAGCCAGGCCATTGGAATCTCCACGACTTTCTCCACAGTCTGAATGAAAGGGACCTGCAAAGTCAGACGAACCGTCGCAGGTTGCTGGAAGAAGAGGGTCGCGACATCTCTCGTTTTGAGGCTCAAAAAAGCAAATGCCTTATTCTGGACTCTAGACCGATAGAAACACTGCAAAACAGCAACTTCCCATGTGTGTAGCAAACACCAAGGTCGCACTCTTGGGGCTGCGGTCGGTTCTGATCGGCTGCCACCATGTCCATCGAGCCTCGACTATTTTTTCGATGGTCTGCGTGGTTGGTACAGTCACCTGCTTGATGACTGGGACGTCGACCACCTAGGAATGGCTCAGGGCACACATTCTCACACTGTCTTGCGGCAGAAAGGGTCCACTCGCAGATCTAAGACACCAGCTTTTTCCAACGTCTCAATCACGGAAACCTCTTCAGACTTGTCACCGCAGTTGCAGCAAGTTGCTCACAGGAGGCATAATTCGTAGATTGTCAAAAGCTCGCTGAACAGGTTTGCCATGCGTGCCTCCACTGCCCTGTCAACCTGGCTGGTCACGCCGACGTGCCCTTGGTTTGTTGTGCGCTTCTGCTGATTCTGTCTGTCTCATGGGGGCTGGGCAAGGGCTTGGAAAGAGAACCCCAAATCTCGTGAGGCCTTACATGGCCTTACCAACCGATGCTCAACATGCCTGAAGGATCATGAATAGTGCTGTCCTACAATGACGAAGCCTCGGCCCGAATGGGCATCGACTCACTGAGGTCACTGCTGGCCTTCTGAATAGGGATGTGGACGTGTCGATCCACATACTCGATCTGTGGAATTTCAACAGCTCTCCTGAATAGCAGATGAAGACAAACTGGACAGCACAGCAGCAACATCCAAAAAAAAACCATCCGCTTTCGTCCAAGTCCCATCTCCTACATAGAGGGTTTAAAAAAAATAAAACGCTCGCTTTGAAGACGAGAGGCTGGCTGGTGTTCACAACCGGGACATGCACCTGCTTCTGGATTGGAACCTGCACTTCCTGCCCGGATCGAGATTTATCGATGAGGCAAGCAGCATTTGGGGTCTACACCAAATTCGACAGGGCTACGTGGTAGAGGGCACTCATGCATTTTCGCTTGCTGCGTGCTGTTCGTATCTGTTCGTGCACCTCGTCGATCCACTCCACCTGAGGGACTTCGACGGTGTGCTGCTTGACCTGCACCTGGAAATGCACTGCCAGGCACAACCAGCAATCAACCAGCTTGAAATCATTGCAGCCCTCTACTTCCCTGCCTGAGGCACATGTCGGTACTTTTGCACGGGCACCTTGCAACCGCCGAGCTTGAAAGTGTAAGTGGAAGCTTCTCACGATAGGTCTCGCCTCGACCTCCTGGTCGACGTACTCCACCTGTGGCACCTCCACGTGCTTTTGGATGGTGGTGACCTGTGGAACCATGACCTGCTTCTGGACCGGCACCTGGCACACAGAACATGACCAGCTCTTTATCGCAAATTCCTTCCAAGAAAACCCCAACCAACAGCTTCCTCTCGCACTCTGCATCACCAAACTCCCTACAGATAAATGCGGAACATAGAGTCGTCAGCAGTCCTATGCATAAGCGCCACCACCACCACCACCACCACCACCACCACCACCACCCTCATATCATGATTGTCATCAGCCGTTCTATCAGCAGTCGCAGCGGCATTGTTGCGCACATCACCATCATCATCACATCCGTTGTTCATCACATCGATCCTGTTGCATCCCATTCACGGAGGTCCGCAAATTGTTGATGTCGCTTGAAACACAAAACCTGCAGCGTTGGTTGCCATGACAATCATCACAAGTTGACAACGGATGCCAATGGCGCCAACAACGCTTTGTTGTCTGCTGCTGGATGATCAAGGCAAGCAGGACTAGCAGACTATGCGTGACGGGAAACTTCCCTCCCAATCAAACTATGGGCAAGCTCTTTTCTTTTCAATGCCATGCGTCAAACATCTTATCCCTTGGACCATCGCACGATGCAATGCGGTGAATTTAAGCATTTGAGCAAATTTTGGCACATGCTCAAAGCTACACTGGCCTCGACCACGTTGTCCACGTACTCGACCTGTGGGACCTCCACCGTCTTCTGCACCACCTGAAAGCGACATGCACGTGCTTGGATCATCGTAGCTCAACCTGCAAGCTGAGCATCCAGCATTTACCATGGGCACATGTCTGTGAGCGACCTGGCAGGCGACGACACACAAGGAACCGCAATGCACGTAGGAACCGCGCCTGGGGCAGCTCGACTTCCTGCAGGGATTGGATCTGTTTTTGTGCGGGAATCTGCTGGAAGCGCAGACGGCCTGATCCACGTACTCCACAACCGGCACCTCGACCTCTTTCTGGACCACCATGGGCTGAGGCACCTCCGAATCCAGGCATACTCGGGATCAAGGAAAAAACCTGCGAAAAATCAAAAAAACGCGGACACAGCAACATGCTCCAAGCAACCCATCGTGCATGGTTTTCAGACTCCGAGCCTCTATGATCTTCTGAACAGGAACCTGACAGTCAATGCCGGAAAGCGCCGTTGAAGCAGATGAGATGAAGGCGCACTATGCAGAAGACCGGTCGGCTTCGCAAGAACTACCAGCTGTTTCCCGCGGTCAACGATCCGCAAAACGATCGAGAAATCACGCCCTGCCTCGACCACCTTGTCAATCCACTCGATCTGCGGCACCTGGCAAGATGGGGTCGACCAAGCACGAAACCCGGAGCGCGAGTGTCAGACTTCCGCAACTTAATATGAATCTTTTGACGATGCACCAACTCACGGAGCGTGTCTTGCCAGGGGGGCTCCGCTCGAGAGCGGGCAGGGTCAGGGGCGCTCCTGCAGCGCCCTTACTTGGCTGAAGGGATTTTGGATACTGCGTAATTTTCGGTTGAACAGGGTCTCACGTTCCCCAGGTCTAGCCCTCTTTGTGGAAAAATGTTGACAGACCAATCTACGCCACCCGATGCCTCCATTTCGTAGGGCTCCATGGGCTCGGATGGCGGCTCCTGTGCGACAGGCTTCTCTGGCAGAGTCTGCTTCACCTTGGTGCCTCAGCACCCAAAGGCTTTACGCTCGTTGCTGCGGCTTCTAAACTAGTCTGACCGTTCGTTGCTGCACCTCGGGAGCCATGAAGGTCTGCATAGGCTCCGCCACGGCCGCAGGGAAGGCCACGGCTTCGGGCTCCGCTGCAGGTGCCATTTGAGGCATTGGCTGAGGCACGGCCTGGGAAGGGGAAGGAAAGCCGCATTTGCAACAGGCGCACAGCTTCCCCCCCCGAGTAGCCTGAGGCGTCTTGGAGACCTGATTCAGGGCAGAGGATGGCCTAAGACCGGCTCCTACGGCCGATCTCTCCGCTAGCCGCCAGCCGCTAGCCAAAGGCACCTTGGGGACGACCACGATCTCCTCGTGGACCACGGGCTTCTTTCGCTGGACGGTCTTGTGCACGACCGTTGGCTTCTCGACCTCCACTACCTGAAGCTGGTTCTGGATGACCTCGGATGGTTGCGATTTGTGTCAGGATCTTCGGGCCAGTCCACCCTCAGCCACTGAAGCCTTGCAGCCACGCCGCAGTGTCCACCACGGTGTGCGTGATTTTTGGTACCTTGATGATCTTCTCCTCAACTGTAATCTTTGGAACCTCCACCACCTTGACCACGACTTGGGGCTGCGGGACCTCCACAACCACTTCGATAGGATTCTGAACAATTCTCTGCTCTTCGTGGATGACGGGGACGTGGACGATCTTCTCCACCTTACTTTAGCAGCTGCACAGGTTGATGCAGGAAAGACAACAGTGTCTTGGGGGGCAGAAGAGCCTTTGGCACATATGCTTTTCCGCCAAGGCTAGCGACTGGATGATTCCAAAGCCGACCCTTGACGATTCTCGTAACAGCCGACGTCTGCAGACAAGTGGAGAGGCTGCAAGAAAACACAGCCTGAGAGAAGCCAAGGGGCGCGAGACTCGATTGGGATGTCGACCCATTCCTCAACGTGGAAGTTCGTTACTCGTTCCTGCTCCATTACCTTTGGCACGTGCACGATCTCTTCCTGCCCGGAACATGGCAGTATTGCTGCTTCCCTCTTTGGGCTCTGACTCCATATGACGCACACGGCACACGGACACACAGCTGGATTCCCTCAAGAAAATCAGGAGCTGAGCCCAGGCAGATCGATCCAGCGAGTTGACCCATGTCAACGGCCTGGTTGATGGGGACTGGCACCTCAACCACCTCGATCGCACGAGCGTCATGATAAGCTCTAGCGCCTACAGCTTTGCATCACCCTGCCTACGATCAGTGGTGAAGCGAACACAGGCACCCATACACAAACCCAGGCACAAAGCCCCACTTCTTATGAAGCGCCTCCTCAACATGGGTTTGGAAGAACCGGCGCTGCTGAACTACCTGCGGTGAGTCACATCTCGAACTCTTCTCCCTTTCGCAACTATAACGAATTACTAGGACTACTGACTACTAGGGCTGCTAGGGTCCTAGTGGCGAGCATGATGTGCATGACAAGCAATTGTGAAAGCTGGGCCTTTGGAACGTGCACCGTCCTGAGCACACAGGAATTATGCGCCAGTTTGCATGTGGTAGCTGCGCATCGTACGGTACCCTTCGAGCTAAGCGAGGCAGCATGGGTGTGGCCCCAATGAGGCACTGGCTCCACTTGCTCCTGAATTATAGGGACCTTCGCAACGAAAAGCAGACAGCCGGAAGGCAGAGAACTGCTGGACTCGGGTTTTGGCATCCACGATCTCCTCCACCTGCACCTGAATGGGGGAAGCTCAATTTGAAGAAGAAAAGCCTCAGGTGGAGGTGGACCGGCCTGGCGCTGGCGTGTCGCCGTCTTCACCACTGGCACGTGGACGACCTCCTCCTGGGTGACTGGAACTGGCACTTCCACCACCTGCCCACGCCAAGCCCAAGCTCACTCTGAATCCACACGCGTGTTCCCAGCATCTGTATGAGGGCAATCGGGGCCGAGCCTCTTCCACGTGATTCATGACAGTTCTCTGCCTTGAGACACAAAGCAAGATGATGATGCAAATACACAGGGCGTCACAAGCCTCTGCTCGACGATCTTCGGCACTTGCACGATCTCTACCTGCTCTTGATGTACCGGGATGTCCACGATCTGTTCCACCGCCACCTGGCGATGCAATTCAAGATCAAAGATCCAGGCGTCATGCTGAATAACTCTCGCACCTGCTTTTGCCTGGTGGCTGTGATAACTTTTGGCACCTCAGCAAGTATTTAGAGCAGACATGCACCCCTCAAACAGCCGAATCCCTTAACTCCGAACTGAGAAGCCGGCATGTACGATTTCCTCTTGAACAACTGGAACCGGTACTTCCACCACCTTCGCCGACTTGTCATGAATTCGAAGAGTTTCAGTTTCAGCGATGGCCATATGACGCTACGATTGAAGCAACGAGAAGCCTCTTCGACCTGCTGGTGGACAATCCTCTCCTAGCGTAATCGCGATCGGCACTCCGAGTTGAGTGGCGGCAGAAGCACGATTGACTCGATGTTTCGTCCTTGGGGATGATGACAGGCTTCTCCACGATCGGCTGGCCTGGCTTGGGACCTTCCTTGTAAGGCACGGCATCCAAGAAGACCTTGGCAAGGAGGCGTCAAACTGCTACCGTAGAGGCCGCGCCGCCATGCGGCGATTTTCATCTTCATCCGATTTCAGGAGCCAGCTGGAGGTGCCACCATCACGAAGATTGGAGGGGCTTGCACCACCTGCCCCACGATGGGCGCTGCCACCGAGGGCATCGTCTGGGTCAGCACCGGTGCCTTGCAACAGCGCAGTCATGGAGTCACGGTCTGAGATGGTCTGAGGACATATCAAGAAAGAGTCTCAAGATACGTGGCCTGCATTGGTTCTGCGGGAGCATCCAGCAAGGCAGGTGCCGGTGCTGTTGCTGGCGCCGCCGCTGCGGGCGCTGGTGCAGGCGCCGCCACCGGCGCCGCTTGCACGGTGATAGGTGGCAAAGTCATCTGCGGTGCAGGAGCTGGCTGCTGCGCTCCCGGGCCTGAAGCAGCTAAAACAGCATGAGTGCAGGAGATTCACCTTGAAGGCTTCCATCACCGAGCCGAAGTGCCTGGCAAGTCGACGAGCTGCCCGTCCTTCGACAATCCAGCAGGCTTGGCACACGTAAACAGGCATCGGCTCCATCGCATGATGGACATGCAATGCACATCAGGCCGAAAATGCGAGCTCTTTGACTCAAGCACGTCCTCGGCGACTTGTTTGAATCTCTTGACGATCTGGACCTCCGGAACTTCCTGCAGTGGCATCTCAGCAGTTCAGGGGAACGGTCCGCGTGACGCGTGAGTGATGAAGGCAGCTGGAGTGGAACATCAAAACCTCCCAGTGCCCTCCCACTTGCCCTCCCACTTGCCGCACTTGCCCCAGGCCTGCTCCGTGATGATCTCCTGGATGGTCGGTACCTGCAAAGGGAGGCTGAGGTCCAAAAGCCTCCATGACGCAGAACTCCGCACCTCCACAATGTGCTGCGTCAGCTCACCAGGAACGAGGTTCTCCTGGTCGAAACTCCGTATTGAACGACAATAAACATGTTGTTGAGGCCTGAGCTCCCTCCTGCAGGAGCAAGCACTCTAACACTGCAACATCCTTGTAACAGACCAGACCAACAGCTGAAAGCGCAACCCTATGCGAACCTCTTCTACAACTCCAAACTCAACAGTGCAGCAGCCCTCAAGCCATCGCAGCTCACAAGCCCACATGGACTCCACAAAATCATCAGAGAGAGGCTGGCTCCTCCACCACTCGGACCTCCTGCGGAGCCACATCGATTTCCGTCGTCGCTCCCGTGACATACACGGCCTCCGCTTCCTGAGCATTCAACCCTTGAGAAGAGTTAAGATCTTGACACTCCTCACCCGCTCCCCTTGAAAACGGGGCTGGCCTCCTTTGTCATCATCGTTCTCGCGTGGATCTGTGGCAGACATGTCATTGTCAGAGCAGTTTCGGAGGTCGACAAGCCCAAGCAATCCAAGGGCGAGGCAGTCTGAATGTTCGTGTAAGGTCCACGTTCGCTTGGAACCTCGATCTTTTGCCTGGCGAACACCATTCGAAGCATCGGCGGTTGTCAAGGCAGATCGAATCGCAAGTCAGCTCCACGTGTGTATCTGGCCCTGGATCGTGTGCACGCCCTTCTGGCTGCGAATGGGATCCCTCAGGACCCGGGTCTTTCTACAGACAAAGCGAGACTTGATCCCGCAGCATATACGTTTGATTTGATACAATCAGGATCACAGTGCTAAGTTCCGCAGCCGAGTGCGTGTAAGCACAGGCTCCAGGGTGCTGATGTCCAACCTTAGTCTTTTCACAAAGTGCATGGACTTGTGTTCCGGAGATTGCTGGGTTTGCCTCACACCAGCATCTGAGCCACAAATAGGCCAAGCAAGCGGCTGTGTGTTCGTTGGTGCAGACATTGTCAGCGTCGGATCTACCTGGGCCTGGAACGAGAGAAACAACCATGTCAAGCCATGTCTTTATAGGCTTTCACCATGTGCTGTTGGACTCAAAAGCAAACACTCACAAGTGAGTCGGTGAGTGTTCAACGGCTGCTCAAGCATGATCTGAAAAGTCGACCCTGCTTACAGCGCTTCCGTGACTACAGTCTCTGCAGAATGCAAACTCCGAATTTGTACGTAGACGCGTTCGACGCTCCGGTAAGAGCAGCGGTTTCGCATACGTATATGTACATATACATATATATATATATATATATATATAAATGCATATGCATGCAGTATCTACCTTTCTGTTAGTTCATAACAAGGGTTCAGAGTGTCTGAAACTGTAACTATACAGGGATTCTGAAGGCGTTATGACACAAATGTGTATGTAACGATACATGGATTACGAAAATGCTGCTGCACAATTGAGGCTGCTTTTCAAGAACTTCAACCACTTGCAGGGCCAGGGGTGCAGGCCTGCATAGCCCTCTCAAACTCTTCGCGAGAGACTACTCCATCGTTGTTGGCATCGATGCGGCTGAAGAGATCCTAGCAGAAGCGGCACTACGATCATGCACACCAAGAATGTAGTCAGACATAGTTTATGTAATACTGGAAAATGTGTGTGTGTGGGTGTGTATATATATATATATATATATGCATTCCTATTTACACACGTTACACACATACATGTAGATAGATAGAGAAACAGATAGATAGCTGACTAACTAGGCAGGTAGCTTGCTAGCAAGCTAACTAGCTACCAAGGCGAACAGATAGGTGGATGGATATGTATGTATGTATGTACGTGCGTATGTATGTGTGTAAACATTCTGCATGTGTGTGTGCAACTCTTGTCTCCAAGGATTTTGAGTCGTAGCATTTTCGGTAACATTATTGTTGAAGAAAAGCCGGGGGCCATCCCTCTTGTCATTGGTGGATGGCCAACGAAAAGGCCAATTACAAAACTGCAAACGTACCTGCACGTAGCTTGAGCCTTGAGACACAAACAGTCAATTGTATCGCTCAACTACTGTATGGTCATGTTTGTGACAAATTTGGGAAGAAGAAGTTTTCTGAAGCCCTCATAGTCGAACTCAAATTAATCTAGATTCAAGAAATTTACAGTGGATACAAGAAGTGTCAAAAGAAAGAGACTGAAGAGACTAGAAGACAACCGGCGGAGACCGGATCTACATGTATGTGTGTGTGCCTTTGTATGTGCATGTATATGTAACAACGTGTCGAGCAAGACACATTTCACCAAGCCTTGAGACTCAAACAGTCAATTGTATCGCTCAACTACTGTATGGTCATGTTTGTGACAAACCTGGGAAAAATGGATACAAGAAGTGTCAAAAGAAAGAGACTGAAGAGACTAGAAGACAACCGGCGGAGACCGGATCTACATGTATGTGTGTGCATGCGCCTCTGTATGTGCATGTATATGTAACAACGTGTCGAGCAAGACAAATTTCACCAACTCGGTCTGAATTACAGTAATTCTGACAAAGGGCCAGTCGTGATGGTTGCTTGAGGCAGCCCCACGAAGTGATTCAATTCTGGTATGCAACCAGACTACTTTGCACCAAACCCAACGTTCTTTAAAGGCTGACGCGCTCCCGGGTATACCCCTGCCAGTAAGCACCCAAGCATCTCTGATACGTCTGTTTCAGGTGTATCAAACTATTGTGTCATAGCATACCCAAAAAGTCCTATTATACCAAATGTCATTTTTCAAGAGTGGTCACCGAAAGCTGATCCATCGTCTTGATAGTTTTCTGCGGAGCAGTTCCAAAGCTGATCCAGCGGATTTTGAGACCCAAGGCATGCTCAAGCTGCTGGAGATGATTCGTCCCGTTTCGGCACCCAACAAGCACCCTCCGTTAGGTGTACTGCTTGCATATAGGTAAAACTGTAGCTTCATCATCATTGACGTTCGTAGGTTCGTTGTAAATTTCGTTCGCCACCCAAAGCTGATGCAGCATTCGTGTGATCTTCGTCCCTTGGCATTACATTTCCATTCGAAGCATTCGTGTTTTCGGGCAACGGCGCTTGTTGTGTTGCTATTGTGGTTCTTCGTTCAGTCGTCGTCGTGGTCGTCGTCGCGTTCCTGTGTTGCTCCTGTTCGCTTGTCACCGTCTTTATTGTTCGTGTAGGTGTTCCAGCCACAGTTATTGTGGTGCTGGTTGTTGTGGCGTTCGGTCGTCGTCGTCGTTGCTGGTACTCGTTTGCTTACTTCTGTCCTTAGCACGTGCGCGTCGTTGTTGTTGTTGTCGTTGAAGGTATGACCTTAAGGGCTTGGTTTGTTCGGAGATTCTGTCTTTATTGCTTCAGCTTGTCTAGTTGCTCTGTTGACATCCGGTTACAACCGGGGTTGTGTGTGTGTGTGGAAATCCTGTATCTAAAGATCTTGAATCGTGAATTGCTGTAGAGAAGCAGGAGTGCGGTTCAACAAGTATCAGTTTATCAAGAACACGACGACGACAAAAAAGACGACGACAAAACAATGGAAAGAAGAGATGCAGGCGCAGATCGAAAGTTTTTGAGCACAAAGACTTGGCCCAGGTATATGGGGATCACTATTGGTTTGTCTTTCAGATTCAGGTTGTGACTTTCAACTGTTTGTCTAGTTGTTCTGTTTGACAACCGGTCCTACTGGGGCCGTGTGTGTGCAACTCTTGTCTGCAAGGATTTTGAGTCGTAACATTTTCGGTAACATTATTGTTGAAGAAAAGCCGGGGGCCATCCCTCTTGTCATTGGTGGATGGCCAACGAAGAGGCCAATTACAAAACTGCAAACGTACCTGCACGTAGCTTGAGCCTTGAGACTCAAACAATCAATTGTATCGCCCAGCTAATGTATGGTCATGTTTGTGACAAACCTGGGAAGAAGAAGTTTTCTGAAGCCCTCATAGTCGAACTCAAATTAATCTAGATTCAAGAAATTTACAGTGGATACAAGAAGTGTCAAAAGAAAGAGACTGAAGAGACTAGAAGACAACCGGCGGAGACCGGATCTACATGTATGTGTGTGTGCCTCTGTATGTGCATGTATACGTAACAACGTGTCGAGCAAGACACATTTCACCAACTCGGTCTGAATTACTTTGCTTCCCTTCCACATACGACACTCGATGCTTGTGCAGGTGCAGGCAAATTTATGCAGACAGCCGAGCTTCCGTTGCCGGTGCTGTCGGTTCCGCCAGCATCTTTGACCTTTGCAGACACATCCGCCTTGACTTGCAGCTTCCGACAACTCATATGAATGCACCAGAGTGGCACTATAAAGGAGTGAAGGCTGTGAGCTCCGCGGCACCGATATTGGCAATAACTAGGCGGATGCACACATACCTGCATGGTATTGGATTCACAACTCTGCCGAATGCAAGTCCAAGACGTACTTAAAGGATCGCGAGATAGCCCAGCACAAGTTACTAATTATGAGTAGCAAGCACAAGCAAGAGGCAAGTCAACTAATCAGCCTTCGGGCGTGCATCAAGATGCTCAAGAATGTGTGCAGAGCCGCATGGTGCAGTAGACGACTTCATGCGCAGCATGCAGTTAGTTGCAGTTGGACCCTGAGCCAGGAGCAGGCCTTGCCGTAGCAGGTGACACACGAAGCTTGATGAAAGCCAAAACCGCGGTCAAGCGCATCACAGAAACATCACAAACACTGAAACAAGGAGCTGTGCACCAAGTGATGCTGCACGTCGCATCCGCAGTCATGATGTGTTTCTGACTCAAGTTGCAGCTCTGGCCAGCCATCGGACACTGCTGGCTCTCACGGCGGTCTTGAACTTGAGCCGAATACCCACAGACGCTGAGGTGAGACGCGGGAAAGCGTTCAAGGCAGCTGCACGCTTGATCTTCGCAGCTCCTTAAGATTGCGCAACCACCTTGGGCAACGCAATCGGGAGGCCCTGCTCAGAAAAGGCCGAAGGGGTTTGAAGATTCAGCCGGAGCCGCATTGGCCTATTCCAGTACTGGGCAACATGAGCATGTCGAAGCACCAGCACTCTCAGAAGCTTCATAGATCGAAAACCAAAGTGTGGCATCTCCGGATTGGCCCAACCTGAGCTGCTGGATCCGCGCTGCAACCGCCTCGTGCAAGCGGGATGTCGACACTAAGCCCAAAGTGTGAGCATCTATCTTCCCAGCAGCACGCTCAATCGGAAAGCTACGCGGCTTCACTGTATGTCAGGCATGCGCCATGGCTGCACATCATGGCAGAGTGCACAAGAGAGAGCCCACTCCCAAACGGGCGTCCTCCACAACCTGCAGCCTCGGAATCAATTCTTCTATGGGCTGTAACTTGAAATTGAAAAGGAAAGTTTCTTCGCCAAAGCGATATTTCGATCCCTGTTAGTGCGCCAAGCATCGACGCGCTGCAACACAGACAAGAAAACTTCAACAAAATTGCCGAAACAGCACCGGGCTGTGCAGGGCATCCTACCGACACACTGGTTTGAAGCTTCCGGCACTCAGTCAACAAATGCCTACCGTGGCTGCGTGATGCTGCGTGGGTGGATGGCTGGGCGGGTTTCAATAACCTAAAACTGCGGGAAAGCAGACAAGTGTGCGACATTGAATTGCGCAGCTGGAGCGGCAGCACCCTTGCAAGCAGTTCGTTGAATCAGAACAAAGAAAGAGTTCACTCTCTACGACACAAGTTACGCCGCCGGATCGGCTCAATGCTCCAAGCGCCCTGCTTGGCCAGGCACAGGCATTGGCATTTGACCAACATTGCCGCCCTGCTTGCTCTGCATGATTTGCATCATCCTGCCAGCAAGCAGTAAGCAGTGTGAGCCGCAGCATGATTCGCCGCAGATGCAGCCAGCACCCCGCAAAGGTCTAAGTCGTCGACATCTGCATCTGATTCTGCATCGTCATTTGCCACTGCATGAGCCTCAAGGCATTCAGTATTGACGTGCAAACTTCATCGAGCAGGTCAAGGGATTAGCGCAGATTCCAGGTGTATGGCTGTTCCGGGCTCATCTGCTGCATCTGCTGCGGGGTCAACATCGGCATCTGCGGCATCTGCGGCATCTGCGACATTTGTCCCGGGACGCCGGGCCTGGCTGATGAGCACAGATATGAAGTCCGCACAAAGCGTCAATTCAACGCCAGCATCACTGCACTCCCATCTGCATCGCCATGGGCTGCATAGGCCTTGGCATGTGAAGGCCGCACTCTGCCCTGCACCCTCAAGCGGCAGCCACTTCTATAGGTTCGTCTGATTTTGCTGGGAACAGCTTGGGGCTCTGCACCGCCGGGGGATGGCCACCCTGCAAAACTGTTCTTGCCGGTGCTTCCCATCTCTCAGACATGCTGTGCCACGCTCTCACCCCAAGCACTGACCGGGCCTGGACAGCGGCTGAGCTCGGAGGATCACAAAGATCATCGAACGCAGAATATCGAGCAGTAGTGGCCACCCTGATTAGGTTCGTGCGAGCAGTGGCTATCCAGCTTCGAACGACCTGCCACAGCTACGGGCTGCACCAGCCTAGTTACTTGTACCCCTCGGAGTTCAATGTAGCAGGTTGGCCACACATAAATCGATATCGACTGGGGTTCAGACTCTGCTCGGGACAAATACATGTGACTTTACGACGTGCTTGGGCACTATATCGGGACGGGCGAAACAAGCTGTTCCCACAAGAGGTCCGTGACTCAGCACCCAGCGGCTGCACTTCTTGCGGAGCTTGGCTAACAGGCGCAGGTGCAGCTTGAGGAGCCTGTAGACTTAAGCAGTCAAGCAGAAGCCTCTCCTTCAGGAACATGAAGCATGACTCGCGCAAGCAGTTTGACCAGTTTGACCCAACCAAAAAAACCTAGCCTGCTGAGCAGCAGCAGGGGGGGGAGCCTCTGTAAGTCGGCATGGGCGGCTTTCTCAGAATCCGCAGAGAAAATCGAATGGCTTTGCTGCCGCCTGGGTGAAGTCAAGGTCCAGGTCCAGCAATCCTCGGGTTGCTAAAACCAGGGACTCGGGAGATCCGGGAACGCACTTTGGCTCATGAAACTCCGGCAATGTTGAGGCCAGGAGCCGCCCGAAGCCGGAGGGTTTGTCGGCGCACCGCCTTGTGCTCCTGAGACTTCTCGGGCTTTCGATGCGTCCGGTTCAGGCCACGCGACAGTGGCTCGTAAGTTTATGTTTTTCCCGTTCGTTGGCACTTGCCCACCACGGCCTGCGCTCGAGAAGTCACCCCAGTCTGCGCTCGATTGCTCTCCTGGATGTGGAAAGCTTCGTGCATTGAGGGCATCAGCGATTGCACAACTCAATGGATCACACTTCACTCCAAGAAATCGACAAACATTCGACAACCTTGACTTGGTGAGACTGCATCGCTAACATGAGACATTCGCCTGCTTGGTATTTTGGATATGGCACTCACCACTGCCCACCTGCCCCACTCTGGGCGGCTTGTGGCGCCTGCGCTCCATCGGGAAAGAAATCGTTGTCACTCCTGGGACGGAGGAATCACTCATTATCAATAAGCTGAAACCCGAAGCAGCGAATTTAAACATACGCCAGCTCCCCTTGGCAACCACGACTCACTGCTACACTCAACGGTGAAGTTCACATACGGTTGCCGGCCTCTGGTTCCGTCCCGGGTCCCGTCCAGCACTATGCCGACGATCATCATCATCTTCGAATCTTTCGCGGCTTCCTCTGCGGTCGTCTTCTCTCACATCTCTGTCGTCTGACCGCCTGTGATCCCGATCTCGGCGATCTTCCCGCCTGTCGGCATCTCGGTCGTAGCGGTCCCAACGATCCGAATGTCTGTCACCATCTCTCCGAGACGAACGCTCATCGTCGTTCCAGTCAGGATCCCGACGACTTCGGCCAGTCTCCTCCTTGTCCCTGTACCTCTCGTTGTCCCTTTCCCGATCTCTATCGCGATCCTTGTCGCGATCCCTTTCGCGATCCCTTTCGCGATCCCTGTCACGGTCCCTGTCGCGATCCCTATCCCAATCCCTGTCACGATCCCTGTCGCGATCCCTGTCCCAGTCTCTGTCGCGATCTCTGTCGCGATCCCTGTCGCGATCCCTGTCGCGATCTCGGTCGCGATCCCTATCACGATCCCGATCTCGATCCCTGTAGCCATCAGCTGGACGGTCAAAGTCCCTGTTCCTGTGCCTGTCGTGATCCTTGCTGGGATCCCAGTCCCGATCACGATCTCTGCCTCCGTGACCGTTGTGACCCCGATCTCGATGGTCATCCGCGTCTCGAGGATCGTCATGAGATCTTCGGCGCTCCTGCTGGCGATCTCCTCGCGAATCCGAGTGGTCGCCGGCACGTCTGTCTCTGCCGTCGTCTCTTTCTCTGGTGCTCCGGTCGCCGCCTATCCATCAACCGAAGATCTCGCAAGCTTGCACTCTGACACAACGCTGCTCGACCCGTCCTGCACTGTCGCGGTCACGAGGCTGCTCGAAGCGATCTCTTTCATGACGATCCCCATTCCTAGCAACCTTGAAAGTTCGGCACATGCTGCTGCAACCGCGAGAATCACGTCACATGTTTGGATTCCGGCCCAGCGCTTTTCTATGTACTTCATTTTGATGAAGTCCCGGCACTGCGGCATTATGAGAACGAAAACAAGCCGCGAAATCACGTCGCACTCCGGGGGCCTTGGCTTGATCGGTGCTATCCGGCTCTTGGAAGTCACGAGGATCCCAGCTAGCCAGGAACTTGTCAGCGTCTTTCGCATTTCCACCGCCTCGACAGACAGCAAGCACCGTCTGAGTCTGACATGCAGTCTCTTCCTGATCAACTCGCATGTCTATAGGGCCCACGTTCGATGTCTTCCACTTCTTCCACGGTCCATTTGGAAACGGAGATGCCCTCAAGGATTGCACAGTCTGTTGTTTCTGCACTTTCGAGCTCAAGACAGCCAAGCCGAGAAACAAACAACTTCACCTCGTACCCGCCTTCACTTTGTGGCTGAACTCGCGGTGAAGTCCGCCGCACGTAGTGCACACGAAAGTCGCAAAGGAAAGACACACATACGTTGGTCCGACCTGCGAAGGCACGAATCGCAAAAGCAAACTGAACGAAACCTCATCCATTTGTCGACTTCTTTTCCATCTCATGACCAATCGAATTTCAAGTCTTTATTCAACGGATGTTCAAGCTTGAACACCCTCGTCTACGGCACGACGTATGGCATATGGAAGACACCACACCACACGCTTCACAGAAGGTTCACTCCTTCCGATCCCACTGACAACACGCTTCACAGGCCCCAAACCACAAGCAAGCAAGCCTCCGTGCAATCAGCGCATTTCTTGTTGGCTTTGTCGCTGCGCTGGAAGGCGCGGATGCGGTCCAACAGATTCTGCAGTCGGCAAAGTTAGCACAGCTGCAAATCACGACCGCGATTACACTAAAAGGTCACAGATGCTGGCCTTCTCACTGACCTTCTTAGCACCAGCCATGCTTAATGCGGCATGAAAGCGCTAGCTGCTGGCTGTTGCCCAGGTGGAAAAGCCTTTCTTGTTTGCTTTCAAACACCTTACTCGGCTGCTTTGATGCAAATTTCTTGAAACATGCAAGCCAAATGCTGCAGTCATTTCGATCGTGTCAAAACAACATGTTTTCGTCCTCCAATCGTAACTTAACCAAGAGACCCTAGGCCAGGCGGTTGGTCAGTGATGAAGTCTGCCAGCACAGATCGTGCGTCATGAAGGGTCTGGAAGCAGTCGGGTCGTTGGAGGTGACCAGGGCGAGACACGTTGATGAGAAGTGCTCGCGTAATTCCAACTGCCAACATGCAGGGAACGTGCGACGCAATGAAGTTGCTGCCCCAAAGTTGCAAGTTGTCATGTGTTTTCAAAAATGTACTGCAAATGATGTCTTTTTCGACAACCAGTGCAACTCCCATTTCTGAAATGCTTGTGCTTCGGTAACCGTGCCAAGTAACTGCGGTGAAACCCACCAGAAAAATTATAAAAAACCCTTCGTCAAAAATCAAGAAAAACTTCTTGACCAATCAAAAAAATCCAATCAAAAAACTTTCTTTACATGTTTACAAGCAAAACCATGAGCATCCGGTGAATTCGTCCCCATCAAGAAAACTTTCAGTAGTAGTAGCACTCGTAGTAGGAGCAGCAGTCGTAGTAGTAGTAGTAGTAGTAGTAGTAGTAGTAGTGGTGCTAGTACTAGTAGTACTAGTACCAGTAGTACTAGTACTCGTAATAGTAGTAGTAGTAGTAGTAGTAGTAGTAGTAGTAGTAGTAGTAGTAGTAGTAAAAGTAGTAGTAGTAGTAGTAGTAGTAGTAGTAGTAGTAGTAGTAGTAGTAGTAGTAGCAGTAGTAGTAGTAGTAGTGGTAGTGGTAGTGGTAGTAGTAGTAGTAGTAATAGTACTACTAGTAGAGGTAGTAGAGGTAGTGGTAGTAGTAGTAGTAGTGTAGTGTAGTCGTCGCAGTAATTCGTAGTAGTAGTAGTAGTAGTAGTAGGAGCAGTAGTAGTAGTTGTAGGAGTAGTCGTAGGGGTACTGGTCGTAGGACTGGTAGTAAGGGTACTGGTAGTAGGAGTAAAGGTAGTAGGAGTACTGATAGTAGGAGTACTGGTGGTAGCAGCAGCAGCAGCAGCAGGAGTAGCAGTAGTAGTAGTAGTAGTCGTAGTCGTAGTTAGTCGTAGTTCAGTCACTCACTCACTCATGCGCCGTATCGGATCCGGTCGATACTATGCGGGGACAAGCATTTGCTCGGCGACCGTTGTCGCACCATTGTGGTAATGGCTCCCTTAAGGCCACAGCAGCATATCGGAAATTCAATCCATGCCATCAAGATCAAGCTCAAGCCTCCTGGCTAGCATCCCGTCCCCAGAAGTTGAATCATTGCCGTCCATCGCGCCTTAGTAGTCGTAGTTGTTGTTGTAGCAGTATAGTCGTAGGGGTACTGGTAGTATGACTGGTAGTAAGAGTACTGGTAGTAGGAGTACTGGTAGTAGGAATACTGATAATAGGAGTACTGGTGGTAGTAGCAGTAGGAGTAGTAGTAGTAGTAGTAGTAGTAGTAGAAGTGGTCGTAATAGCACCAGTACCAGTGGTAGAGGTAATAGTACTAGTGGTAGTGGTAGTAGTAGTTGTAGTGCACTCACTCACGCGCGCAGCAGAAGTTCGTCCGCTTAGCGATTGCGGCACACGTATTGTGTGGAGGCTTGGGCCTCGTGGCTTGTGCCACCCGTCCTGACCTGACCGCGCCTAGAGGCCTTGTTGGGACACCACAGCTGTAAGTAAAGGGGCTGAATACACAACCAAATATAGCACACAGTATGAATCCTGCGGAGCCCAGGGTGTGCGTCAAGCCTGAAACTGATTTGAGCAGAGAGCCCTAAGCACTGTTACTAAGTACAACAAGGTAAACATTCTCCTGGATAACACGAGCTTAAGTCACGGCTGGAGGAACCGAGGAAGTACCATCATCTGCAATCCTAACACCGCCAGCCTTCTCGAAGAGTAGAGTCCCATAGTGGCCAGCTCGAGAGGAATCCTCCAAGTGAATAATCACAGCACTGAGAACGTAGCGGGCAAAAAAGTCATTCTGCCAGGCACTTTCAGTCCCTCGAAAGAGCTACCGGGATCCTGGACTTCTGTACGAAACTGTTCAGCAGAAGGATTGCACACGCTACAGCTGAAGCCAGAGTGGGATTTCCTGGTAGGTGGATGCCATGCATGGATGGCAGATTGCAGAGTGCGAACTCTGCTGGTACAGGGCAGTGTAGCAAGGTCGCAATGCACTAGGAGACACACTACCACAGTCCTCTAGCTGGCTACGATTTACAGCAGCTGTGAGGAGACCTGTTATGTCCTCCTGCACGGAGAGTATCTTCGAGATATTAGCGAGACCTTGATGTTGTATGGATGCCCAAGCAACTGCCATGAAAACAGCATTTGAATAGCAATCGTTGGTGATTGGCTAAGACGGAGCTACTTTAGATGCTGCAAAGGGGCTGAAGTTTGCGAAGCTCTCTCTCGATCGATTGTGCAATCGGCGAGCGACTGCGTTTGTCGCAGCAAAGGGGGTTGTCCCTGCGAGCTGGAGCGAGGCGCTTCCTGCTAGGGCTTCGACCATTGTCCAGAACCTGTAGGCTCGAGATTCCCGAAGTCCGAGGTGCAGCGAGATGGCCTCTTGACGGAAGCTGCAGCCTTTTCACCAATTCTGAGGCCCATCTCTGCCAAAGAATTATCTTAAAGCTGGAGGGGTTTTGGAGTAAAGCACCGTGCACAAATTCCGAACCGTCAGCCACACCTCTTCGATACGATAACTCTGCACAGCTCAAGAAGTCCTGTTCAGAAAATTCCGCCGCTCTTGTATGATCTGTTCAGGCCGATACCATAATTACTTGATCTGCTCTGTTAAGAAATGCTGGAGTCACCGCTGGAAAAATTTCTTCCTGTCTTTGTGCAATCTCAAAGCTGCACAGTTGTGGCGCTGTCGGGCGATCCCATTTTTAAGGCTTGCAAAACACAAGCAATTCTGCTTTGCCAGGTTGGCCCTCCACAGTTGCATTCCGCTGGCTGCAGCATAAAGGGGCGAGTACACAGCTGCTTTGGACAAGTTCCGACCCTTCCAACGGTCTCACCAGACTCTCCAAAGTCATTACAATCAATGACATGCGCAGTCTGTGGGTGCAGGAAACTTGCGATCCCAAAAATTGGGACCGCTTGCGGCCTCAGAAAAGAAGCTAGGAAATGCAGCTGAGCTTCTTTTTACATATTGACTGGCAACTAGAGGACCAAAATTGGGGCCGCTTGGCGGGCCTTATTTTGGAGTCACGAATTCCTTATTTTGGGGCCCAAGCCCAAGCCTGTGCGTTCTAGACTGCTGCATCAAAGGCGACCCGCCCACAGGCAGGCATCCAGTGTGGAAAAATCATTCTCCAAGACTCCAAGAACAGATTTCCAAGAGACAGCTTGCGATGGACATAAGAGACAGTTGCATTCCGCACTAAAAAAGAGCGAGCACACAGCTGAGACAAGTTCCGACCGCGGACACATAGGACAAAACAGGATCTGGTTCAAACAGATCAAACAGTTGCATTCCGCTGGCTGCAGCACTATTAAGGGCGAGCAACACAGCTGCTTTGGACAAGTTCCGACCTTCCAAACGGTCCTCCACCAGACGCTCCCCAAAGTCTATACAATCAATGACATGCGCAGCTGACGAGATTCAGCCGCTGTGGGTGCAGGAATCAAACTTGCGACCCCAAAAATGGGGCCGTCTCGCGGCCCCAGAAAAGGAGCCGCGAAATCCAGTCAACCTCCTTCAACATATTTTGACTGGCAACCAGAGGACCCCAAAATCGGGGCCGCTTGGCGGCCCCTATTTTGGGGTCGCGAATTCCTCATTTTGGGGCCCAAGCCCAAGCCCGTGCGTTCCACACTGCTACATCAAGGCGACTCGCCCACAGGCAGGCATCCAGTGTGGAAAAATCGTTCTCCAACAAGAATTTCCAACAGACAGCTTGCCTGTGGAAGTGATAGACATGAGAGAACAGTTGCATTCCGCTGGCTGCAGCACTATTAAGGGCGAGCAACACAGCTGACGAGATTCAGCCGCTGTGGGTGCAGGAATCAAACTTGCGACCCCAAAAATGGGGCCGTCTCGCGTCAACCTCCTTCAACATATTTTGACTGGCAACCAGAGGACCTCAAAATCGGGGCCGCTTGGCGGCCCCCATTTTGGGGTCGCAAATTCCTCATTTTGGGGCCCAAGCCCAAGCCCATGCGTTCCAAACTGCTACATCAAGGCGACTCGCCCACAGGCAGGCATCCAGTGTGGAAAAAATCGTTCTCCAACAAGAATTTCCAACAGACAGCTTGCCTGTCTCATTTTGGGGCCCAAGCCCAAGTCCGTGCGTTGCACTGCTGCATCAAGGCGACTCGCAGACAGTGGAAAAATCATCTCCAAGAACAAATTTCCAAGACAGCTTGTGTGGAAGTGATGGCTGCTTTAAACAAGTTCCGACCTTCCAAATGGTCTGACTTCCCAAATTCCCTTACAATCATGGCTGAGCTGCGCACTTCCACAGACAAGCTGTCTGTTGGAAATCTGTTCTTAGATGATTTTTCCACACTCGTTGATGCAGCAGTGAACGCACTTCGGCTTGGGCCCAAAACAAGCATCGCGACTTCAAAATAGGGGGTCCGCCAACGGCCCCGATTTTAATCCTAGTTGTAAGTCAAACATATAATTTTCTGGAGCTGCGACGCAGTTCCATTGAGTCGCAAGTTCCGACTGGAAACATGCAGAGCTGGAAACTCATCTTGTCACTCAGCAGAAGAGGCTGCGAGTCATGGTCTAACAGATTCCTCTGGCAGAAAGTGCCCGGAACATCGTTTTTCTATGTGGCCTGTTGATTCCTGCATCCACAGCGGCTGAATCTCGTCAGCTGCGCATGTCATTGATTGTGATGACTTTGGGGAGCGTCCGATTTGACGATGGAACTGACTCAGAGAGCAAAGAGAAATTGAAGCAGAGGTGCAATCTCCAAGAACAGCGAAAAGTGCAGTTCGGTCTTTTGAGGGAACGCAACTACTGGTCTAGCAACAGTATGCAATCAGAAGCAAGGCTAGAGGCAAAGAATGTTGCAAAGGGTCTCTGCTAAAAGAGCAAAAAAAATCTGGCAAGAGCCAGGTGAGCCCATTTCGTGCATAAGGGGTTTTGGAGTTAAGCACCGCCTTCTCGATACATAACTCTGCATGGCTTGATCTGCTCTGCTCAGAAATGCTGGAGTCACCTCCAGCAAAAATTGACCCCATTTTAAGCCCCGCAAAACACAAGTAATTCTGGCTTCACCAGGTCCTGCACTATCAAGGGGGAGCCGAGATTTCCGCAAAAAGAACAGTCGAACTGCACTTTTCGCCGTCGCACCGGAGGTTGCACCCTCCTTCAATTTCTTTGGACTGTTTGTTCCATTGTGTGATCGAATTCTTGGATGCTTTTGTTGCGTGTCTTCCAACAGTTTGAAGCAATTCGAAAACACCAAGATTTTGGCTCCACTCGTCTACATATTTCCAGAATCAACTACAGGCCTGTGTTGCACGGTAGCGGGCTCCTGAGAAGCTGTCCTTACCCATGTGGGAGTTCTTCCAGAACGCTGCCTGACAAAGACATGGACTTTGACCTGTTTGAACCAGATTCTGTTTGTCCTACGAGTCCGTCTGCAGCTCAAAGATGAGGACGTCCACTTCGGTCTGCTGCACACGCGGCTCCAAATGCAACAGTGCTCAGCGTGGTCCCAAAAAAGCGAACGGATCATTTTGGGTGCAAGTTTGATTCCTGCATCCACAGCGGCTGAGCTGCCATTCGCTGTGGGTGCAGAAATCAAACTTACAATCCAAAAAAATGGACCGTCTCGCGGCCCCAGAAAAGAAGCTGGGAAATGCAGCCAACCTCCTTTATCAAATTTTGACCTGGCAACTGGAGGACTCCAAATCGGGGCCACTTGGCGGCCTCTATTTTGGCGTCGCGAATTCCTCATTTTGGGGCCCAAGAACCAGCCATTTGGAGCCGCGTGCTGCAGTTGGTCCGCATCCAAGTGGACGTCCACAACACTAGTAGTCTTCCACCTACAGGATCTGGTTCAAACAGGTCAAAGTCCATGTCTTTGTCAAGCACAGGAACTCCTACGTTTCGTGTTTTTGTTCACGTATGTTTTAGAAGGCATGTGAATCTATGGCACATCGCAGCACTGGCTCTAGCACTTGAGTTTTCTCGAAAAGCGAGATCTAGCCGTAGCTACTGCCCTGTAGCTTGCCTGTCTCCGCCTTAGAGCGAAGCCATGTATGTTGTTGCGCCCCTTGCCACGTTTCAGTTGGAGCTTGATCAAGCTCCGCCTTTGTCCAGGCCTTCGCTTTTGCCTCCGCGGTGGATTCGTCCCCCGGACTTTGCCTTTGCCCCAGCACGTCTCGCCTTGCATGACTGGAATTGGTACGTTATTACGTTTCAGGAATGTTTCGCTCTGCAGCCGCATGAGAGCCAGCCTCTAGAGTGCCTTATTTTCTCCTGGGCTGTTTGCCCTCGCATTCTTATTTGCCTTCAAGTTCATGAATGGCTGCCTTTGGTACTAGCCAATGATGAGTGCCATCAGCTTATGGTGGAAATGCTATTTTGACCTCTGCCCCATCTCAAGTATCCGCGGGACTCCAGCCATGCAGCCTTCACAGCCCGACCCCTTGTTCCTTCCCTTGCGGATTTTGCCGTACCACTGGCACTAGCCACGCCTCCTGGATGCCTTGCCTCTCCCAGATTACATGGGACAGCCTCACAGCCCTTGCCTGCAGGACCTCCTGCTATCAGGTACGGTCGGGCCACGCCTCCTCTTGTTTGCAGGTGGGCCTTCCTGGCTGCCTTTAGCCCTGCTTTCTCAAGAGACGCATGAATATCTCGTTTCGCATTTGGACGTTACCGACTAGCTGCATCTTAGGTCTGCCGACCACGCCATTGATGCCCACAGAGCCTTCTGCCTCTGCTTGGCTCGGGCCCCGGCAGCCGGAGCCCGACTCTGAGCTTTCACCGGGGGCCTTCCGCACTTCGGCTCAGCCAGTCTTTGCTCAGCCAGCAGCTCAGTCTCAGCCACAGCCTGCCTTTTCTGCCTTTGGGGGGGGGATACCAAAGCTATTACTTCCTTCCCCCCGCGTACTTTGAGCGCTTTGCTTTGTCCCCTCAGGCCTCAGATACAGCCAGCCAGGATAGTGTCTGGATAGCTCGAAAAGCCCGCCTCCCTCCACCAAGTCAGACTCACAGGGGTCCAGCCTTGACTCAGCCGTGCCAGGATTACGCTATCGCCATCCGTTGCCTTGGAGCCCTTTCAAGGTTCCACTGCTCTGGCTCCTTCAGCCGCCCCTCTGCAAGGTACTTTGGTTTCCTACCAAGGACCTGCGTGAGCCTTTTCTTGGCTGGAGCCTTGAAGGCCTCCTCTTTGGGGTTGCACCTTGTGCCAATATTCTTTTGTTTGCCAGCTCACGCCAGGAAGTCGTTGCCTTGTGCCTTTTAAACAAGGCATGCCATGATTATATCGCCGAGCGCATATCCAAGGCCCGCGGCTGATATGACCCTTTTGCCTTACACCCCCGGCCCTCAGCCGGCCAGCCCTTTGCGAGTCCGGCACATGGGAGCCTATGCCTTGCTATCTCTCAGGCATCTTCAGCAGACTGGGCGTTGCAGCCTCAGCGAGCACAAGCTAACTCGAAAGCCTGTTAAGCTAAGCCGTTTTCTGAAGCCGTCTATGAGCCCTTTCTTGCAGCTGGCTCTTCTCATACGTGCCGCCCCTCCAGGTTTGTTCGAACCCCGGCCCTCACCTCAGCCTCCTAAGCCAATTCGGGCCTGCGCCAAGATGTTGGTCAGAGCAGGTCTTCGTTGTCATTCATGTTTTCAGATCAAGCCGCTTCTTTTGCCTTCAGGTCAGCCGACACTGGCCCTGCCCTCGGATTCCCCGGCCCTCAGCACCTCATCCTGCGATGGCCAGCCCGATTCGGCTGATTTTTCAGGATCTACTTGATCCACTCTTACCCTCGGTCCGGGCCCTGCCTGCCTTGCAAGCGGTCAACTGCAGCCGGCATACATAGCTCTTTCGGCTAGACAACATGCGGGGGAATCAGCAGCCCCGCCGCCAGGATCAGCGCGCACAGCGCTCCCCCTGGCCTGCCTTTGCCAACAGCCCTGCTCTCCAATGGAATCAGGGCCAGCCGACTGCCAATGTGACCAACCTCTCAGCCATGGGCCGTATGAATGCGGGCCTCTCCGGCCCCTTAGCCTTCGACCCCGATACCAGCTCAGCCTATGATGCTCTGCAACCACAGCCTTCCACTCAGGATTTCAGCCAAGAGCCTACCGAAGATCCGACTGTACAGTCCCTAGCCGATCGCCTTAGATCTTTGGAAGCCCGCATCGGCATTCTGGAAGCCGACCGACGCGGTGCACAACAAGCCTTGTGGCATCATAGCCGTCGCGCACATGAGCAACCCCGCCTTCGATGCTTGCTCTCGCCATGGGTTTTTCTCAGTGCCAAGGTGGACGCCGTCAGGATACGCCTGGACCAGACCTACGCCAGGGTAGCCGGCTTGCTCCTGACTCTTCAGCAAGCCTTCCCTACGATAGCTGTATACTTCACGGATGCAGCCGTGGATGCTTGCCAATATCAAGGACCCTCAGCCTTGTTGGACTCCGAAGGAGATCCCGAAGCATAGCCTTTTGCATCCAGCCTTGCTCGCCTGCCAAAAGACCCCTGCAAACTGGTCATGCCGATTGCATGAAGCCTCACCATGATGTCCCTGCTCAGGTCCAACCTCTTTCAGGCCCGCTCCTTTAGTCACAACCCATTGCTAACTTCCATGCCCTGAGCCAGGTCACAGCGCCATAGCCGGTGGAAGCCACAGGACCCGGATGTGCATCCGCTTCATGCCAGCGACCAGCCTTACTCAGTGTGCCTGTACACATCCAGAGCTCTTTTGATCACAGCCCCCATGGGAGCTTCAGCGCCTTCCAAAGCCATGGCATCCGACCACGATGCTTTCGCCAATTGGTTGAAGACCCTCGCCCTCGAGGAACTAGCCAAGCTCAAAGCCGCGCATTCTGCATCCGCACAGGCGGCAGCCGACACAGCCGTCCAGGATGACGCTCGGCCTTGCGATAGTTCTTCCAGCCTTTCCCCACGTAGCTTCCTTGTTTATCAAAACCAAAAACCCTTCTATCATGCCCAAGACGGGTGCTATACAGGCCCCATTCCAGCCTGCTTCGATTGCGTCTCCCGCCTAAGGACGTGGGAGACCTTGATGGTGCCGACCCTGCCCAGCCTTCTGATGCTGCCGACCCTGCCCAGCCTTCTCAGGATCACGAGGCCCAGCCTCCTCCTGCCGATGCCGAAGCCGAGGCAGTCTCGGAAGAGCCAATTCAAGCCGGAGGGGAGTACCTCCCCATGGAAGAGCCTTCGTCATCCACAGCCTTCCACGCCACTCCACAGGCAGGCCTGTTCTCGATGATGGGACAGCTCATCGACATGACAGCCGTGGTCACAGCAGCCATACACCAGCAGCCTTTTCCCTTGCTTTTCTTTGGCTTGGAGGCCCAGTCCAAGCCGATCAATCGCCATGAGCTCTGGCAGCTCATCAAGCGCCCCGACCTAGGCGTTGCCAGGGAAGCCGGATCCTCCGGCCAGCTTTTTCCCAAACTACCCCAATGCACCACCGAGCCAGCCGGACACTTCCCCCATGCCCCATGCCAAAGCCGATCCCCGGCCGATTAAAGCCGTGCCCTCTGGCGCCGTCCCGCCTCCCACCAAGACCCCGCCGGCATCGAAGCCTTCCCAGCCGCAGCCCTCGGAGAAGCCGCCGCAGCAGAAGCGCCCGCCCGAAGTCCCTCAGAACTGGAAGCCGCCAGCACAGCAAACATTCTTGCCCGATGCAGCCAAGGCAGACCCGCCGACCAAAGCCATGCCACAGGTGCAGCAATCCCCGCCGCCCAAACCGAAGGCCGCGGAGCCTGGAACTACACAGCCAGTTTCCACATCCCCCCCACAAGCTCCCCCCTCCACCCAGGCACAGCAGCACAAAGCCCTCCCCAGAAGGCCCCGCACTCAGCCTTCCATAGCCAAACGCGGGAAGGAATCTTTTTCGAACCCGAGTTCATGGCTTCCGACCACAAGCCGACCTACTCCGGAACGGAGCGGCCACCCCAGCCTTTTGGATTAGCCGTGATCTGGGACTCCCGTACATGGATCAACTTCTATGGCGGGGAGCCCCCAAAGACAGCCGTGGAGATCGACGTTGAGACCCACTTTTACACGGACCTACTCAGGATCAGCCTTCCCAGCCTGAGCCTGGCCAGGAGGAGGACTCCGAGTCCTCCGCAGCGCAAGAGGACCTCCCGCCTCTCCCGGAGTGGTATTCAGCGGATACTGGGGTCCTTCGCTACTGGCACTTCGGTGCCACGGGCCAAGCCAACCCCCGCCAAATGGGGAAGCAGTCGGTCCCGGCCCTTTGCCTTCAGGACCTGAAAGCCCTCCAGAGCCTTTGGTCGACAAGCGGAAGAATATCATCATCGACCCGCCCTCCAAGCCGTACCTCTACTCTACTTACCTTGCCGCACACCTTCGACCTGGACCCAGCCTTCGCCAGGATGTATTATATGGGCAGCCGTGGTGAGATGCGTTGCGGCCTTCCCTGCTCGACCGTGCCTTTCTGTCCTTACTTACCATTCAGCCTGCGGACGCGAAATCACCGAAGGGACCGTCGAGCATAGGGACAAGCACTCCGGCCATCAATGTTCGCGCTGCAAAGAATTTACAGACCTTGGTCGCAGCCCTTTCGAATGGTTTTCCGCCGTACCCCCGCAGGCCTCCTTGGGGTAGCCGTTTGCCTTCGCAGCCTTATACTGCCTTTTTCAGCCTTGTACACATTTCTATACCAGCTAGCCTTCAGCCACGTTCTATGCGCAGGCACACGGCATTTTTTGCGCCGCGCGACCGCCACCATCGGCCCCGAAAAAGAGTGCTCTGCATTCGAGGTCTCCGCCGATCGTCTTACATCGACTTTGCTGCGCTCTTTCAAGTCCCGACCTGCAGGACCAGCCTGGCCTTTCAGCGGCGACCTCAGCTTCTGCACGTGCTCTGCAACGTTTGCCTCTTTTGTGCATGCCTTCAGCCGATCATGGATCCAGACACAGAACAGGACGACCTTAGCAACCTAGAATCATGGAGTCCGGTCAACAGCCTGCACAGCGATGCTCAGCGGCAGGAAGGTCCCTACCGGCGCCATTGTGGGTGCTCTCGGGGTTTCTCCACCCGGACGAAGATCAGCCCACAGCCCACCAACCGGATCGCAGCAGGAGCCCCAGCCGGGAGAGCCGCGTGTCACCAACACAAGAACGGGCCACAGTGGTCCGACGCTTTCGCAAAGACTCTTCTGCCTTCGCTTCAACAGTGAACCCTATCCCGCCGACAAGTCTCCTACCCCTGCAGTCGGCGCCCAAGACACGGCCGGGCCTGCCCCCTCCAGCCTTGCCGCCGGCCGTGCGCCCGGCCCCGCCTTTCTCAGTCCACACCCTTATCAGACCTCGCTCCTTGCAGGTGCCTTTGCCCTCAATGCTGCACAGGCGCCCGCGGTTCCCGCCTGCTCTCAGCAAAGGGGGGCTCCACCAACCGCCGGGACCTCAACCCAGCTCCTTCTTGGACTCAGCCACCCGATCTGTCAGCCTTTAGTGCGGCCAGTCCCGAGAAGCCTTCGTTACTTGCCACCCCCACGCCCACGCCAGGACAGCAACAGTCTCTCGGTCCTAGATTCCACGTTCAGGATCTGCCCTCTCGCCCTGCATCAGCCCCGAACCCGATCCGTCACACTCGGTTGCCGGACATGATACAGCCACTGCACCCTGGCGGCAGGCCCACTCAGGTTACCAGGAAAGGCCAGGAGGCTTCTAGAAAAGCCATGGAAGGAGCTTCTCTGGCTCCTCGGAGACTCGACAGCCTTGTACCGCAGCCTTCAGGAAGCCAAGTATTCGCAGCAGCTTCTCGCCCAAAGCATCATGCCCTATACTGCCGGTACGCTCGAAACCTACTTGTCAGCCTGCAGACAGTTCATTGAATACCTGATCCTCAACAGCCTGGAAGTCAGCTCGGTCTCCGTAGCCTGCCTTGGCGACCTCCTTTGGGCATGCAACTCCAGCCTCGAAGAAGATAGAGAAGTATGCCGCACCGGACCCAAGCCAATGATCAAAGCCCTCTCATGGCTAGCCAAAACCGCCGGCCTAGCCCAGCTTGCGGCTGTGCTGTCAGACCGCCTTATCAGGACCTTCACGGCTCAGACCGACACGGACAGGCGAGAAGCCCTGCCTCTGCCACTTGCCGTGGTCGTCGCCTGGGAACGCCGCGTATGCCAGGAGGAGTGTCCCACAGAGCTTTGCCTTCTGCTAGGGGGATTCCTGCTTGCATTGCACGGGGGCTTGCGATTTGGGGATCTTCAGCGCATCAGCCTTAAGAGCCTATCCCTCACAGGACATAGCCTTAGAGCGGTTTGCTGGCATACGAAAACCACCAAGCGGGGTCAACCTTTTGCTGTTCGCCTCCATGGAATTTCCGGCCGGGACCCGACAGGCCTTTGGGTGCTACCTTTCCTCAGAGCCGTCCAGACAACATGGGAGCGTACCGAGCAGATCTACGGCACCTACAACTGCCCCGACTTCATTCTGCCCACCCTTCATAACCTAAGGGGTTTCCCAGGAAAGCCAGCGGCAGCCTACCACCAGCCTATGTCGTACAGCCAAGCGCTAGTGCCTTCGGTTCTTCATGTGCCGCAAACATCTTGAAGGCAACTCCCCGGAGCTGCTCACATGCGAAGAAGCCTCCGCCTTCACCATGCACAGCCTCAAAGTTTGTCTGCTCAGTGTTGGTGCACAAATCCAGGCCGCAGATAAAATACGCCAACAACAAGGCCATCACAAAAACCCTAGCGTACAGCTTTACGGGAGAGATGATACCCTCGGAGCTCTAGCCCTACAAACCGAAATCACCCAATCATGTGCCTCAGGTTGGAGGCCGTCGCGCCCAATTGCCAGGGGAGGACAGCACCCGACAGTGGAGCCGCCTTTTTCAGTCACCTCGTCACCGCCACCCAACGCCTTCCAGCTCTCAGCCCTCGGAAAGGGCCTAGACAGGTTCATCTACTCACGCGAAGCCGAATTGGAGCAGGTTAGCCCCGAAACCCAACCAGCCACCGCGGAAAGTGCCGATACTCAGCCGACACCGAGCACTGAGCCATCGGAGCAGAGGACACCCGGGCCCAGCAGCCTCCCTCCGACCATACCCGCAGACGAAATCGAGGCCCTGCTAGTGGAGAGTTTCGCGGCTTCACAAGCCGACTCATCCGACTCGGCGGAACAAGCCACCCTGCCGACAGTGGAAGACATAGTCATCTTCCAAAACGGACCATGGGGATCCGTGCACGCACAGCTGTTGGGAGCCGACAAAGCGGCATGCGGGACGCCCCGCTCCACGGCCGCCTTTTGCCCTACATGTCCCAACTTAAGGAAAACGCGGGAGCGTCGTTGTGCATTTGCCGGGTCAGCCTGATCCCTTGCCACGCCATTCCTACCGCAGCCGTATAGGCTTACCCCCTCAGTAGCAACTAGACTGCCAACGATTATGGCGCTCCTTGAGCAATCGGAGCTCACAGCATTCCTGCAGGCGCAGGGGGTGCACGAAGTAGTCTGCAACGGCCTCGCCCTCAAGGGGCTTGAGACAGTTGAGGACCTGGCATTTGCCTACCCAGACCTTACTAGCTTTGACACCTTTCTGCAGAACCTCTCGGAGTCGGACCTCAGCGACATGGGGGTCTCAGATGCACTACATTCGGTCCAGGCAGCACGAGCCAGGAAAGCCTTGCGCTCAGCGCACAAAGCACAGGAGGGACCTCAGCCCTCATCTGCCATACCATCCCTAGCAGCCCTGGCCCCCACGACCTCACCATCCTCATGGATGGAGCATTTGCCGCCTAAGCTCAGCTCGGAAGTCGTGCAGGATTTGGTCACGACCTTTAAAGCCAACTATCCCGGAGAGCTCCTGGACGATGACACCATGCCATCAATCCGCCTCCTTAGCCTGGTGCAACACAGCCTTCAAGAAGCTTAAATGGATCCCATGGCAGCTTCGCCTCAGCTCCAAACAGTATTCCGAAATTATGGAAGCCAAATCATCCAAGCCCATGCGGACCGAAGCACAGCTTCTGGCATCAGCCATATATGACGATACGCCGGAGATGGCTGTCTCCCACCTCCGCCTTTCTGTGTCTTGGTTACAGCGCACTGTGTGGAGCAGCCCACCTTAACAACCTCAAAGCCTTTGACAAGCGAGTCGAGCACTTAGCCTTGCCGGATCTAGCCGACTCCTCCCTCCGAGGCCCTACAATGCAGGAGCTCTTGACAGCCGATCGCAAGACCTGGAATACCATCTCAAGCCTTGCTGCATCTGGCTGGAGCCTTGATGAAGCCTTATATGAGGTCACTAGCATTCGAAGTGACCTCGCCAACTTGCTACAGCCAAGACCTCGGCCGCCGCCTACACTGCCAGGTCCCAACCGCCGTCCCAATGGGGGGAACCCGCCCCCACCGCCAAGCAAAAGAATCCGCCTTAACACGCCAACCACTGAAAAAGGTGGAAAGGGCAAAGGTCGCGGCAAAGGCCTTCAGAAGCCAGATAGCCCATCTAAGTCTGAGTCATGGCCCTCCAACTGGGTGTTGAAGGCCAAGGGCAAAGTGCTCTGCAAGCGTTACCAGAGGAATCTCTGCGCCTTACAAATTCGCCCACCTATGTGCGGTTTGGGGCTGCGGCAAGGAGCACTGCGCCATCGACCACGACAAGAAGCCTTCGTGACTAGGCCCGGTATCAGAGCCTCAGACGCAACAGCAGTTTCAGCCTCCTCCCAGCACGGTACCCGAAGCCTCACAGGTTTCAGCCTTGGAGCAGCCTCACCCAACCGGGAGCTCGCAGCAGCACCCGTCGCCATCATCCCAAGCCACAGGCCCACAGCCGCCGCCTCCGCCTCAGCCAAGCGTAACACGCAACCCTGGCGGGGGTCCGGCGGGAGGAAGGTTTGCCAACCGGGTCTGGACGGCTCGGAGCCAATTCAAAGGCAATAAGCCCCCTGTAATCCCCAGCCTTAAGACCTTAGCCGTTTGCCCATCCATCCCCATAGGCTCCACCTGCCTGCGGCATGCCCGCGACGCCAACGTCTGCGCCATTGACCTATCGCAAGAAGACAGCCAGGAACTGCCCGACCTTCTCCTTCAGGCGATTTGGTCACGGGTGGTTCTAGGCCTCATTGCAGACCTCAGCTCACTCGCCCCACACCTAGACGAAGCATGCGCTTTTTTGCAAGCCATCCGCTCCTCCGGAGCATCCGCCTTGCTATTTCTGCTGGCAGATCATTTCCTCTTCCAGGCGCCACCGTTCTGCGAAGACGACGGGGGGCTCTTTCTATGCCCGGAACCAGATTCAGAGAGGATTCTCATAGCCACAGCTCCCTTGCCCACGTGGCCTTGCGTCGACCCGGGTCTTGCAGCTCTGGAGGCAGCGGGAAGATTTGCTGCCATGCCACTCTCTACCACACCAGCTCAGCCTCCAACTCTAGCATCCGCCCTACAATGCCATGGAGAACTGGCACAAGACAGGGCCCCCATCTGTGCAGTGATGGCGCTGGCAACACCAGCTCCGCGGACTGGAGCCGACCTCAGCCGAGTCCTGCAGCCATGCAGGACATTATGCAAGCCTGGCTCAAATGGGCATCCCAACGCGACATGCCCAAACGAGTCTTTGCACACCTCGCACAAAGCAAGCCAGATCACCCCATCCCAGAAGAAGACCAACTTGAGCTCATTCGGATAGCCTGCGAGGTCATGGAATGGGACTACGACTCCATGACGCAAGCAGCCGAAGGACAGCCCTTTCGCCTCAATCTTATGCAAGCCTTTGCAGACCTCCTCAACGACCCAGACAAAGATCTCCCAGCCATGTTACGCGTGGGGGTGCACACAGGAGTCTTTGACCCCATTGAGCCCTCGGGGCTTTGGCCATTAGCCAAGATCCAGCCTCTGGCCTCATCAGGATTGGAGGTATGTGAGGGGAACTGGAAGCCAGCCGAGGCAGACCCGGATAGCAGACGAAGAAGCCGCAGGATGGATACAACCCGTGCCAGGCTGAGGAAGCCAAGCAGCTTTGGCCAAAGGGCATCGCCGTCGGCAAGCTCAGCCTGGTAAAGGCGGAGAACAGAGACCCTCGACTTGTTCTGGATAGCACGGTCTGCCAGGTCAACCCCATGTGCCGCATCCCCGAAGCGGTTTCAATGCCTACCGTCAACGATGTCCGGGCTACTTTTATGCCGTCAGACCCGCGAGGGTCATTCCTTGCAGCAAGTGTGGACTTCAAGGCAGCCCACAAGCGAGTCAAGGTTCACCGCTCTGAACAAGGCCTACTTCTCTTCATGTTCGAAAAGATCCTTTACAGATACGTGGTTTGCCATTTTGGGGCTAAGTTTTCAGCCTACTGGTGGCAGAGAGTCGGAGGCCTTATCACTCGCATTGCCCACCACGCACTAGCCTTCGCCCCGCACAAAGCCTGGCTTTATGTCGACGACCTGCTTTCAGCTTTACTCCGCGCCTTCGCGCCAGAACTCTTATTCCTCCTCATAGCCACACTGTCAAGCCTTGCCGCGCCAATTAGCTGGAAAAAGGCCTCAGTTGGGGACAGCCTGGTTTGGTGCGGTTTGCACTTTAATTTTCGCCTCGAAACTGTCGAGCTTTGCGAGGCCAAACGAGCTAAGCTTTGTGGTCAGCTCAAGGCCTTATTGGCTTGCAAAAAGGTCCTCAGGAAAGACCTCGAAGCCTGCATAGGCCTACTCATGTGGGCGACCGCCATCAGCAAGGTTCTGCGCGCCCACGTACCGCCTTTGTATAGTGTCCTCAACAGCCCTCCAGGAAGCAATTGCTCTATCTCTCCTCGGATGTGGCCAGCCTTTCTCCACAGCCTAGACTCCAGAGCCGTCATCTGCCGGCTCATACCAGGAGTCAACCTGCCGCTTAAGGCCCGGATCATCGAGGTCGGCAGTCGACCAGTGCACTGCAAGGCCGACCTCCCGCCACAGCCTAAGACCTCGGGACCTACTTGGGTCCGTATCTCGGACCCCGCCTGCCCTGAGATCAAGCTAACCAACACGGCCCAGGACAGCCTACGTTGGTTACTGCCACGCATTGAAGCCATACCGACAACAAGCCTCTCACTTCCGCCCCTTGTCGCGTGCCTAGCCAGAGCGGACGCCATGGCTGAAGGGGACAGAGTTGGCATCGGGGGATGGATCACCACCAAACACAGCATGGCCTGGTTTGCCGAAGCCTGGACCATGGACGAGGTGAGGAGCACATGGCCTTTTCTCACCAAGGATGCCCAGAAATACATTGCCTGCTTCGAGACGCTAGCTCAGCTTGCACTTGCCATGACAGCCCGAGAACGCCACGCCTTCTCGCAGTTTTCGGTCTGTTTGCCATCGCAGAGCGACAACACGCCATCAGAGGCGGGCATCAACAAGCTTTTCACAACCAGCTGGCCCCTCTCACAGTTCCTACAGCTGATAGCAAAGTGGTCATCCTGCCATGGCGTTGACCTACAAGTTTCTCACGTTGCAGGAGCACACAACCAATGGGCGGACGACCTCAGCCGAGGTCGGCTTCAAGCCTTCAGCCACAGACCTCAAGAACGAGTGCGGGTCAGCCTTTACCGACTTGCATCCGCGGCCTCCCAGGCCACCTGGTCAGGACCCCCAGACACAACAAGCCCTCTGTTGCCTAGACCAGAGTGACGGCTGCGCCGGGAGCGACTCCAGCCCGCCTCGCCGAAGTGAAAAAGAGGACCGCTGCCTTCCCGTCTGTTTGCTCTGCGACACTTTGCCTGCTCCTTGACCTTACTCTTTCTGCCGGCTCAGGTCCAACTCCACCGCCCGCGGTGGGGGATACTTGCCTGCTGCCTTACCGGTTGGATCTGTCCCTGAAGTGGGGGAGTTTATGCCTTGGCTAGCCCTCTAGACCTTGGCACCTCCGGGCTAGCCGCAGAGCCTTACAGATCCAACACGGTATAAAAGATGGCAGCAAGTGATAGAGCAGTGCAAGCCTTTCTAGAACGTTTCGTGTTTTTGTTCACGTATGTTTTAGAAGGCATGTGAATCTATAGCACATCGCAGCACTGGCTCTAGCACTTGAGTTTTCTCGAAAAGCCCCACCCGCCCACACCTAGGTTGGCTTTCGGCCCAGGCCTCAGCCCTCTGTCTGGCCTTTCTTGTTCAGCCGTCTAGCCTCCTGCTGCAGTCCCACTCAGCCCTGGCGACTCTCAGTCCAGCCTTTGTCCTACCTGGCCTTCGCGAGGCCACGTGCTCGCGTAAGTCGAGCGTGCTCCTCAGCCACGAAACGCCTGCCACAGGTCCTTTCGTCTAGCCTTAGTTTGGCCTCTTCTCCGCCTCTGCCTCAAGACAACTCTAGGTACTAGGCACCACACTTTTCGGTTACCCGCCCTAGACCCCTGCGCCCAGGTACGTTCCTCTTCCTGCTCGACGAGGCCTTCTGACGCATACGTGACGCCGTCTCTGTTGACCAAAGTCTCACGGAGCTCGACACTTGCCCGCCCCGGGCAAACCGGCTTGCCTTCAAGCCTAAAATGGCCGACGCTATCGTCTGTTCTAGCCCACAGCCTTTCTTGTCTCAGCCACTGAGATTCACCACTTGGCTCTCCAGGAGCCTTCGTAGTGGCCTTCTAGAAAGTTTCACTGACTTCTCACGAAGACTAGCCCTGGGGGAGTTTATGCCTTGGCTAGCCCTCTAGACCTTGGCACCTCCGGGCTAGCCGCAGAGCCTTACAGATCCAACACGGTATAAAAGATGGCAGCAAGTGATAGAGCAGTGCAAGCCTTTCTAGAACCTTGCACGGGTGAGGCCGTGGCGCTTCACAGCTTCTCAGGAGTCCGCTACCATATGAAGAACAGAGCGTGCGCCCGCGCAACACAGGCCTGTAATTCTGGGTTAGAAGACACGCAACAAAAAAGCATCCAAGACTTCGATCACACGATGGAACAAACAGCAAAAAGAAATTGAAGGAGAGAGGTGCAACCTCCGGTGCGACGGCGAAAAGTGCAGTTCGGACTGTTCTTTTGAGGGAGCGCAACAGCAACAGCCAATGCAACCAGAAGCAAGACAGAGGTCAGGAATGTTGCAAATGGGTCTCTGCTAAAAGAGCAAAAAAAAATCTGGCGAGAGCCAGGTGAGCCCATGTGGTGCATGAGGGGGTTTTGGAGTTAAGCACCGTGCACAAATTCCGAACCGTCAGCCACACCTCTTCGATACCATCACTCTGCGCAGCTCAAGAAGTCCTGTTCAGATCTGGTGGAGATACCTTCCAGAAAATTCCGCCGCTCTTGTATGATCTGTTCCGGCCGACCTTCTCGATACCATAACTCTGCATGGCTTGATCTGCTCTGTCCAGAAATGCTAGAGTCACCGCTGGAAAAATTTCCCTGTCTTTGTACAATCTCAAAGCTGCACAGTTGTGGGGCTGTCGGGCGACCCCATTTTAAGGCTTGCAAAACACAAGCAATTCTGGCTTCGCCAGGTCGGCCCTCCACAGTAGTAGGAGTAGTAGTAGTAGTAGTAGTAGTAGTAGTAGTAGTAGTAGTAGTAGTAGTAGTAGTAGTAGTAGTGGTAGTAGTAGTAGTAGCAGTAGTAGTAGTAGTAGTAGTAGTAGTAGTAGTAGTAGTAGTAGTAGTAGTAGTAGTGATAGTAGTAGTAATAGAGTAGAGTAGTAGTAGTAGTCGTCGTCGTCGTGGTAGTAGTAAGAGTAGTAGCAGTAGCAGTAGCCGTAGCAGTAGCAGTAGCAATAGCAGTAGCAGTAGTAGTAGTCAGCAGGAGCAGGAGCAGGAGCAGGAGCAGGAGCAGGCGCAGGCGCAGGCGCGGGCAGGGGGCAGGGGCAGGGGGCAGGGGGCAGGGGGCAGGGCCTAGGGAGGGGCAGGGAGGGGCAGCGAGGCACTTCGGCGAAATGGGCGCCCGAATGTATCGCCCTCGGAGGGTGCCAGCTTTGACATTGTTTCGGAGGAGAGGGGTGTGGTAATTGGCAGTAGTGCAGCAATGACCAGTAGTGCAATACTTGGCAGGAGTGCAGCGAGGACCAGTAGTGCAGTAATTGGCAGCAATGCAGCAATTGGCAGTAGTGCAGCAATTGGCAGTACTCTCGACGCAGGGTGCCCAGAGGGTCTGTCCCAATGAGTTCGGTGTACTCCTGTCGAGTCATGCGTTGACCCGTGTTCGGGTGCACCCATTCCTTAGCCTCAGGAATGACCGAATGATAGCCGAACGTCAAACGGCATACGGCGCCGTGGACGGCCCAGATCTGGCGTTTTGCTCCACCTTCCTTCGGTCGCACCGTTCGGTGCCTATAAAAGTGATGGATGAGAGCAATATCCGTGGTCGGATCTCCTTTGACGCCAAGATATACTGAGGGTGCTGGCGGCTCGTTAGCCGGCGAGTGGATCAGCATACCTCTGTATTCGAATTTTCGCATCACATTGATGCTGTACTCCGATGACAGGGCACCTGCCTCGGTTAGGAGGGTAATGTGTGCCGAATTGTTGAAGCACATATCAATCAGTGGATGATAATCAAATCCCTTCTCAGGTTTGAGCTTCTTCTTGGGATTTCCGGCTGGAACAGGAGGCCTGTCCATATTTCCCCAGTTACACACGATAACACCTAGAGATACTGAGTTGGGGTTTGATCCTTCGATGTGATCCTTCTGTTCACCTACGCCTCCCATCCGGTTTCGGACAATTTCATGGTGTGCATCCAGTACACCCTTGCCCTCATAGCCGGTCAGAGTAAGAAAAGATGCCGGATGGCATGTTCTTGAATCTCTGACACTGATGTGCTCCTTGTTGATTTTCTTATATTCCTCCAGGGTTGGAGCTTCGGTTGCACTTGTGTACGTCCTTGCAGGCGTGCTCCGGATGTCCAGAACTGTGGATGGATTTACGCCAGGATTGGCTTGCATGAACTTATCTCTTGCCATCGCACAATATCTGTTGATTTCGGTTGTGGCCTTTTCAGCATCTTCATCATTGAAGATTGCCTCGTACACAGCTCGGCGTTCATCAGGCTACATCCCAGCAGCCACCTGAGACTCCTGGAGGCAGTCGACCGGAAGGATACAATTGCACATCGACTGCTTACCCTGTTGGGTAAGTCTGCAGTCTGCACACACGATATTTCCGCATGAATAGCAAAAGTAACCTGTCTCGTTGTTGCATATGAGACAACGAGTAATATCCGGACGTTGCATCAATCTTATCTTCTGATTGAGACGCATGGTGGTTTTCCGGACGCCTATTGTTTTCTCCCTTTTGGGAGGTTGAGAGGAGGAGGAAGCTGCCTCCTTAGGCTGATCCCACTCCTCTTCGTCCGGGGCATCGGAGTCTTTGATCATGAGAGGCTTTTGCCTCTTTCGATTCCATCTGCAGACGTGGATTCTTTCTTTTACAGCTTCCTTCATGGCTGGATTAGCCCTTGAGTTGGCTACCACATGTTTGCGGTTTTCCTTGAGTCGAGCGTTGATACGCTCTCGTTCCTCAAGGAGGTCCTGGTCGTCTGCAGGCTCCTCGTATTCGAGGTTCAGTTTACTCCGATTGACTCTGAAGTAATTACCACTTTCAGGATCATAAAGAACCACGAACTTGTCCTTCTCCTTTTTAGGAGTTTTGGGTTTCGCAGGTTCTTCGTCTGAGCTCGGAATGAACTCAGCCTCGGATGAGTGCGTATTAAGATTGATTTGCCTCATTCCGTCGGCAAGTTCCTGAACAGGCTCCGAGGAAACAGCTTCTCTAGACGATGCTGGATTGACATCCACCCTTAATTCCGAAGAGGATGGTGATGAATTTGACTTTTCTGAACCAGATTGTTCGTCTGATTCATTGTCATCATCCTGGGTAGGATCTGGTTCCTCGGGCTCTGTCTCTCCGGAAGATGATTCTTCCTTAGGAGGAACTGCATTCTCCGCGGTGTCCTGGATAGGATCTGGAGGTTTGTGAGAAGTTGTTGTCGTAAGGACTTCTTCCGCGCTGGCAGAACCATCTGCGTTCCAGAGCTTGCCCATAAGGCTGTCTGGATTCTTGTCAGCTTCAGCTTTTCTCGCAAGTTTAGATCTTGGATGGACTTCTGCTGAAGCAGAAGCCTCTTCCATAGTGGTCTCCGTTTTCGGAGGTATTTCACCTGCAGAGAAAGGATGCTCCGTGTTCGGAGTTGCGTCACCTCCAGAGAGGGGAAGAGAGAAGAACTTCTGCTGAGAGGATCTCGCCTTAGGTGGTTCAGGCGGTTGTCTTCTTCCAGACTTCCCTGCCATTTTTAGCAACTGAGTCTCTAAATCCTTTCCATGGTTGTCACACCATGCCCTTGACCTGTGGGTCAATGAGGGCATTTCTTCGTTGCAATGGTCTGCCCACCAGGCGCGAACCCTTTTGAGTTCTTCATATTGTTCCGACACCCATAATTGTTCAGTGGGTGCAAATATGGCGCTGATGGTGTGGGCTTGGACCACGTCCGGGGTGGAGAACATCCCACCCTCGGAACGCCACAGGTTTGTGACTGCGTTCGCCACGTTTGTGGCATCAAAAACGAGAAGTAGAGGTGTGTTAGGCCTCAGTCCAATAGGATTTGGTTTGTCCAGTTTCAAGAGAGTAAACTGGACTGTGTCCCTGTTGGAACGTCCATTCTCGTTGACAAGAGCTTGGAAGCTCTCTGAAGTGACCACCTTCTTAAGAAGGGATGAAGGTACGAGACCATGCCTCAAGATTGGCAGGAGTGCCTCAAGGTCCGTGGCGTGCATGATATAGCAGCGATCGTCCTGTCGGACGTAATCCTTCATTCCTGTTCGCCTTGGGGCATTTGTGGAAGGGGCAGGGAAGGGCAGGGAGGGGCAGGGAGGGGCAGGGAGGGGCAGGGAGGGGCAGGGACAGGGAGGAGCAGGGGTAGGGGAGCGGAGGGGCAGAAGGCAGGGGGGGCAGGGGGCAGGGGGGGGGTAGTGGGCGGGCAAAGCCAGGGAGGGGGCAGGGAGCAGGGGGCAGGAGGCAAGGGGCAAGGGGGGAGGGGGCCAGGGGGCAGCAGAAACAGCAGCAGCACCGGGGCAGCAGCAGCAGCAGGGCAGCAACAGGGGCAGCAGCAGGGGGGGGCAGCAGCAGGGGCAGCAGCAGGGGCAGCAGCAGCAGCAGCAGCAGTAGCAGCAGCAGTAGCAGTAGCAGTAGCAGTAGCAGTAGCAGTAGCAGTTGCCCTGTCTGGATGAGCTGTGCCTTCCTTGTTCACTGTGGCGCACATGTCGATTCCTCTGATGCTCCTAGGGAATGCTGACTGCGAGGACATTGAAATTATCTCTTCCGCAGGTGAAGATGATTCTCCCACTGGACTCGTTGAGGAATCGGTCGGGTCATATTCCCGAGCTGTAGTGATGACCGGAGGGCTGCCAAACGAGCCACCTTTTGTTTACCATGGGATCTACTTTGCTGGAGCGCGGGGCTTGCTGCCGGTGGAGGTCGATCTGAAGCTGGAATTCCTTGAGCAAGGCATTTACCTGGTGCGAGGTGTGGAGGTCTCTCAGCTCCCGTATCCGTCGGATCATGCTGCTGAGATGCTTGCATTCTCTATGGTTTCGCATGGACAAGTTCGATGGGATCAGATGCTTCGGCTTGTCAAATTGCTGCCTTGTGATGCCAATCTTAGATGGGCGCAGTCAGAGTGCCACGCAGAGGCTCCTCATCGCTTCACGTCGGGCGCTTGGAATCGCGGGCCGATGACGGGATTGACTATCACAGCCCGGGGTTTTCCATGGGCGACTGCCGTATTGGCGAGTGTCGTCGCCACTTGGGATGAAGCTCTTAACTTCAGTACTTGTACGCTATCCCTCAACGTTTGTGCCAAGCCTCACAGGGACAGGTACAATCATGGCGAGTCCAGAAATCTTGCGATGCCGATGTCACGCTTCTTTGGAGGTGAGCTCTATGTGGAGGCAGAGGCGGGGAGGACTAGGCTCAGCGAGGATGGTCCTTGGGGTCACGTGCTGGAGCTTTCCTCGCCTGTGTCATTCACTCCGAAGGCGTTGCATGCCAGTATGCCGTGGCATGGTACCCGTTTGCTGTTGCTTGCATTTCATATTGGGCAAGTTCGCAATCTCTCCGAGCGGAGCCGAGCTGGCCTACAAAAGCTGGGCTTTCGGTTGGGATTTTTGGAGTGAGTCACGGCTATGGGCTCGAAAATGACGGCTGCTTGAAGGATGATCCTGTGGACTAATTCTTGTTGCTGACGCCTGCTTCGCTGAGGTGATTCTTTGCAGTGAGCCTGAACCTCATCGCACGCTGATGCGGGAATTGCGCTGCTCACATTTGCTGGCGGCTGGCAGTGATGAACTTCTGCACGCATGAGCCACTTGTGAGGGGCAGTGAGGCCTGATAGAGTTCTCCATTCTGTATATGCTGATAGCAATGTCTTTCCTTTTCCCACTTGACTTCCACTGTGATTCTAATCTTCTCCTGTTGCGCTGATGCTGCTGAGCTACGGCTCGGGCAAACCGCGTGCTTGGCCCTTCGGGGCGGCGCGGCAGCGCGTTATTGAACTCTCGAGGTTATCTGAGATAACGCTGCCTCGTGCAGCCAGACGAAGTCTGCTCGCCAGCACGCGAGGTGGACCCAGACGTTCATCGCGAGGGGAAGGAAAGGAAGAAGCAGTAGCAGTAGCAGTAGCAGTAGCAGTAGCAGTAGCAGTAGCAGTAGCAGTAGCAGTAGCAGTAGCAGTAGCAGTAGCAGTAGCAGCAGCAGTAGCAGTAGCAGTAGCAGTAGCAGTAGCAGTAGCAGTAGTAGTGAGAAAAAGGCGGTGGTGCTGGTGGTGGTGGTTTGTTTTTTGTTGTTGTAGAAAAGATGAATAAGTGTGATGGGCTGCTCTTTTTTTTCGAACACGAAATATTTTTTCAGACCGCACGCCTGGTCCATCTTGATTTCGACCCTGCATGTTTTTCCGAGCCACGCGACGAGGTCTAAAAAAAGATTACGATCTTTTTTCGACCTCCACTCTACGATTTAAGCCGTCTTTTTCTCGGCCCCGAAACATCTCGTAACTGACCCCGTGTCTTTGTTCGGACCCCGGTGGATTTTCTGCGCCTCTAATGTCTTTTTTCTGACCTCAACAATGATAGAAGCATGCACACATGACATATCAAACAACACAACAAAGAGCGCTACAATGTGAATTTTTGCAATGCAAACTGCACAAAACTAACTTAACCACACGATCTTCAAACCAGCATCTTCTCAAAAACACAAAAGAAGAAGCACGAAATCGCTTCAGGGGCTGAAAACGAACGAAAGAAATCAAACTGTGTCATCGACAATACTATCAAAACAAAAACGGTTTCCAACACGAAGAAGGGAGATGCCACACGATGTCGCTTTAGGGGGCAAAAGCAAAGAAAAGAATGGTAGCAGTAGTGGTGGTAGCAGCAGTGGGTAGTGGCAGAAGTTTCGTTGTCGCCAGCAGCAGTTGCAGTGGCAGCAACAGCAGTTGCAGCTGTGATGGAGGAAGATAAGTTGTTTTTGGTGGCAACAGTGCTTGTGGTTTTTTGGCTTGCAATGTTTGATGTGTGAAGCTTGCTCTGTGCGTGCAAGTTCTTGGCTGCGTTGCGTCATAAGCCATAACCACTCCAGAAGTCTTCTTTTGCATTTGTCGATCCTCGTTGGACTCGGAGCCTGCACTTGTCTCAGAGAATGCAAGTTCTTGCACGCATATGTGCAACAGTTGCATTCCGCTGGCTGCAGCACTTTTAAGAGCGACCTTCCAAACGGTCCTCCACCAGACGCTCCCCAAAGTCATTACAATCAATGACACGCGCAGCTGCGACCCCAAAAAATAGAGCCGTCTCGAATCCAAACGAAACGAGACACGAGTGTAGCTGCTGTGGATTTTGTGCCTTCCGATCGTAGTCCATGGAATGCCAGACAGTTGCTCAAAAGCCAAAAAGAAGGTCGAAGTCCAAAGACAATTTTCCAACCGAAAGAACTCAAGCACGATGAAGCGATCTGGTGCTAGAAACGCTGTCGGACGTGCTCGGCTGGTTTTAGGCGTGGGCGGGCCACAAAGACAGCAGTTGCTGCACTCGGTCCCAGCAAGAACTACAATAAAGCAATAAAGACGCAAAATGAACGAATACTTGTACAAAGTGACAAGATGGAGGCCGGAAAAAAGATCCTTTGTTTGTCGTGTGTGTGTTTTCATTTTTGTTGTTTTCATTCTTATTTTGATGATTTTGCCCCCTAAAGATAGCGTGTGGCTCCTTCCTTCGTGTTGGAAAATGTTTTCTTGATATTTTTTTCGATGACACACTTTGTTTTGTTTCGTTCGCTTTCAGCCGCTAAAAAGCGATTTCGTGTGTGTGTGTGTGTGTGTGAGAAGTTATAGTGTGGTTAAGCTAGTTTTTGCAGTTTGCGTTGCAATGTTCACATTGTGGCGCTCTTTGTTGTGTTGTTTGATATGTCATGTGTCCGTGCTTCTATTTTTGCAGAGGTCAGAAAAAAGACATTCGAGGCCCAGAAAAAGATCCATCGGGGTCCGAAAAAAGACACGGGGTCAGTTACGAGATGTTTTGGGGCCGAGAAAAAGACGGCTTAAATCGCAGAGTGGAGGTCGAAAAAACATCGTAATCTTTTTCTAGACTCTAGACCTCGTCGCGGGGCTGAAGAAAAGATGGAGGTCGGAAAAAAGACATGCCGGGGTCGAAATCAAGATGGATCAAGCGGGTCTGAAAAAAGACATTTCGGGTCGAAAAAAAGAGCAGCCCGAAATGAAACAGAAGCTGCGACGTACAAACAAAGCCGGCAAGGTCGTTCAGCATGAATTGAGTGCACGCGAGCCTACGGATCACCGGCCCTGCTCCCCGTAACTTCTGGGTCGCGCAATGGCCAACATGGAAATTGGCCCTGCTGCCCGTGAACGTGGGAAGCGCAATGGCCTGCAGATCACCTGCCCTGCTCCCCGTAAAGTCCGGGTCGCGCATTGGCCCTGCTGCCCGCAAAGATGATGGCGCAATGGCGTGCCCACAGGCACCGACACTTGCCCATTGTGTCGCCCATGTCACCACCGGCCCTGCTCTTCGAAAAGTCTGGGTGGCGCCGCCCGTAAGCATGCGTGCGGCGAACATTTGAAACCGACGAAGCGGGATGTGCCACAGATTCCACAATGGAGCGAGTGCAGGATGCACAGGGCAGCCGCCAAGCAACAAGGTACGCCGCAAGGTTGCATGACCAACTTGCAGCATTTGTCTGTGGATCCTGTACCTGTAGGTCAACCTGTTACACAATCTCGTGACGGATGTCGCACCGCTTGCCTCGCCACATTGGAAAATCATGGGGTTGCATGGCCACCCGGACGCATTGACAGACAACACCCTTGTGAACTAGCAGTTGCGCGTCAGCGTGCTACAAGTGAATCGCCGCAACTACAAGCAATTGCCGATGCCGGCTCTTCGAGAGCCTCCGGTGTGTATGGTCAAACACATCCTTTTTTTGAATCTTGGACAGCAAGATCACAGAGTAATCGCACACCATCAGACGGTTTAGACGCAGTTTCACAACTTGATCCGACTCTATAAGCTCACGGAACTCTGATGAAGATTGTGCGAATGGAGCCGATGGCAGATCGAAGAGCCAAATCGACTCGCAAGTGTGGATATGTACTACCCTGCAGCGGCCCGATAGAACAGTATTTTTTGGACACGCCAGATCTCCTAAAGGCGCGCACAGGAATGGCAGAGTACTTAACGGCCTGACAAGCAGGCGAGCGTGAGAAGCTTGACGAGCTGAAAACCCCATCTTTGCGCCGCACGCTGCTTCCACACGGCAGAACGAGGGCTTCAGGAGCAAGTTGAGCCCGCGGAAAGCCCCTGGCCCAAAAGAGCAGGCATACCGCGGGCATGGGTGGCCAGTCCGGCATATCCAACCGCTTGGTCGGCGTCTTGCGGCGGGTCAGTCGGAGTTGCTGGACTCCCAGCGAAGCAGAGTCGAGTTCAAGAACGGCGAGCGAAGCCGCGTGATAGGGAGTTCAGCAAGCTGCTCCAGAGCAAAGTGGAGCCGGCACGCCAGTCCGGGCGAACGGCGTGGGGCTGCATGGCCACGGCTTGCCTGATAGGCCTGAGCGCCAAAGAAAGCAGTGCCCTCGAAGAGTGCAAGCGCGCCACGACGTAGAAGCCCACGCAAGGAGAGCCACGAAGTCGTCTCTTCCCAGACTCGCCTGAAAGTGCGCTGCGCCAGGGAGCCAGAGACAAGGCCACCTCAGCTGCCCGTCGTTGAAGAGGGTCTGTCATGGACAGCAGGCGCCCGGCAGCGTTCGATGGGGGAGCACCCAATATCGATTGTAGGTAGGTAATGCCCAGATCCTGGAGGACCTGCACCATCATCTCCGAGCGTGCTAACATCCATGACACGCATGCCGCAAAGCCGAATGGCCAGGGCTGGATTCACTCATGCATTCCATGAAAAAAAGAAGTCTGCACAATGCGTTTGCAGAGAGTGGTCTCTTCGCAACCTATCAAGGTTTTCGCACAAAGTGCCGTTACATCAGCAAGAGCCCGTCCCAAGAGCAAATTCCCGAGCCCAGCTTCCCACAAGAGTGGGTCTCGCAAGGGCAAACACGCTTGGGGCTCGCAACGCGCCCTACAAGCAAGCGCTGCGTCTGCATACATGTTGTCAGGGTGGAGAAAGCCCATGGACGAGTGTGCAACTCCGAGCCCAGCTTCCCTCGCGTGGTATCGCAAGGGCCAAGGATAAAGAACCTCTCCAGAGAGGGAAATGGGCCCGAATACTGCAAAATATCCACGCCCTGGTGGGCCTCGCAAGGGCAAGCGGTTATCGGAGCGAGAAGATTCCATGCAGTGTGGGACGCAAACCGGCAGCGGAGGTCGCAGCAAGCGGGAGATCGCCAACGGCTTCATGGAGAAAATAAGGCACTCCCTCAGCCCAGGCCATCCCACCGCCCAAGGCTGCATGTCAATTAGTGCAGACTGGATGGCCACTTCGTGGAAGAAGTCGAGCCCGCGTAGAGCCCAAGCAGCAACGCGAAGCGGGACGCCGCAGCACCACTAAGCCGCAAGATCGATTTCAACAATGGCGCGCACTTGAAAGCCAAGCCGCACGATCAATTGGAAATCGGTCGCAAATCTGAAGCCGTAGAGAGTGCACTGCGCCAAGCATGCAAAAGACGGCTGTGACACTCAGCAAAGTGCTGCCGAAGAGCGAGGCCTGCTGCCTGTCGCTTCTGCGTTCCGATCGCGCAAAGCAACTAACAGCCGATGGAGGGGCAAGGGTGGGGTTCACTATGACAGTGGCCACCGCACCGGGCCCAAGAACCCAAACTGGGGACACGGTCGAACCGGGCGCCACCGCGCAGTTCCCATATGCCATACGAAGATGTTCGGCCAAAAGGTGTCCACGCTCGGCTCCATCAGCAACCTTCTGGTGGTGCCAGCGACCATGTTCGTTTGGGGTCGTGCTCCAGGCCAAAGATCTTGGTCACAGAATACGGTGACAGCCAGATTAAAGTTCAAGAAGCAAGTGGCAAGTCTGCAAAGATCTCGGCGAAACCGTCTGCTTGTAAGCGGATTAAGCGGCCGCGCGACCTTCGTCTATTCTCCCATGGCGAAACTTGTTCTGCCACGGCTGTTGCGTCCTTTTATGCCCCCGAGCGCCAATGTCAAGAGAAGCTATCGGCTCAACGGTTTGTTGGAGCGTGCTTGGTGAGCAGGTTGATCCAGGTTAACATCACACGGATTTTGGCAGCAACCTGACCCTGGATGACGAGACTCGGTATCCCAAAAAATCTTACTTTGTTCTGCGACACCATGCAAGAGCTGGAAACATGGCAGGGATTCAGGGATGTGCAAGCAAAACCATTACGTGAGCTACAAGGTTACATTCGCATCATCAAGCGTTGTGTGTTTGCTTCAGACTCCACCCGAAGCACATTGCCGAGGGCTGAAAGTAAAGATTCTCAGTTTGGCTGCTTGGGCAGCTCCGTTCTATGTTCTTGTGATCTCGATGAAGTTATCGAAGCAACAGCTAAGGAGAGAAGTCCTCCTAGTGCCTCAGTTCGAGCCGGATGCTGGGTCTCATTCGAATGCCTCCTGTTCTTCGAGATCGTGCAGACAGTTTTGTGATGCGGCTCAAATGCAGGATGTGCAACGTTGGTCCTCGCATGTACAGGCGTTTGTATTCAGACCTGACGCCACCGATAGGTCGCCACTGCGGCCCTTTGGCGGCACCGCCAGGAGCTCGCGCTGGCGTCGCAAGGCTGTGGGCGTGCGCTCGCAACGCCGCGAGCGCCGCGGTCCAGCGTCGCCCTGGCGCGAGCCCGACCGAGTCGTCGGAGCAGTGCCAATGCTTGGCTGTCGAAACGCCCGCCTCTTGCGTGAAAACCACCAAGCGACAACGTCCGTCGCGTGTTTGCGATGCTTTTCGCTGTGTTTGACGCTGCATCGCATCGCGAGCACTGCTACTGTCCCAAAGCGGCGGGCGCACAGTCCTCTCTTCCACCGGACTTCGCTTCGTTGTGTCCAGCGCGAAGTTCCAAGTCCTGCTGCTGGAATGAGATCTTTCAGTTCGTGGGATGGTGTCTAATGATGGCATCTGAAAAGCCCTGCTCCGACAGGGACAAAAGTCTGTTGAATTTTGTTTCTGCTGCACCAATCTTGCCGATGCGGTTCGCAGACATGGCCCTGGATGCACAAGCGACTTGACACCCAGGCATTGCTTTCTTGGCGAACACAACCTCCCTCGTGGGGATCGCTGGCACCGATTTGTCTTCGAAACTAGTGCATTCAGAGGGAGCTGCATTCTCTCCAGAGATCGGGATGATTGGGCTGCAGCTTTTCTCTGGAATGGAGGCTGGGCCGCCGGAGCGCGCGGCGGCGCGCATCTGCCGGGCCGGCCAGACCTCAACTTGGATGTCCTGCCACAGACCGTCGGCGGACTGAAGTCGTCGTAAACGGCCTGCCGCTGCAAATTGCGGTGACACGACGTTGTTCCTCTCCGTCCAGCGCCACGGGCGCGGGCGACCGGGGCCGATGCCAGCGCTGGCACTTCAACAAAGCTGAGACGCGCAAGCTCCGCACGTGCCCTGAGCTCCAGCAGACGGGCTTGTTCACAGCGGTTCCAGCGTTCAGGGACGGGTCGTCGCTCTCCATGGGGACGGCCTGTGTCCCGTCCACGAGAGCTGCCCACGTTGGAGTTTGGAAACGGAGGGAATGCCCGGCCTCTCGCGGTGCGAGACTGCTGCATCATGGGCTGTTCTCGCGCTTGCAGGGTCCAACTTTTTGTCCAGCACAAAGGCTCGCCGCGGCAGGGCTGCCAGAAGCCCTGTTGGTTCGCCAGCTGGGCGTTCCACGCGAGTTTTGTCAAGATTGTCAAGCACCTAGACTTTTTCTGGAAGTATGGAATGCGGATCCGACGTTGCACTGATGTTCACGTGAGGGCACTCGGAAACAACCAACCTCGGTGGAATGATGCGTTGAATGATGCGATGCTTGCTAGGAATGCGGCGTGGCCGCTGAGTCATTTCGTGCTGCGTGCAACCGTTTCCACCGCGTTCTTGCCGCCAAAATCCAGTATTGGTCATGTTGGCCCTTGTCCTCGTGCGGCTGCCCGCATGGTCCGGCGCCGTTTCCACAATGCTTGCCGTATTGCACCCCGGTTGTCGCCTGACAGAATAACGCACCCGTCGCAGCAATCTGAGTGCACCAATGGCGAGCATTGTCGCGATGCTGCATCTTTGCATTCTGGCTTTTGATGTTCGGCATTTTCGTCGTGTCAACAGGCGGGTCGATCATGTTCGTGCAACACGGGATGCACAACACTCTCTCGACCGTTCCGTTGGTGACAGTAGCTCTGTCCCCTTCACTTTGGCTGAACTCAGGTCTGCATTGCAACGCTGCGCGTTGGAAAAAGCACCGGGTTGCAAGATCCCATACGCAGCACTATGTGTCGACATTTCGTGGTGGCAGCATGCCGTGCTCAACTTTCTTGAGCTATGCAAGTTGTATGGTTGCGTGCCGTCCATTTGGAAGCATGGGGTGGTCGTCCCAATGGCGAAAAACATCAGTGCCACTGAGCGTAATGATTATCGGCCCATAACTTTTAACTTCATGCTTTGCAAAAACGTTGGAAAAGATGGGTTTAGACCGCATTCGACCGGCAGCAGAATTGCAGCTCGACCCCTCCCAAGCAGGATTTCGCTGGGGATCTGATGTCCAATTCTATACGTTGTGGGAGACGCTTCGATTGCGCAAAATCTCCCGAGCTTTCTGCGCCTTTCTTGACCTCCGAAAAGCTTTCGATGTAGCTTGGCGCGATGGTGCACTTCTAAAATTGTATAGGGCGGGCATCCCCATTCACTTGTGGCATTTGGTGGATGATTTGGTGAGTGACCGAACCGCTGCAGTACGTATCGGATCATGTGTTTCGGACTCGTGGGATGTGGAAAGTGGGGTAGCAAGGTGCTGTTTTGAGTGGTTTCCTTTTCAATTTAGTCATCAACGGGCTTGCCGCCGCCATTGAGCGTGCTTGTGGGGGTGTGTCATGCGGCCCTGACCGCCGGGCACCGCGCCTACAGGTTTTGTCATATGCCGATGACATCGTCATTTTAAGTGACAGCCCTGCTGACCTGCAACGGGGACTTGATGCACCTCGGGATTGGGCCAAGTTCCATTTCAGCATTGGTCCTAACAAATCGGCCTTCGTCGTGTTTGGGCGACGCCGTGCTGGTACACAGCACCTCCGCTTCCATGTTGGTGAGCATGTCCTCCCACGTGTCAGTACGTACAGTTACTTAGGGATCATTCTCCATGAACGCTTGGGGTGGACGCAACACATCGATGAACTTTTATGCCGGGGTGAGCGTAGACTTGCTGCCTGTGTTTCATGGACACAGTCAACTACTTTGCCACTTTTTTTGTGGAGCGCATTTTCCATTCCTATGTGCGACCGTCTGCTTGTTTCGGGTTGGAGTTTGTACCGCAAGGTGCTCAAATTCGCCGGTTTCAAGCTCGCTTAATAAAATGGGGTCGACGGTTGCTTACTTGGCCGCATGGCAGCCCTCGTGTTGCTGTCCAGGGCCAACTTGGTTGGCATGATGCCGACACCTTGCGCCTTTCTCAAGCGGCAAGCCTTTGCGCACGTTTACTCTGCCTTCCTCCTCATTGCTTTGCTGCGCAGCTCCCACAATTTGCATTGAACCAGCCTCTATCGTGGGTCCGTGAAGTATTGGGCGAGCTCTCCTTGCTTGGAGTCCCGCCTCCGCATGCTTACGGTATCCACTTTGGTAGCCCTGCAACTTCGATTAAGCCCTGGCTTCGCACCGTGAAAACGTTGTTAACGCGGCACGCCGACCGCCATTATATGCTTCTTTGCTTCAAGAACGCAACTCCTTCCAGCAGTATGCCTGTTGGCAACCCAGGCCCGCCTTGCACCGCGGTGTCTGTGGACCCGCAGTTGCAACACATCGAGCGCGATATTGGGGATTGGCACGTTGCGGCCATCACCCTTTTGCTGATGGCCGTGCAGCCAGACATCGGGCACTTAGTGCTTCCTTGATCAATTGCCCTTGCCGTTTCTCTGCCCGCAGCGTTGACTCCTTGGCGCATGCTTTGTTTGACTGCCCTGCACACAGTGTTTTGCGACAAAGGTGGGCCAGCCGGTCTCGACATGCATTATCTTTGCACGTTTTGTTCTCCACGGATGGAGATGTCAACATATGTCAACGCGTTCCGTGACATCAGGAACAACATTGATTTCGTTGCGGATGTGTGCATAGCCGCCGAAGCATGTGAGATGTGACAGCATATTTCTGAGCGCGAATTTTTGAATCCGGTTTGTACATACCGGTTCCGTTGATATGATGTGCAACATGCTTGGTTCCGAACTCAGTGATTTGGTGTTAATGTGTTGTTCATAGCATGCTTGGTTCCAGACTTTGTTTTGGGTTGGTTTGTTTGTTTGGTTGTTCTTGGCTTGTTCGTGGTGGTTGACGAACCAGCATGCTTGTCGTAGTTGCTCTCTGACCGTGACCCACGGTCGTTTCCGGACACGCTTCTCTCAGTGTCATGCGTTGGCCCTGGTTCGCCGAGCGCCGGAGAACAGAAAGGTGGGATTATTGATGTTCATTGGTTGGTGCTTTCACTATTTTTCTCTGCGAGCCGGCCCTTATTGCGGAGCTGGGCGCTCAGCTTCAAAACAAGGGCCGGAGAAACTGTCTGAGAAACTTGTTTCAAAATGAGAAGGTGTTTTAGGCTCTTCCAACTGATCAAAGGTAGGATTTTGAATTGTGGCCTTAGACGTAGGCCTTGCGCCCGCTCCTCCCTTTCGCCCGCCATTTCTATGGCACTCGCTGCTCCGATGTTTGCGTCAACCGAGCTTTACGAAGCCTACCGGTGTGCGCTGTGGGCCCATGCGCGTGTGGCGCTGAACCGCTCCTATACACTGGTACACCCATGTATACAACCTTCGGCAGTTACGCATGCATCCAGCAGCGACTTGAGCTCAAGTGCGCGGAACAGGACCGCGTTCTCCAATACAACCCCCATGTTGAAAAGTTGCGAGCATGGTTGCGCCGGCCCACGGGCAAACAAACCCGCTGCGAGCTTTGCCGCCGGCCACCACATGCAGCCGAATTTGCAAGGCAGCTGCCGCCTGAGGTGACGCGCTCTGCGCACCTCGCTATGCGCTTTGGTGGCTGGTGGCTGCCTCCCGGCAGCAAGCCGCGACCGGTGCACTGCTCATCGGGCTTCCTGGACAGATCCCGGCGTTGACTGCATCGTGCAATGTTTCCAGGCCCCATGATGCTGGCCTCATGTCCTCGGTGCTGGCCGCAACGCAAGCAACGGCCCACCTGCCCCGCAACGGCGCGCACTTCGGCAGCTGGGAAGAAATCATTTTCAATCCCCTTGGTGACGAACCTATTGATCTACTGCATGTTTGCGCAGGCGGCAGCGCACTGCTGCCCATGCATCCTGGTAAGCGCGCGCTCGAGACGCATCCTTCCGAACTCACACCAGCATCTCGCGTACTGCTGTTTTCGCAGGCCGTCCCACATTCCGCATGGCCTCCACGGTTCCTTCGCTCTAAAGAGGTTATACACCTCGGTCTGCCCAACGCCCGGCGCATCGAGGCCGCATGCAACTGCCTGCCGCTCTGGCGCACAACTCGCGGGTGACACTTGTCGGCTCTTTTTGTAGGACGGCCGGCCGCACCAGGCGCTGCTGTGTGCACAGCTGCTGGGCGCAAGTGCAAGCAAACCGACGGTGCCGCATGGTTGTGTTTGGACTCGAGGTTGGCGGCCGCTGGGCCCCTTGCTCCGCCTGCTCGCGCGATCCAGCGCTTCTGCCACCCGGCATCCGCCCAGCTGCACAGGCAGCCTGGGTGCCCCCGTGAGTGGCCTTGTTGCTATTGCTGCGCAGCGGGCGCTTGCAACCACGTTCCTCGAGCTGCCGCTGCACGTTGAAAGCTGCCGCTGCATGCTGAGCTATGTGCTCCCGGACTAGATCCGGCTTACACGAGCTCCGCGCGTAGCGGGGATGCAGGCGCTGACTGCGGTTGACAGTGTTTAACGATGTTTAACGTAGTTTTCCTTTTTGCAAAACCTGCGTCGACCAGCAACGGCCCTTCAAGAACCTACCCTACTCTACCCCGCTGGGGCGTCGGCAGGCGACTGTGCCCTGCAGGCGAGTGTCCGTTCCGGTTCCGCGAAGTCGAGGACGCGGACAAAGTCTGGGCCAACGCGCTGTGCGGGCCATGAGAACATGGCTAACCTGCCACTGAAAGTTGGCACCGGCACCGCAACGTCCAGGCCGCCCGCGTTGCGCTCGGTATCCGGCAAATGCCAACAAAGGTGAAGCCTGGAACGAGGGCACGCGATGCGCTTCGCGAGGGTCGATGCTTGCATGCTACGAAGTTTATCAAGGGGACCTTCCAACCCGACGGCAATAATTTTCACTACGACGACGGCTGTTGATCGCTGACAGCTTGTTTTTCTCACCGATGCTGCGACAGCCCCGTCTGGCCCGAGACACACCATAGCTAACTCTTCGACCGAAGCTTCTGAGAAAAAACCGAGATTGTGCGTGCAAAATGTTGTAAAGGGTGCCTGCGGCTTACTCTGCTATGGCGGAGCACGATGATATAACATCTATGGGCTGGGCCGGCATCCTGGCAGGCCACGAGATGACAAATTCAGATCAGCTTGCTGTAGGTATGACATGATTGCACTCAGCACCTCCGTGCAACAGGAGGAAGGGTTGCTGGGTCAGAGACCTTGTAACGAGATCCGAGACATGTGACATCGTCTAGCTCAATAAAAATCCACCATGTGAGCAAAATGAGTTGTGCAGGGCGACGTTCTTGGCAGCACAGGTATTGCACCGTGTGTGGCCGTTTGTTAACAAAATATACACCCCAACCGACACTGTAGAGGCTGGAATCGAGGTTTGATCGGTTTGGAAAAAATTGGACGCTGGGCTTTGTCCGATGTGTTGCAAGTTTTACGTGGATGGACTTGCATGCGGTTTCTTTCAAGGGTTTTCATTTCGAGGTGGCGTGCTTGCTGCGGCAGCTCTTGGGCTTTACCAAGAGGGGAAGTATCAGAAGAAGGCAGTTGGACCGAGACTTGCCAGCTCTGTTGGTTTTCTGATGCATTGAAGGAATTCCAGCTCCTCCAATCATTGGCGATTACTGGCCACCCAGCTGGCAATTGCTTGTTTCCGGGATATTGAAGCAGCATGGTTTGAACGAAAGCTTTGGGTGGAGGCGTGGGCGAGGCATGCGCCGCAGCCCAACGAGATGGCAAGATGCGGAATGTGCAACTCAGCGGGGAAAGCTACACCGATGAGCCGTTGACCAGCCAGGTTCGATGATATGGTCACATAGGGTTCAGTATACCAGGAGATCCGAGACCAACATGCACACAAAATGCAATTAAATTGCCACCTTAAAAGTTCAAAGAAGCAGAGTCTTGTGCTGCAGGACATCATGTTGTGCGACATGCCATGTAGCAGCCCAGTTGCCTGACCGATCATAGACCTACCCGCAAACCCTGAAGGCTGGGGCCCCCGCATTGGCAGTGCTGAGAAGAAAGTTGGTAAAGTCGGAGGAATATGAATGGCGGAAAGGAAGCAAGATCTACGAAAGGAGAGAGGTCACCGATCAGCACGGTCAGAAGCATGTGAAAGAAGTGGATACGGGCCGTCGAGAGCAAGGCGAATGGATCCCACAGGTGCGCTTCCGCGAGGTGGAGAAGAACACGCTGATTGCTCCCACTGGTGTTTGTTTTCGGCAGCTTGGGGCGGTTCAATCGAATTGGCAACTTTCTGCCACGCCCCAAATATGCTTGAATCTCGCGAACTTCGACGTGAACCGGCTTCTGCAATGTCAGCCGGAAACGACAACTTTCGAGTCGCAGGAGATGGTGCAAGGAGGGGTCAGTGTCAATGTCAACGTCAACAATGACTCTAACAGTCGACCGCCACGACCTGCCAATCGTGTCCTTGGGGTCGAGACTAGGGAACGTTTTCTTCCTGTGGGCCAAGAAGTCCATGCCTTGGGCGATGTGGTTTGGCGCTACAGAGCTTCCATCAAGGGCATGCAGGGTGGTGGAGGAAGCCTGGCCGTGTTGCAGCCCAGCCAGGCTCGAGATGCCAAAACAAATTAAATAAGACGCAAGTATGCCGAGATGTGAAATATTCGGAATGTGCGGGGACGTGGCTAGTAAGGATGGCCATTGAAAGCATGTCTCGTCGTTGTTCTGGTTTTGCGCATATCTCGTATGATTTGTACATACTTATACAATACATAATCGGCAACTGCTGGCCCGTTGTAGCGGCCTGCCTCCTCGTGCTGCGCAGGTTGGGCCGTTTGGCTTTGCTTATGGCTCCCGGGACGATATTCTGTTGAGGAAGGCTGCATCGCTTAGGGAGTCGAGCAACGGTGCAATGATCTGTGGTGGATTGGGTATTTGCAGCATGGCTTTCGGAACCATAGCGTTGCTTAGTGCAAGCAGCTAAGAGGACAGTTGGATGCATTGCGAATGGCAAATGATGCGTGGTTCTTGTCGGTGCTGCCGCTGGAAGGACTCTTGTCACGTGTCTTCGTGTTACGCGGCAGCCAGAGCGTTCGCCTGTAGTTTCTTCTCCGATCCCAGCAGCTTGGAGCAGGCCGCAGCAGACGAGTTGTCCTGCGGAAGCCATGCGGAATGGAACAACGACTTTTGCACGCTTTGGCGCTTACACTCGTCGTTCTGTCCTTCGTCATGGCACATCCCGGAGACATTCAATCGCACCCGGGCTGCATGTTGAAAATGTTTGAGCGATGCCAGTGGAATGGTCCAGCACCGAAGCAACCTGTAAGTCAGCAAAGAGAGGGATTGCAAGCGGTCCGTTGTTTGCTTGTGCAAAAGCAGCGTTCAGCAAACGATCCGACCAGTTCGCACATTGGGCAACACATCGAGGCAAGAAGCTGCACGAGGTATTGATGCAATCCTTCTTGTTGTAACCCTCCATGACCCACCTCCCAGGTGTTTGTCAGTCTCAAACTTCCCGCTGTTAGCAGTATATTGGCTCATGAGGACGAGAGGAAGGTAGCGCGGCATCACGAAGACCAGTCATTTCAGCACACCATTCCCACCCGCAACTAAGACCGACAGCAATCAGTGATCAGCCTTCACAATAATCGTTTGCATGCCGTCGATAGTCAGCTACAAAAGGTGGGCCAGCGGAAGTGTATTGCTGCCGCGAGAGTTGTCTTTGTACACCGCAGGTGGCATCATGGCGCATGATGAGGCTGGAAGCTGTTGCAGGATGCGTATTCTGCCGTTGTCGCTGTGAAACAAGGACGGGCCACTCTCCTTCTTGGACCGGTTGTTGGAAGAGGACTGCGTCATCCTCTTTGACAAGTTTTTGATGTAGCTCCTCCTTATGCCACTCGCAGGAAAGACACAGCAACTTGCATTTGGGAGTTTGAGCCTCAGGGCATCTTGTCCATGCCGCATCTATGCATATGTACATCAGGTGCATCTTTGTAGAACCAGATTGAGATGCCAAGGATGTTCGGTTTTGGAAGCACCTGGAACACATGGACAGCAGCTCGAGCCACTGTATGTAGTGGACGGCTAGCACTGCTGTCGTTGCTGTATTCCTGCATGCCGTCTTTCTGACAGCACCGTCTGAGAGGTCACATCTATCGCACGAAGTCCCTCGAGTACAAGACCATGAAGCTCATGTTCTGCGAGGTGTGGCTGCCATGCTGGTGTTTCGCGGAGACGCGTGATTTTGTGTAAGTTCCATGCCGCACCAACTGCTTTCGGAAGAGCTTGTCGTCCAGCCGTTCCGTTTGGCTCAAAACAGTTTCAGTTGGTATGTGTTCAGAGTGATGTTCAAAAAGACGAAGCAGCCGGAGCACATCGTGGGACATCGTTTGAAAGGCGTGAACTCGAAGCGCGACCCGCTCTTGGATGAGAAGCTTGGATCCAACAAGCGCAGTCGAGTAGAGGATGGCTCCTCCTCGGTCATTTACAAAGAGACCCCAGACGAAAAGAAGGCCCGCCTCCAAGCGGAAAGGCAAGCAGAAAAGGATCTGAAAGCCCAAAGCCGGAAAGGAGGACTGGGCCCCAGCAAGGCGAGCATCCTGGGTCTTCCTGAGCCAGAAGAGGCAGAGGATGCTGCAGAGGTTTCTCCAGCAACACGCGTGCCTTTGTCCCAGAAAGAGGCAAAGACCACTCTGGCTTCGTTCCGCGAGCGCTTGCGGGGCTCCAAGCTGCCTGAGCAGGCTGCTGCGGCAGAGACGCGACACAGGGCAGAGCTGGAGGCGGAGACTGCCAAAGCACTCGCTGCCAAGGAAGACAAGAAGGCAAAATCAGGTCCGCCTGATGCCGATGAACGCCTGACCATGAATGACATATGGAAAGCAGGCGAAGGAGATCGACATGCTTCGCATCCGCTGTCTTCTTGTTGTGCATGTGCATGTCCGATCGTTGTGTCCAGCCGTTTATGCGCTGCAGGAGATGATGAAGACGGCTCAGCAGGAGATTGGCTGGGCGGCGATGGTCTGAAGTTTCACACTACTGCGGACAAGGCCTTTTCAATGGCAAGCAAGCGCTTCAAAGATGCAGATGGTCCAGACATTGCAGCAAATCGAGAAGCGGCTGCTTCAGTAGCGAAGAAGCAAAGTGAAATGCGGATGGCAGAAATGCGCCGACAGCAGAAGAAGTGAATGCTTTCGCGGAAAAGGAGCTCCTTGTTCATTTTGCATGCCAGCCTTGCGTTTATGCTGCAGCAATGGCTAGTTCCGCGTGCAGGGCGTGTTCTTCGCCTTGTTCCTGTTCGTGCTCACCACGTACTTGATTTCAGAAAAAGCCGGCGATTTGTACTCAAGCCGCAGGCCCTGACATGATGTGATGTTTCGTGTTCTGGGAAAAGGCCTTGGCTTAGTCTCGGCACATGGCCGGTCTGGTGCCTGCAGGCAGCAGCTGGACTACTGGGGCGGTTGCACCATGCAGGTTGTCGGCCCAGTTGGGTTCAGCGCAGTGTTCAGTCTAAATAGTCACAGTCTCCACCTCTGCCAGGCGACCACCAGCACCTGCAAGGTAAATGTAGATTTCTCAGTGCCGTCCAGTGTCTTTCGCTTTACCTGGTTATTCTTCGCTTGTAGATCAGCAGGAAGGGCTTGAATGACGTTATGCCCAGGATGTCAAGGACATTCCCTCTCTCCTTTCATGGTTGAGAGATGATTTTATTCCATTGGCCTGGAGCTCAGATCAGTCGCTGTCCCGGGCTTCTGGCAATGGAGATCATGAGGCGTTTACCGACCGCACCGAATATCCTTCCGTTGTTATGTCCGGGAACTCAGTGCTGAAAGGCTTGCGTAAGGCGATGGCAATTCGTGTCAACATGGCTAGCAGCTAGGTCGCCTTCCGTCTTCAGACTGCAGGCCAGCTGAGTGTAGCTTTTGGGAAAGCATGCATGTTCCGTTGGTCCGTGGTGCTCATGTGAGGACGGCACGATGCACTGGACACCACGTTACGTCGCGCCCTCGAGTGTTTCGCAACGCATTGGACCCTGCTTGGCAGTCTGTGGCCATAGCCAAGGTTGGCGACACTCAAACCTCAGTCCTTATCGGGACGATCCGTATGCGGCAAGTCAGAGTGCAATACAGTCAAGCCGTTCTCTCAGCATGGCTTAAGATGTGGCTCGGCATGCTTGGGATCACGACTGCCTGTGCGATTGTGGTGTTGCTGCATGGCAGGAGATGTCGTAGTGCGACGGTGAAGCCATGAGTTCCCTATAGGGCATGCCCAGCAGGCCTGTAGCATCCTCGACGAGCTGAATGACATTGGGGTCACTGCACCAGCCTCAGCACGAACGTGCATGTGTGGTCTGGGAAACAGCATTGATTGCTGAAGCTGCCGAATCTAGGATTGCTTTGCAGACTACAGCGATGCAGTGCAGAGTCGCCTGCCATGGGCGCCAGCCTGGACCCCTCTCCATTTGAAGGCCACGAAAAGAGAGACTCGGACTCTCCGGTTGGCTTCACAGCGCAAGCCGAAGGACCACTACCAGTTCCGGAGTGCTAATGTCACCGAGCAGCGAGAATTTGTCGGCAGGCGCTTTCAAGACTTTCCGCTGCATGATGCCCGGTTCCGGTGCTTCTTTCCACTTGATCGCAGGTACGCCGTCTATCCGGGCGACGGTTTCGTCCTCGACTTGGGGCTGAACCTCACTGGTGCACAGACCAGGCCTCCGCATTGGAGTCGCGCTGACATGGATGAAAGGGAGCTCGGAGTCCCTTGACGTGCTGTTTTCAGGATGCTGGAGTTGGAGTACTGGAAGTGGTTAGACTTTCGCACCCGTGTTCTCCTTACGATGCGGCTTCAGAATTTTTTTTTGCCGACCTGGGCTTCCAAAAGAGATGTTCTCAGGTGCCTTCATGATTGAGTTGAATACTATCAACCCCAACGTGAACAGTTTCGTGCACAGCAGGACTGTGCCGCAAACTATTGCTTCAGCTATGCAAGTGCTTGAATGATGTTCAGCTCCGCAGCAGTTGGGAATGAATGCCTTCCAGAGGTCTGAGCTGTCCCATTCTACCTGCCAGCTACGATTGTTGGAGGATACTCTTCGAATTCCCAGCAGCTGGTGGCGTGCTCATCCGCCAAGAGGCTGAACTTTGAACGCGCGAATTCTGGAAGTAATCGGCGATCCAGTGCAGCAGGCTTTTCCTTTCCGTGCTGTACAGCTCTCATTGCCAGACCCTTGGGTATTCTTCGGATGAGTCGAAGTTGCTTCCGAGTTCTGGTTGCAAAGGGCCCTCATGGCTGCGGACGACTTCGGTGGCAGCTTCGTATATCTGGCCCGAACCCCCAGGAATCACGAACTCCAGAAAATTGCGACTCCCCGATCTTCCCAAAACTTGATGTGGAGCTCGTTTGCAAGTTAAGGTTCTTACTTGCGGCTTCAGCATTCTTTTCGCCATCTATGCTGTTAGCTGAGATGACAGCACCAGCTTGCAACTTTGTGTGCACACCGTTCCGGTCCTTGCATCCTTCTGCCCAGAATATTTGGTTGATCTACAAGAACGGCGCACGTTTTTTCACATACTTCTGGTCCAACGTGCATGCCCCAGCATCGCAGCACTCACCGCTGTGTTGCAAGCCATGAGGCACTCCGAATCGTCTTTTTGTGCCTATGTGGAACAGCTGAGGTGGATTTGTTGAGCCTTGTGGTGAGCCCACCTGGCTTGGGGAGGGAGAAGCCTCGCTTTGCAGTGCACGGGGGTTTTGCATGCCGCAGTCTGTGCTCAGACTTGAATTCTGTCTTTATCCTCCAAATCTCAGCCTTGACGCTACCATGGGCACGCCGTGACGTGTGGCTGCTTCTGCCCGATGCCTTGTGCATGTGGTCGTGGCCAGTCTGCGCAGCTCTGCCGGCAATTGGTGTCTTGTAGATAGGCCTCGCGCTGACGGACATTGGAGACGACAGACAAGGAGCAGCTCGTAACAGTTTCCCAAATCCCTATGCCACTCGGGAGTCTCGCTTGGCAACGTGTGCTTTGCACCCCTGCCAAAAAGCGCGAGTAGTCAGCCCTGAACGACAACCAGTATGCCTCACAATGTTTGTACGAGGCTTCCAAATAACCACACTACTCGCGTAATTGCTATGATAAGAGCGAGTAGCGGCAAGGTTCAGCACGGAAACACGAGACTAGATACGAGGCTTGGTTTTGGCCTGCTCTTGCATTAGGAGTGGCAGAGCGTCAACAATTCAAAAATCTCTGAGGAAGTTGTCATCTGCACAGATCACGACAGCCTCTGGACAAGCATATGTTGTCAGGTTTCGAGCTGCAGATCAGGGCAGTGACGGTGAGCAGTCTGAGAGAGGTTGATGCAGCCTAGGCTGTCAAAGAGCATGGAAAGAATAGTCGCTGGCAGCAAGCTGTGTTTCTGGCGGAACAGCGGCAGCCAATACCCTTTGACACATGCAGCGCTGTGATCGGTGCGTGTGGAAACGGACTGCAGTGGCAAATGGCCTTGATTTTTCTCTCCAAGCATCTGCGACAATCTCCGAGACTGAATGCTTATGTATGTGTTGCTGCGATCAATGCCGTTTCGAAGGTTTCTCAGTGGCGGCGAGCTTCTCTTATATTGCGGATGATGCAGGCTGATAGCTTGCCTGCAAACCTATATGCATACAGTGCCGTGCTCAGTGCCATGCAGAAGGCGGCACGCTGGAAGGAAGCCCTGGATATTCTTGCAGATGCTGCAAGCCGGACTGTGCAGAGGAATGTTGTTACAGTGAATGCAGCAGTGAGTGCCTGTGCAGCTGCTGGAGCCTGGGAGAAAGCAGGCTTTTTACTGGAAGAACTGGCATCCGAAGATCAAGCTGATCAGATAACTCTCAATGCTTTCATGCATGCCCTGTCGCGCGGGGCGCAGTGGCAGTTGGCATTGTCCTCGTTCGCCGAGCTGCCCGTGCGGGAGGTTGAGAACAATGCACGGACAGTAGTGGCAGTAATGACCGCATGCCAGAGGGCAGAGCGTTGGCAGCATGCACTGCAGGTATTCAAATCCTGCAACACACAAGCCGTTCAGAGAAACCTTGTGACATACAACGCTGCCGTGAGCTCGTGTGCTGCTGGCAGCAACTGGCAACTTGCTTTAGCGGCTGTAGCTTTTCCTGACGGAGAGTTTCGCACAGACATCATCACATTCAACGCAGCCATGGACGCTTTGGCAAATGCGGGGCAGTGGGAACAAACCCTGCAGCTATTGATGCATCTGCATCAGCACGTACGAGCAAACCTTGTGACCTATAACACGCTCTTAGCTGCGTGCGAGAGGAGTGGGCAATGGGAGTGCGCCCTTCAAGTTTTCTACCGATTAAACCATGTTGGGATGCAGGCAGACACTATCAGCTTCAACACTTTGATTAGCACCTGCTCGAAAGCGAATCGATGGCAAGACGGACTGAGACTTTTGGAACTGATGCTGGCGGCAGGACTGGCGGAGGATACTATGAGTGGTACTGGAATCATAAAAGCTTGTGCCTCATGTGCTCAATGGCAATGGGCCCTGCGTGTCCTTGATCTGTATGGCGAGCGCGCAGACTTGAGACTGTACTCTGGGGGCATGAATGCATGCCAGAAGAGTTCGGCTTGGCAAACAGCTATATGTGTTTTCTCGCAAATACGAGGTAAGGACTTGCGTGCTGACGCTGTGGCGCTAAACTCTCTGATTGGCCGCTTGGTGGCAGTTTGGGTCAGAGATGTATCGCCGCCTCTGAGTGGTTCGAGCCAGAGGATGTATGTTGCAGGGACCTTGTCCAACTGTTGAAGACGACTGGAGTTAGCCATCTAGTAAATTCCGTGAGCCAACAAGTCTTCAAGAGCCTTCCGGGTGAGACATGCCTCTAGAGTCGACAAATCGACAAACTATCATGCTGATTGCGAGTGGGGATCAGAGGATATCAGAGGTATGTGGTCGGTCGGTCATATGTCATATGCGTGATGTAGACATGCCATCACGCAGCCAAATCCCCACAGGTGCCTTGGAAGCAGCCGGAGAATGGGAGCGCTTGGTCTCTGCTCTCGCAGAGCCAGGGGCTTTCTCCCTGGCTGACTCCAGGACCTGCGCTTCGGCTCTGTGTGCCTGCCTGCGATCCGGGAGTTGGTCGTTGGCAGTGTCTCTTTGGCAATCCTTCAGGCAGGTGGGCCTTCGCCCGGATGTGGTGGCAATGGATTCTGTTATCAGTGCATGCGCAAGCTCCGAGATGTGGGCTCTTGGACGCTTCTTCCTCCTAGAATCCGAGGGCACGCCAAGTCGAAGTCCCTTGCAATTTCTGTGGGCTCTGGCGGAGCTTGGAATCTCTGACAAGTTCGTTATTGCAAGCACATGTCGCGAGGTTGTCCTCAGCTTTTATTCATCGCGGTGGACGGCTGCTGATGTGGCGCTTTACGGATGGTCGGCTGCCATGTTGGGTGTGTCCTGTGCAGCCTTGTCCAAGTCCATTGCCAAGTACCTCTGTCAGTTCAGCTGGCCATATTTTTCTTGCATGTCTCCCAGGCAGATTCTGTACAAGTAAGATGGTTGGCTGGGCACTTCATTCACCTTTTCGCAAGCTTAGTCCGAGGCTCGCGCTGTCCCAGGATGCCTTCAGCCTCCGGCAGTTTGCTGAGCTGGCGTTGCTTGAAGAGCCGGAGCTGGTGAGCATGAGCCAGGAGACTTGGAGTTTGAAGTTTCAAGCGCGAAAAGGGGCTCCTGTGACTTCCCGTTTCTTGGGAGGTTTCGGCCCAGAAGCTTTTGTTCTCAGAGCAGCTGCAGCAGCTCTCGTTCGCGGAGCATGGCCTTTTCGTGCCTTGCACCAGAAAGCCAAGCTTTTTTGTGACGCTTAAATCAGGCTCCTGATTTGCTTCGAGTGCTCCTCGCCCCTAGGTTCTTGCCGTGCTCCGGGCATCTTGGCTGTGTGATCTTCTTCGAAGGGATTTCCTTACGTCAGTCCGGGCTGCCCTGCGGCAAGTGGGCAGATCCATGGACACCTCGGTGCCAGTGGCATCAGACCTTCATCGCCGTCCCCGGCCAGTTCACCCTGAACCACGGCTCACTGCAGGCCGGTTTAAGGAAGCTCTTGTTCCGGTGCACAGAGATGTGCTAAATCGTTGGGCAGTCTCCAGCCGTGTGGCAACACTGTGGGTTCTTACGTCTGGTCTAAGTGGATGAGATACGCGACGCCGTGAGGCGGGAACTGGTGATTCCGTCACAGTCCCGTGGGCCGTGGTCATTTGACTGTCAAATCGCTTGATGTCTTCCATTCGTAGTCGCGAGTTCTGGGATGCCGGTAGTGCTGGTGCCGCAGTGTGGTGTGCAATTTCAGGTCTAGGGTTCTAGGATGATCTAGGATGGTTTTCGGAGCTGCAGATGTCCGCGTTTAAGAGTGCTCGGCTGTTGAGGGCTGAGCAGCCCACTGGTAGGCGCTCCGTCGTTGTTCGCCAGAGGCCAGCCGGTACTGTGGGAGCATTCCGTCGACAACGTTGTGGTGTACAAGCCCGCGAACTGGGAAGTTTACGGTCGACACACAAAGCTTCAGCTTGCAGATTTTGTGCGGTCAACTTTGGGCCTGAAGCCCATTTTCGAAGATGCCGAACACAACTATGGCTTCTTGCATCGCTTGGATGTGCCAAGCTCTGGATTGATTCTGCTGGCTAAGACGTATGAAGCCTGGTACGATCTCCAGGTGCAGCTCTACGCCGGAGAGATCGGACGCGAGTACCGAGTGCTCTGCCACGGATGGGTCCCTTCCCCTCGTCTTGAGATCCGTGCCCGGGTGCGGGAGGGAGTCCTGGAGCCCACGAAGTCGGGGGGACGGGGGAAAGAGAGCATCACAAAGCTCGAAGTCTTGAAGAGGCTCGGGCCCGGTGGGCTTGGGCGCCATGTTGCGATCACCCAGCTTTCTGTGGAGATCCTCACGGGACGCAAACATCAAATCCGGAGCCACTTTGCGTACATCGGGCATCCAACAATTCGAGATGGGCTGTATTCCAGTGCATCCACCTTTAAAGCCGACTTGGTTTTCTGCGCCAGAAACTGGTTGCATAGGCACAGGTTGTCTTTCAAAGATGCAGAGGGGCGTCGGCACGATGTCTGCTGTCCCCTGCCGAGTGATTTGAGCCTCGGGCCAGAGCCCAGCAATAACAATTGAAGGCTATTCGAGTTGCGTGCGGGAGCTGATGTGTTCGTCCATGAATAGTTCCTAGCTGTGATCACTGTGTGTACGGCTCGAAGTGTTGGACGGTGCCATGAAGCTGTATGCACTTGGTGATGCACTAAGCTTCCAGGCAGCAGTTAGCCGTTAGCCTTGCACTTTCTGCAGCTTGAGCCTTACAAAGCCTTACGTAGATGTTCAAGGATAGAGGGTGCGCCGGAAACCTGAGAAACCGAGGCTACCTCTTGGATCTATTGCCCAACACTCTGAGCCAGGCTGCCTCCTTCTCAGATTGACTTCAGTCTCGGTTCAGGTTGAGTCTGAGTCACTGCTTGAGAAGAGCCGAGGTCAACAACACCGACTCCTGCCAGTTTCACAGCGGAGGTCATGGAGCCGTTCGAGTGAGCATCGCAAGCGACAATGTCCGCAGCCTCATCTTCGACGATGATCCAGGCTTGTCTGGGGAAGCTGAATTCCGATCGCAGGGATGCCCCTGGCAGGCTATGTGGAAGCCTCGGTTGCTTGTGCCTGGGCAGCACAGGCTTCGAGACAGGAATGTTGAACAGGAGCCTCGACTCTTCTGACAGGCACGGGCAGCAAGCCCCACCTCCTCCGCTGGCCTTGGTCAAAGGCACCGGAGCATCTGAGCTGCGAGGATCCGGCTGTGCGTGACAAGTATCGCTGCGAGGCACGCTCGTGTTTCGTGCTTCGGCCGTCAAGTCTTTGGGCTTTCTGGTTTGCCTGACAGGCGCCGAACATAGACAAAACAGACTGGCCCGTGCAGTGGGTGCCGTGGTTGGAGCAGTGCCGCATCAGACCCCAGAAGATCTTATTCTTGGGGCTTGGAGGCACGTCGGTCCAGTGAAAACGAACCTGTCAAGTCCTGTGTTGTCGGTTCGACTGGTTTGCTTGTACCTGTGAGCCTACAGCAGTTTGGTACTGGCGGCTGCTTGAGGTGGCTACTACCAGAGCTATCTGGCAAGTCAGTGCCCAGCTTCTCGGACGTTGACTCTGGAAAACAACGCCACCATCGTAGAGGCTGCTCGCGACTTCTTCGGCTTCCAAGGCACCCGACTCCGGACCAAGCAGAGCAACTAAAGTGTGCAAGTCGATTGCTTATCCTAGCTTTGTGTGCGCCTGGCGAGGTGACGTGATGCTGGCAGATGCAACGTCTGGCATGAAGCACCTGCTGAAGCATGGTGAGAAGTTTGAAACTCGGCGGCCACTGTGCGACCAGTGTGGCTTTGTCCCGATCTTGGGCCAAGCTTTGCTTTGCATGTTGTCAGTCCGAGGATGCCGTCATTAGTGACTTGGGGCAGCGTCAGATGGAGTCCCGTGACCTGAAGCTGGCACAAAAGCTGCTGAGACCAGGCGCACCGAGGAAATCGTCCATCATGCTTCCCATCCATTGCATCGGTTATGACTTATGACGTTTACATAAGTCTTTAGGAATAGACGGTATAAGACGTGTTAGTGACTAAGCAGTGTCACCAGGTGGCACGTTTCTCTTTCAGTGGTGTTATGGTGGACTCCGCAAGCATGAGATGAAGCTAGACAAAATGATGGATGCTTGGCTTGTCATGGTTTGCCTCGTGGGGGTGGCATGGCCTGCAGGATTTGGAGCACAAGTTCAGCACGAGGTGGAAAGGCCCTAACAGGGAATGGTAAGCTTGTAAGCTTGCATATGTCAGGCTTGCTTGGGTTCTCTCAAGTTGACAGAGGTGGCAGTTCTGTTCACACCTCTTCAGGCCAGCTGGAATTCTTACTGTGTCCTGTTCAATGTCATCCGGATCTGGTTCGTCATAGAATGCTGGCCTGAAGCACACCACCCCTGCTGAACAACCTGTTATGCTGACATGGGGATGTTGTAGGCTTGCGAATGCTCTGCGCGTTAAGGACTACTTTGTCGATGTCAGTGCTGCTGCAGACAGAGACGGCGACCTGGCCTTGCAATCCAAAGCAGAAGAAGCCTCTCTTTCGGCAGAGCGGTCACTTGTGCAAAGATTTGCCCGTTCGCTTGTGCAAAGGGTTGGGCGTTCGCTTGTACGCGCGGAGGTGCGTTTTGTATTGGCAGGGCCAATGAATTCGGAGTTCGTTACTTGTAACTTTGCTATGTTCGGGAGGCTTGAAAGTGCACGAAACGTCGGCAGGGCCGTGGTTTCCGGCTTTGGGCGTGCACGCTCGAAATCGCGCTTTTTGGCTCCGAAGTTGTTAAAGTGCTGGCAGGGCCACAGGATTCGGCTTCGCTGCGTCGGTCTTCAGCCCCTGTTTTGAAGCATTTGAAAGCAAGCAATCGACTCCAAACCTCGACAGGGGCGGCGGTTTTGCTTCACGCCGCAGGCGTTCGAAACGATGTTGGTTATTCGCAGATGGTGGAAAGAAAGCGTGTTTTGCAAGCCCATTCCTGCAACATGCAGTTCTTCTTCTTGGATTCTGCGGCTGTTCTGTCGTCGGAACCCCTCCAAAACGTGCTTTTGGAGCCTGCAAAAGTGCGTTCTGGAGGTCAGTTCGGAGTTTGCGCTTTGCGGGAGGCAGCAGTTTGGCGTGTCCAACGCGAGGTGTCGGCTACTGGCCAGGCCAAGCCAAGCTTCTTCATGTGGAACCCAGCACGAGCGAGTCAGGGGGACGAAAGCAGCGGTTACCTCGCTTGCCTCGCCTCCGAGCGGCATGAGGTTCGGACCTTCCAAAACCTGCTTTTCCAGGCTGCAAAAGCACATTTCGGCGGTCCGTTCAGAGTTTGTGCTTTGCAGGATCCGAGCGCGCTTTGGTGCACAGGTCACAGGATGGGGCTTCGCCGCTTCGGTTCTTAGGCTCTGTTTTCAAGCACTTGAGGGCAAACAAGCGACTCGACACCTCGACGGGGGCGGCGGTTTTGCTGCATGCGGGCAAGCAAGCGACTCGAAACCTATTAGCCCCCCACTGGTGCCGACAAGACTTCTCTTGCTGCGCGCGTCGAACACGGACGTGATTATCCCCGCAAGCGTCAAACACGGACGTTATTGGCCTCCACATAACCCCCCACCCCCACCCGCCCCCCCTGTGACCAAAGAAACATACATGCTGGGGCCAACAAGACTTCTCTTGCTGAACGCGACAAAAACACGGACGTTATTAGCCCCCCACCCCACCCCCCCCCACCAAGCCCCACCCGCCCCCCTCGGACCAACATGAAAGAACGTTCTTAGCCCCCCCCTTGGACCAACAAGAACGTGCTGCTGCCAGCGAGCGTCAGACACGGACGTTATTGGCTCCCCCCCACCCCCCACCCTCCCCACCTGGGACCAACAAGAACGTGCTGGTGCCAACGCGACTTCCTTTGCTGCACGCGTCAATTACCAACGCTGTTAGCCCCCCACCCCACCCCTCGCACCCTGGGACAAACAAAAACATGCTGCTGCCAACGAGCGTCAAAATCGAATGTTATTAGCCCCCCACCCCACCCCCCACCCACCCGCCCCCCCATGGGACCAACCAGAGCGTACTGCTGCCAACGCGACTTCTCTTGCTCCACGCGCCAAACACGGACGTTCTTGCCCCCCCACCCCACCCGCCCCCCCAGGACCAACCAGAACGTACTGGTGCCAACGCGACTTCGCTTGCTCCACGCGCCAAACACGGACGTTCTTAGCCCCCCACCCCACCCCCCCACCCGCCCCCCCAGGACCAACCGGAACGTGCGTTTCGAGCCTCCAAGAGTGCGTTTTCGTCAAACACGGACGTTCTCAGCATGCTGGGGCCAACGAGAATTCTTTTGCTGCACGCGACAAAAACACGGACGTTACTAGCCCCCAACCCCACCCCCCCTCCAACCAAGCCCCACCCGCCCCCCCTGGAACTAACATGAAAAAAAAGGTTCTTAGTCCCCCACGTCAAACACGTCGAACACGGACTTTATAAGCCCGCCCCCCTGGAACCACCAAGAACGTGCTGCTGCCAGCGACACTTCTCTTGCTGCACGCGTCCAACACGAACGGTATTAGCCCCCCACCCCACACCCACCCTCCCCCCCTGGACCAACAACAACGTGCTGGTGCCAACGCGACTTCTCTTGCTGCATGCGTCAATTACCAACGTTCTTAGCCCCCCACCCCACCCCCCACCCACCCGCCCCCCCATGAGACCAACCAGAACGTACTGCTGCCAACGCGACTTCTCTTGCTCCACGCGCCAAACACGGACGTTCTTAGCCCCCAACCCCACCCCCCCACCCCCCACCCCCCCCAAGAACCAACCGGAACGTGCGTTTCGAGCCTCCAAGAATACGTTTTCCATGGAAGCAATGAAACTGCTTTTGCTGCAAGCGTCAAACCTGACGTTCTTAGCCCCGACCCCCCCCACCCCACTACAGCCAGGAAGCCAGCCCCAACCCGACCCCCCCATGCACCCCGCCCCCCCAGCCCCACCCCCCCCAGGACCAACCAAAACGTACTTTTCGAGACTCCAAAAGTGCGTTTTCGATGGTGCCGTTTTCAGCCCCCGAAGCATGCTCTGAAAACGCTTATCCGGAAACCAACGAAAACATGCTTTTCGAGACTCCAAAAGTGCATTTTCGATGGTCTGTCAGATGTTTCCTAAAACAGCTCAAAACGCACTTTTCGGCCAGCACTTGCCAACTGGGCAAGTGCACTTTCCTATGGTTTTTACAATGGATTCGGCACTTTGGCGCGTAAATGTCGTCAACTTCGGCTAACTTGCAAAGTGGACTTTCCTATGGTTTTTACAATGGATTCGACACTTTTCCATGCTTGTTGAAGCCATTTCCGAAAAAGACCGAAGTGCACGTTCCTATGGTTTTTACAATGGATTCGACACCCGTCTTTGCGCAAGCGACTGGGCAAATCTTTGCGCAAGCGACGCGAATTTCTTTGCGTAAGCGACGGTGCTGCCCTCTCTTTCGGTTTCGGTATCAGGCTGGCGAATGTAAGCATCGCTACTTCGGACAAGCCAACCCGAGGACACTGCACCTACTATGCAGCTCAGAAAGCCGAAAGCGAGCCGGACACTGTTTCTGCCGAAGCGTGAGTGTAGCTGACGACGAGCTGGGCCCCTGGCCCCTGGGCCGCCCTCCCGCGAGAGGGCCAAAGCTCGGAGCAGCTCCGAGGGCTTCAAAGGAGGTTTCTTGTTCCAGATCGGCAGCTCGAGTGCGCGGCTCTTCAGCAGAAACGGCCCATGTTGTGGAAGAGCAGAGCAGAGTGCGACAGCCGGCATGCCGGTACTTGTAGATTTGCAGACGGCTCTTTCTGGGGCTTTGGCAGCATCTCAACATCCGGCAGCGCAGGTATGGGCATGGATGCTGTTGCTCAAGATCCAGATCTTCCAGGTGGCAGTGTCAGCCTTACATGACAGCGGATATGGGAGGATGCGGGTGTGGATGTCGATGTCAGTCCAGTATGCCAGTCTCTGCAGCAGTTCATGCATGTCGGAGAAGCGGTTTTGATGCCTGCGGCTTGTCGCAGGAGCCTTGTAATCCTGCAAAGAAGTCCGACATAGAATCGACAAGCCGCAGGCGAACATTAGACCAACATGGTAGACATTATGTGACATGATGCTTGGTACCACAACAAGACTCCCTGTATGTGCACATGTTCGGGCGTTGCAGTTAGCACGTCAACCTTTCCGGCTGGGATGTGCTTATGACCCAGGGCAAACAGTCTTTGCAAGCTGCTTTCAATTTCGGTTGGTTGCTGGGTTCCGGTCTGAAAAGCGAGAAGCAACTGAGGATACACTTCCGAACCTGACACCGGACGTCATTAGCGACCCAGCCAGCAGCTGAGTCAGATGTCTGTGCAAGTGCTGGGCCCGTGCAGTGGTAGATCTGCTGCTGTCGCTGTCAGGAGATGTTCTATCCAATTGGTACGCTGGTGATGGGCTTGGACAGAGAACCGGAGCATCTCACAACTTCCATCGTTCTTTCTTTCAAGGTTCCCAACATGGAGCTGGTGATGGGGTTGCAGGCCCTGCTAGGACTTGTCAGCACCTTAGCAATCACCGAGGGCCATCGCGCCCACGACATGATGACACTTATTGCGAATCAGTCGAATCTCGAAGTGCTTGGCAGCTTGCGCACGCCAGATCACTTGGCTTCGCGTCCTCAAGTACTTGACGCTCTCGCGCACGCCAGGGCCTAAGACACTGCGGCATTACTGGGTCACATGAGCACATGGCATAAAAGTGTCGCACACTTCTTCCGATCTGCCAAATTGCTTTCAGGTTCTTGCCTTTTGTGCGAGTCTTCGAGCGCTGTTTCATAGCATGGCTCTCATTTCCGACTTGTCTACACTGCATTCTACTGTGGCTGGCAAAGTGTCACGGTGGAGTGCCTGATCCGTATCGAAGGCCTTGATCAAGTATTCAGCGCTGCTGTCCGTAGCACTCTTTGGGTTTGCGGCCTGTGGCTTAGACGTGTGAGATCGTGTGAGACCCACAAAGCTGTTGCGCAGTTCTCGCTAACTCGAGGTGGCTATTTACATCGGCTTCGGAACTGAGGTGCTGGAAGAGTAGCGCATCAAGAAAGTTCCAGCTGCGCTGTCTTTTCGACCGATAGTGTCAGTCATCGAAGGCTGGCATTTACAACAGCATCTGGAGCACTTTCGCCGAGAACCCAGCAGACTCTGCAGAGCAGACGCCAAGCCTAAATGCTGGCCGGGTTGGGATTCGTTGATGGTGTTGCGATGGTGTCTTGTGAGGTTGCAGTTGCCGTGGCGCCAGCGGGTGGTGTCGACTTGGGCCCGGTGACGGTCGCTTCCTCAGCGTGTGCGCGACAGGCTGAAAGCTTCAGAGAGGCCGCTCTTCTGAACTGATGCCTGCTTGCCAGGACAAAAACAACAGCTTGGACGGAAGCTCAAGTCTGGTTGTGATACCATGAGCTGGATCACAGTGTTGCAAGTCTGAATGCACAGATTTCCCTTTCCGAATTGATGTCGACTTGCCCAGGTCGCTCCAATCATCTTGTTCTCTTACATCATTGTCGCTGCACGGTCGCATTTTTTGACAGGTTCTGTTTGCGATCATGTATTGCCGCTGGTTGAACTTGCAGAGTAGCAGAAATGCATGTGTACAATCATATGAAAAACTGTCAGCACGGTGCGCTTCTTTGGATCCCGCCACAGGTTGTCCTTTTGGTGCTGACGACGTTCAACGCTATCCAGATCGACTCGTACAGTGTGACCACGCGGACGCCTCAGACCACCCTCCAACACAGTATTGTTTTCTTATCTTTCCCTGCATGCAGCACGTGGTACTTCTGGTTGCAGCAGCGGGAGGAGGAGAAACAGTTGCAGTAGTGGTAGCAATAGTAGTAATAGGAGTAGGTAGTAGCAGAAATGGTAAACTAGTACCAGAAGAAGTAGTAGTAGTAGCAGTAGTAGTAGCAGTAGTAGTAGTAGTAGTAGTAGTAGTAGCAGCAGCAGCAGTAGTAGTAGTAGTAGTAGTGGTAGTGGTAGTGGTAGAAGTAGTAGTAACCCAGTCGTCTGTTATGACTCATTAAATACACACTAGCAGCAAAGCAGTTTTCGGAACAAGCTATCCCCGCCTTAGAAAACTACTTGGTGAAGGGCGTTCCCAAACTTCACGTTCGAAATGAAAACATAACTTCAAGAATACAGCCACGTAACTCGTCGCCTTGATACATAGGTCGGGCATACAGTCCGCACAGCACAATACCGTGCATCCGACATGAGGTACGAGCTGTCGACTCTAAAGCGGCATAAAGCGCCTGGTGCGCCACTTGGGTATTGTTCCGAGTGCGCTGCTCCGCTGATTTGTGCTAGAAGTTTCTGTTCCGTCTGGGGACGCAGGTGCTGGCGGCGACCCGACCATCATATTTATCTGGACTTACTTGAACGCCTTAAAGGGTGTGAAGCTGGTCGGGAAGGCGCCTCATAATGTCCTGTCCACGAGTCTCCAGACCAGTCCAGACCATGTTCGAACGTTACCACTTCGATGTTGATTGGTTTATTTGGTTTCGTAGCGGACCACTTCCGTGGCTCGCAGCGGGAAGTGCATGACAGCTCATGCGTAAGTAGACATGGTCTGGAGGCATTCCCACTGATGGTTCCCGCCTCCCTTGCTCGACCATGCGAAAGCAGCAGACATTTCAACATACCAACAACTCAAAGCTAGCCAACAAACTCTGTTTACGGTTGCACGCTAATGCTGCCGGGCGTCCTACGCGATGGGGTGCAACTTCACGTCTTGTACTGGGAGGTCCACCGTGAAAAAAGTAGCAGGATGAAGTTGCTGACAGCATTTCCTGACGGTCCTGATCAGGGCGACTGCAAAGAAACGTATTTCTTCGAGCCCGAGGACCTACTCAAAGAAACCAAGCACAAAGACGGACCTGGTCGCTGCTTCTGTTGTGGCCATGTCGCAGAAACTTGGAGGCCTGGCACACGTTTGTAGGCAGAGAGCAATTTTGCTGCATGCTTTTTCCATTTTTCGGACAGACGTCAGGCAGAGGCTGGACAACATGCAGAGTACCTTACGAATGTGCTTGGATCCACACTCCTCGATGTTTCGGCAGGACCCGTGTTGCGAAACCTCCTGTTAAGTCGGTATGGCGTCGGGAGGAACGCTTCGGCCAGCAGATGCTGGCGCACCTGTTCTGAGCAGGATGTGGCAAGCTTCCATTGCCTGTCGCCCAAGATGCGTATGTCTTACAGCCTCAGGCCGGACCAGGGAGACTGCTGCGTGATGAGTCCCTCCCCGACGTCCGTTTCGAGTCGAACCTCTTGCTAGCTGCAGGCAGTTCTACACATACCTCCGGGCCATTGGTGCCGCGGCCACGGTCACGGAGAACGATGTCCTGGGCACTGCGATGGCGGTTGAAAGGGCGGAGTTAAACGCGTCTGCCTGCGGGATAGAGGTCCAGAACTGGAAGCTTGATCTGGAGGGGCAAAGCTGCTTTCTCATCTAAAGAAAGACCTGTAGGGGCCTAGCGACCTAGTTGTAAGGCGAAAGGAGTTGGGAAAAACCAAGCAGTTTCAAGATCGCTGCCAAGGAACGGGGTGCAAGCCAGCGACCCAAGGCCGCACGAGCAGTGGCTGCAGAACAAGGCTGGGCAACCCTCCAGGGCTAGGGCTGGAGCGGGTCTTGAAAGGATAAAGCAATGCCACAATGCTTCAAATTGCTTCAACATGTGACTGTTGCACTTGATATCAGCATCAGAAGCAATGTGCGGATGTCTGTGCCAGTGCCAGCACAAGCGCAAGCATCAATACAATCTTTGGTGACGACCACGCGACGAAGACGACGGCGGGACGAAGACGAAGACGACGAAAGCGGCAGAGGAAGAGGAGGAAGACTGGTTTGTGTGGTTTTCTTGTAGCTCGCGTTCTGCGGCAGTTCCAACTTGTTAAACCATGGTCTCGCAACAGGTTCAGGACATGAATGAAGCTGCGAAGAGCAGGGGTGGCAGCAGCATAGGACCGAATGAAAGCTGCCAAGCTGCAATGTGCCACGCATGCTCGTGACTTTGGAAGTCCTCCCGCCGCAGGACTCCTTTTGGACAAGGATGGCTGCGAGGTGTCTTCCTTCGGCACCAGCCTGCCCATGTTTGCTGTGCCGCCTGAGCCAATCCGGGAGGTGCTCATCCTTTTGGGTGGGCCCCGGGGCATCGAATCGGAAGAGCTAGTGCGGCTCATGGCTATCTTCTCTGGTGCGGGGACGTGGACGGGGCCCGGCTTCACGCAGGGGTTGATGAAAATCCGCCTTCCGGGCGGGCTGCACCATTCTTGCGTGGCTCTCAATGACCTCCTGAGCTTTCACGACAAAGGTGCGGCGAGGAATGCTCTGGTGGTTTGGACTTCAGGGTACATGAATTCAGGGCAATGTAGGGTGTGGCTTTTTGCCTGGCATCGTATGTGCTGCATTGGAGGCTATTTGATTCCTGTTGTGGAAGACTACAAGGGTCTTGGCGAAGCCCGTCATCGGGTAAAAAGTGCTGCCATGAACTCGGCCATCACAGCCTGGGCGACTTCCAGCCTTCCCGCGAAGAGCAAGTGTGAGGCTTGTATGCAACACCCTGGAGTGTGCACAAAGAGCAGAGTAAGGAAAGCTTTGTATAAGTTTCACGACTGCAAGCCCTCGAAGGGTTGCTCGTCCTTTTGCAATGCTCGTGAGGCTTTGCAGCGCTTCGCGTGGAAAGTGCAGCACTCATGCCTGGATCGTGCTGACAGCTCTTCGAATCAGCGTTGGGCGGTTGTGGCAGGGGATGAGGAGCCAGCCACTCCGAACGAAGTCTCGAGTTACCTCGATAAACTGCAGGCTACTGGCCAGTTCCCTAGGGACACGCCGTGGCGGTCCCAATGGCGTCTTACGATGTGCTTGGAAGCTATCGAGCCAGCTCGGGCTTTGAAGGTTCTTCGAGAGTGCCACCGGCGAAGCCTTAAAGCTGCGCGATGTGGCGCGGAGTTCCATCCCTGGGAGGAGCTGGCTTTTGATCTGGACGAGGCTCTCAGGAGTGCCCCCAGCAAGAAAGACCGTTGCCCCAGGGACGTCCGATCGGCACTGCTCAAGGCAAGAGCGGAGATCGAGGTTGCGGAGGAGGAGGAGGACCTTTTCCCTGACGCGGACATGATGCTGCTGCTAGGCGAACTGCCTTGTGAGCAAGCCGCGCAGCTCTTACAAAACTGTTGCAGCAATCCGCAAGAGTCAATGCTCTACCTGAGCCATTCCATTGCCAATGCAATCATGCGCCATCAGGGCGGCTTGCATCTTTGTGGCAGAAGGGCGAGACGAGATAAGGTTGCTTCTTGTTGATTTGACTTGGTCCAGTCCTGTCTTGACGCAGCCCAGGGAAGCTGATTTGCAGCTGCGATTAGCCATCAAGGCTTTCTTGAACAGTGCCGAGTACGAAGGGAGGGACGAAGAGGCTTGGCTGCAGAAGGAATTCTGAAGCCATGTGTAGGCACAAGAAGGCCCTCGAGGTAGGAGAGGTATATCCTCAGCATGACTTGCTAGTTGTTGCTGGAGGAGGCATCCTTGGTAAGGATTGAGGTGCAGGGGCTTCCTGCCAGAGCGATTTGTTTCCGGTTGATGCATGAAACGGTCCTACTGTATGTTAGCAAGTGAAACGCGATGAATCCCAGGAGGCTTACGAGAAACTGAAGCAGACTTGCCACAAGCCCCGGCGGCAGCGCTGGTTTCAGCCACCAGAGCAGCTGGCATTGGGAGACGTGCCACGCACCGTCCCTGAACCGCTGCCGGTGGGCGAGCTACCAGGCGAGGTCGACGGCAGACCTAGGACTCCTATATAGGCCTAGGCCCAGGACTTTCTTGCAGAGTGCCGAGAGTGCCGCCAGGGTTGGGTAGATCAGTGTTTGGAGTGCTTTGCCCTCTTTCGCCCTTGCAGGCGGGTCAGACGCAGAAACGAAGCCACCCAAAGTTATCAGGCCACCTTTCCGAGCCAAGGCACCAGCTGCAGCCAAAGCGGGAGCAAAGGCAGCAGCCAAGGCCACTTCCAAGGCAACGGCCAAGGCGGCGGCCAAGTCATTTGCTACAGCACAGGCCAAGACACTGGCCAAGGCACAAGCCAAGACGCAGGCCAAAGCGCAGGCGAAGACGCAAGCGAAAACGCCCTTGAAGCTGGCAAAGGCCCAGCCGAAAGCCTCTGCCAAAGCGGAGACGAAGAGGAAGCTGCCACTTCCCAAGAAGCTACAGCAGCCACCTCCCCCGAAGCGATCCATCTGGCTCCCTAGGCTGCAGAAGGAGGGGAGAGAAGGGAGAGAAGTAAAGATCGTCGTCGTCGTGCCGGCAAATGCACTTGCAATTTGCCATCTGTTCAGTCTGTCGTCTCTTATGGCCATGGAGCTTTTTTGCGGCTTCCAAACCCAACACATGCTGTTGCTGAAACACATTCTATCTCTTTGTCACCGTGCTCTCCGCCGCAGCGACAGGGATGGAGTACAGCACGAGCAGACAACGTTTTGGGCAGGGCTGCCAATGCAAGAAGAACAAGAAGAAAACATGCGAGATTTTGCAACCATCGTACCGTAAGCCTGTGAGACGGACCGTTCGATAGCTAGCAAAGCCTGCCACGACGAAGCAGGGTTCTAGACCCACTGCTTTAGGATTCGGTCATTTCAATGAAGACAACAACCCAGGTTCGAAGATCAGCTCTGATGCAGAGGGCGCATGGCTTGACAAAAAGTTGCATTTGCGTCGCTGCTTGATTCAGACCGCGGCTTCGAGCTGCCGGCTGCGAGTGCTTGCGACGGGGATGCAGTCCTGTCCTGAAACACCTGTGAGTCGATGGGAGCTTGCTCCAGGAGAGGAACGAAGACATTGGAGGACCAGAGGACCAGGCAGCCTGCTGTCAACACGACGTGACACAGTTTGCGAAACCATGTCATGCCAAGGCCCGGTAAAGTAGCAAGTGTGGGGCTCTTTCGAAGGGTCTGGACGGGAGTAGGCAAGCCACTTGGTCACACCTGCGGATGTCTCATCACTGAGCTGCGAGCTGCTGTTGCTGCCAGATCATTGCGCTGAGCTCTTTGCCCGAGCCGGTAGCCACGCGGTATTATCGAATGAAGAGGCAGGTGGCAGCTTGTGCCAAGTAGAGCGGCAGTTTGCGTTTGGGAGGATTTCACCCTCCCGATTTGTATCAGGAAGATGGAGAAAATTCGGGACGCAGCGCTGGACAGGCTAGAGGACGAAGACTGCCCGTTGGCTGTTTCCACAAGTACGCCGACGAGTGTTTAGCTGCTGAGTAGCAGCGTCTTGCAGGACTTGAGGCGCCAGAAGCTGATCGAAGCAGGGATTGGCCTAGAGCACGTTCCTCGGGCTCAGCTCACGGAAAACTCGGCTGCGATGACATGCCTGACAAACAGTCGCTGAGAGATTTGGCCAGCCTTTGCCAGACTACGGGCGCCAAGTGGATTTCCGAAGCGGGAGCATGAGCAGAGCCGGTTCGGGGACATTCGGGGACACACTTTTCACTCAGGTCGCGAGTGCACCAGTTTAGGGTTTAGAGTTTATGGCGCAGAGCCTGGGTTCAAAAAGGATTTAGGATTGCTTTCGCGTTAGGCATGGCCTTTGTGTGAGGCAGATCGAGAACACCCGCCGCAGTGGACGAAGATCGTGTGGGCCTTCGACGGACTGATGCTGTCATTATCGTTATTGCTTTGTATGTTGTTATTATTACTACTTGAGTCCCAGCGGGCGGCCGTGGGTTTTAATGGCAGCTGCTGTTGTCAATGAGCGGAACTGTTCTTCCTGCCGCTGATGCTACTAGTAGTATCATTACTGTTGTTATTGTTGTTTTTTGTTGGGAGTGGTCGTTGTCGTGGTCGTCGCAGCTGCAGATGTGATTTGTGGTAGTGTTGTGGCATCTGGCCCGATGGTTAGGTCACAGTTGGCGTTGGCTGATGGCGTCAGCCTGGCGCATTTGCCGATGCATGTGCCAGAGCTTGTGTTTGGATGCATCGCAGTGCAACCTTGCACGTGGGTTGCCTTGACCCACTACCCGAGCAGGAGGACGATGTACCGCACCAAGATGACGAGGACGTAGATTCTGAAACTGTTGCTTGAAGTTCCGAGTGACTTGGTTTACGACCATGGCCAGACCACGCTGTACGATCGTCTTGTAGAAGATGTGTGGTGCTTCGCCAGGACGACAGGATTCCGACGTCCTCGGAAATGGTGTCACCCCCAGCCACGCAGCCAGCAGGTGAGTTGGTGAAAGCAGCTCGGAGATGCAACTGCTCTCCTGCCGTTCGTATCGGGAACCGCACGTCCCCCAGGCCACCATCATCGTGAATCGGGTGCACCCTGCGGAGCTTCGGGCCGTAGCAGCGTCAAATTCACGCATGGATCGCAGCAACGGTCTGGTGACTCTGGTGGCTGCAGCAGTTCTCGCAACTCCAGCCTGTTCGAGGGTGTTGGCGTGTTCCGGCGCGACAGGTGCAGCTTCAGCGAATGTTGGACGAAGATCCGAGGCTTGCAGAAATCTGCTCGTCGCCGGCTTCTTGGAACAAGCCGAAAGTGTTACTGGTCAAGCCGAGTACATGTTCCGTGTGCCCAGGGACAAAGCAGTTGATGTCGTTCGACGGTTTCGGGTGGACCAAACAGGACGCGATGCCCATGTCGGCAATGGCTGTTAGTTCCTTTAGGCTGGTGAGGTGCAGTGAGGCTCGGTTGGGTCCCGATGGTCAAGAAAACGCGCCGCAGGAGACGATCCCTTCGAAGTGGTCGCCCGGCTCCAGGCCCTTGGTTTTTTTGAGCTGCGGGGCGAGCGCTTCTTTGGAGACGCCTGCCCGCACCAGGCTTCAGTGGCCGAGAAGCTCAACGCCATAGAAAGTCACACGCTCAGACAAGCAGACTGCGTGTGAAGTCTTGTCGTTGTTTCGAGAGCGTGATAAGCTCTGATGAAGCCCTCCGCTGTCCTGAAGGTATCGCCACTGACCTTGCCTTCGACGAAGTTGAGACTCTGCGGGTCATGTCACAGGCATTCTTACAGATTTTGTTCGACATGGCTACAGGGTGCCGTTTTCGGCAGGAGCTGCACAGCGCCCTTACCGAGTCGCAGAAGGCGCGCAGATCTTGTGCCAACCTCTCGCAGATAAGGAGGATTACTTGCGTCGCTCCGGTGCGACGGGCAGCAAATGCAAGCAATGTGGAAGGATTGCAGGTGCCAGTGTTGAGGACGGATTGTTTTCCGGCTCCAGGAATGGCGTGCAGAGCTGCTATCAGTCCTGCAGCTGGTGGGGTCGCCCAGTTGATGCAGTAGTTGTTGCAGTTTCCCGCATGCTTTTTTGGCTCCTGGCTTCTTGACATTGGAAGATCATAGGGGCATGGCAGGCATCACTGCTGTCGAACGCCTTGATAGATCTGACCAAGAAGATCGAGCAGGCTGACCTGACCCTTCCCCCATCCGACAGAGCCAGAAACTGGGAAGAGAGAGCCAGCAGCCGACAGTCCTTGGCAGGTCCAACTAAACCACACCGAGCTGGCGATTCGGGACCGGCTGCGTCGATTCGTGTTGCCGTCTCAGAAGACCCTCAGTCTACACTGCCAATGCAACAAGGCGGCCCCTTTGACCATTGGAAAGAAATGAGGGATGGGAATTGCCGTTTCACACATGTCTCACACAGCGCATGGACATCGTCCCTGCGAGCGACCCGACCCTTGTGCACAACATGGTTACGCAGAGTACGCATAGTAGGAGCAGCCTCTGGGCTGGCACACGTGTCGCCAAAAGGATGCTTGATTCTGGAATGCCAGATCTGCATGTCATGACTCAGGCTGCATGGCAGCTCTTTCACGCAGTTCCTTTGCAAGTGCACTGAATAAAAAAGCTGCGCCATCTCGCCACTTATGTGAGTTGTTCCCACACCCCGTGTTGGGTTGTTTGTCCGCCTCCCTGCGGCCAACTCGTCGCAACGGCTTCCGCAGGAGCTTTGAGGTTTTAGGGTTTAGGATCGGGAGTCCGCCTGCTGCCTGGTTTCCCTTTTGATGTCGGCCCCTTCAGGGGGACTTGGCACCTCGAATCGCAGCAGGCGCAGATTCGGACCGCGGCTACGATGGCATACCATGGCGTCCCGCGAAACGGCCCAGCATGTCAGACCAAGATGCTGGCAGGTACTCGCGGTGATGGTCCTGCAGGGTTCCGCGAAGGCCGCTTGACAGCTTTGATCGTTGCTGACCCCAGTATGCTCCCGTTCCGCGTGGAACGCTCCTGTCCGGTCTTCCTGTGTAAGTGTGGTGCCCTTGGAGGTACTGTGCCCGCTGTGACTTCGTGGCCTGTGCTCAGCCCTTGGCTGACTGGGCTTCGAAATGAACACTTGGCGAGTGCGGACTAGTAGCTTCAGTCTGTCGTGGATGCGATGCCGTCTAGTTAGTGCTCCGCATCTCAGGCTGCTGCAGGCCCGCAGGCATGCTGCAAGACGCAAGGAGCATGAGCCCGGCACCGGAGACGATCGGGTCAGAGGATTCGACGCAGGAGGCCGAGAGCGTGAGCTGCGACACCCTGAAGACCTGAAGATGGTCCTGTCCACAGGATGGAGCTTCCACCACCGAGTTAGGTTGTTTGGTGAGCGAGGGGCCGGCGTGGGGCTGAGCGGGATCGCCTTTTGTGAGCTTGCCTGGTGCCTCGGATGTGCCGAGACTCCGGAGACGCGCGCTGTGCCCCGCCACCGCTGCAGCTGTCGGGTGCCTCCTGGGACAGCACCGCCGCCGAAAGCATGAGCAATCTGAGCTGCAGGAGGCCGTGGGTGTGACGCTTCCTGCCATCCTGGCAACTCTGCTCTTCCTACCCTTCATAGTTGGAAGTGCAGTAGGCCGGGGTCTTGATTTGCCCGGTGGGGCATTCCCGCGTGCCTCCCTCATATCTTGGAGGTGCTCATGGCCTTCTTGGGGCACGTGGAAGTGGACCAATGTGCCTTTTGGCGCTTGTGTGGCTTGGAATCGGCAGAAGTGGGGACGAAAGACAATGGCGAAGCTTGGCTTCATTTGGCATGGAGCTTGACTGCAGGTGGGCTTCTGTGGCATCGCTGTACCCTGCTTGGGCCTGGATGACGGGCAAGCGGGCTCTTGCAAGTCTGCTGCTTCTGGGATGCTCGACGGAAGACGGAGGGCTTTCTCGGTGTGACCGGGGATTTCACGGATGCGCATGTAGCACAAGCCCAGGGGCCCTCCTTTGCTGTGGGATGCTCAGAGTTGCCGTCTCCAGCGCAAGGGAGAAGTGGGGAATAGTTGAGATTATTTTCATTTGTTTCCCTTCTCACTTGCCTGGTAAGGCTTCGTGCTGCTGAGCCTGCCGGCCCTGCTGGCATTGCACTCCTCCAAGCATTTGGCAGATGAGGCTCGTGATGCGGCAGAGAGAGATCCGAGTTTTATGTGCAACTTGGGCTGTTGAGAGTTGTTTTGTTTTTTCTCTCTTCCTTCTCTCCCTCTCTCTTTCCCTCTCTCTGTCTCTCTCTGTCCCTCTCTCCCGCTCCCTTGCTCCTTGTCCCCCTCACTTCGCTATAGGGGCGCGGAGCATGAGCACCGCACGGGCGCGCCGCACCCCATCTCCGATTCTCAGAGGGTGGGCTCGGCCGGACAACTCTGAGTTCTACCAACCAGCCGGAAACAAAGCAAGTAAATCCGAAGTCCCTCGGGCCAACGGTAGCTGCCTGATGGAAAGTGGCCGCGTCAAAAGAATGTTGTCGTCAAGGATTTGTGAAAATCCTTCTTGCAGCAAATTAATCGATAAAGGTTGGGTGTTCCTCAATAAACAGTAGACATAATTGCTCTTGGATCCCTTCCCAGTCTCTCTGTCTAATTCGCTGTGTCTACGAATATGTCACTTTGATCAGATGTGTATTTCTAGCCTGCTTTTTTGTGCCCTTGCATCGCGAGACTCTTGATGATGGCACGGCAGACAGAGAGAGCAAGCAAGCAAGAGATAGTGCCCTCAAGCCTGGGGAAAGCAAGAGAGAGAGAGAGAGAGAGATAGAGACCTCTGAACGATGTTTCGGAGGGGAAGCAGACCATCCGCGAACTGCGGGTGTGCGGTGCCCACGGGGGGATGGCCCAGGACGCTGGCCTGAACCCCAAGCCCGGTAGAGCGAGAGAGAGAGAGATAGAGACGGGAGGGGCACCCTGGACGCTGGTGCTTCCCTCACACTAGGGAGAAAGAGAGAGAGACACAAGCCTGGGGAAAGAAAGAGACATGTGGGGTGCAGGGCGGCACGCTCCCTGTGCCTATTACACTGGAGAGAGAGAGAGAGAGAGAGAGAGAGAGAGAGAGAGAATAGCCATTTTGGCTCAAGTCTCGGGAAATGGGGACCCGCCCCCCGTGCCCCCCGGGGCTTGAGCCCATGCCGAAGCCGTTGCCAGACAAAGTGAATCCCCTCCTTCTTATCCTCGCGAACTTTGCTCCGTCATGGGGGGCACACGGAGTGACGGCAAGATGGACAAGGCAAAAACACCACGTGCTCTCGAGCGACGACAGCGGAAACCTGTGACCAAACTGAAGGGAAGACCGTGGAAAGCTGTGACCAAACTAGAGGGAGATGTCGCCTGAGTGAAGAAGCGAATGTCGGCAAATCGCAGAACTGTGATTGTAATTCGATGCAAGTACATGCCTTGGAGCGGTGTCGTGCACGGGCGCGCTCACGTTCCTGCGTTGTGGGAAACCCCTGCTATAACGTGGGGGCGGACTGCTTCGCGGGGACGGGGGTTTGCGTAGCCGGCCCACCACCGGGGCGACCAAGAAAGAAAACGTCGGCGGTCCTGAGGGTGACCTCAGGCTGTTTTGAAACAGGGGCGGCAAATCAATGCATGTTCTTGAGTGCCACCGGAAAAACCGGTTGCTTTTGAAGGAGAGGTCGAACTGAAAGCGGGGGACACGCAGCTTTCTTTGCAAAAACCTCGAGACGTACTGAACAACGTGACGGCGAAAGTAGCTTTAACAGTGTCACGCTGTTAGTCAAGTTGAGGCCCTGACCTGCCTTCTAACATAGAAGCGAAAGTTTCTTCCCTAATGAGACGTCGGGAGAGTTGAGATCTCATGTAAGCCGGAGTACAGATGAGGGGCGTTGGGGGAAATTAGTTTTTCAGGGTATTGGGGGATATTACGGTTCACAAAACGCTGTCCTCACCCGGCTAAACGTGTCACACCACAGACCGCGGACCCGGTGCGCACGCGTGCGCGGGAGGGTTCGTGCTCCTCCTTGTCCGAGTGCAAGCAAGAGAGAGAGAGAGAGAGCAAGAGAGAGAGAGAGAGAGTGTCAGCAAGCAAGCAAGCAAGAGAGAGAGAGTGGAGGGCAGAGCAAAGCAAAGCAAAGAGCGCTCAGATGTGTGCGTTGTGAGTGCTGCAGTTGACGTGAGCTGCTTCTCGGTGTGTATGCCATCTTGCCACAATTTTGCCACCAGTCATTGAACACATCTCCGTAGATTGCAGTCACAGCAAAGCACAGCCCACACAAAGGCTGCAGGCTCCCACTTACACTGTCCGCTTGCAAACCAGAGGCAGTGCTAGGGCAGAGCTGACCCGCTTAGATTACGCAGCACGCAGCAAGCTTCGACCGTCACGTGTTCGCCATGACGCACCAGCGATCCGGCATGGTAGATGGGGAAGAACACATCGAGTTCATGGACACCCAGCATCTTGGCATGTGAGCTTTCGAGCTGAAGCTTACAGAGGAAAGCCATGGAAAGCCCCCTGGACTTCTGGAGGTTCGTCACGGGGCACATCCAACGAACCTATCGTTTCTACATGTTCAGAACCGATGACGGCTCCTCGGCTATGACTTAGACTTAGCTTCGTTCTGGACCCCTGTCGCCAGTGTGACGTCTTGTGCAGGGAAGCCGCACAAGACCATGTGGGTGACCGACTTGGACTATGTCAAGAAAGAGCGCGATCGCTGCTTGGAGCTCCTGAAAAAGAAAAGCCAAAAGAGACAGCAAGAGACAGCGTGCCCGGAATGCACGAAGTGTACTGGTACCATATGCGCAAGTCTTGAAGAGTCTGTGTGGCTCATTTTCCGAGGGGCAAATGCAAGACTCCAAGCTCTGTGTTCCATCCCAGAGTCGGCGAGGTGCCGCACGGCCGGAACCTCAGATGCCAGCCGTGCTTCCCTGAAATCGCAATATTCAAGCTGCCTACCCGGACCCTGCCCGCGCCGTGCGCGTCCAGCCACACCTCCTCAAAAGCTGCGCAAGAGCAACGATCAGGATTGGTGTTGTCGTCCTCTCGGTACTTGTCCAACTGAGACCGGGATGCAGCATTCTGTCGATTGCCGAATGACCTGACCAATCGTGTAATTCGTAGGATGACCTGCTCAGGCCCCTCATTCTGCGATTCGTTTTGCACAGACGGAACCCTAAATTCCTTAAATCGAAAGTCGTAAACAAAAAACATAGATTCATTGATTGAGCAGTGGACTTGCCTCTGGTGGCTGTTCGGGCCCTGTCTGCAAAGCAGTCGGTTTCGGGCCGTTTATTAAGTATCTCGCCTTCGCCGTAGCCGCAGCCTTACCAGGAGGCTTGCCCTGGACCATCATCACTCCGGAACGGGAACGCGTTTGTATGGTCTGATTGACCTGCAGTTGCGTTGAATGATCATACAGAATCATACAACACTAACACCAAAGTTGCTCTTACTCTTGCGTGCTTGAGAAATGGCAGCAGGACGATTACCAGGACACCTTCGCACAACTGCAGAGCATCCGGAGGGCTCAGTGGCATCCAGCATCTATTGAGAACTAGCCCCTAGCTTCTGCACGAGCGTCTGAGACGTTTCAGAGCATCTCAAGGACGACGCTCATGCTTTAATTACCCATTACTTCAGCCGATCCGCATGCCGTTTGATTCGCCTGCAGGGACAACCTTGGTGTCCTTCCTCGTAGGTCCACCTCAAGGGTATCTCGATCCTTTTCATATGTTCGTTTCAAGTTCTCGAAAATCTCAGCGGATGTGGGTCGACCGCACATGCAAGCAGGTTTTCCCAGAATTATCTGCCCGGTTTGCATTGTGCCGAGAAACAGCACCGTTGCAGGCTGTCAGAGGAAAAAGGCGAGTTCACGCGAATGATGTGTATGTTCCAGCTTACTTTCTTTGCCACAACTTCTCGGCAGGTGGACAGACTGTTTCCCGCAAGTGTGAAAGCCGCGCGAGACAATCCCTTCGGCTTTGGTTCGTGGTTGATTGGACCGCTGGCTGCCGAGGACAGGCCGTCAAAGGAGTGCACGCGATTGCACGTGTTCCTTTCATGCCGACCCCCCGCATCCCTAGGCCCCAAGCCCCAGCCCTGTATTGAAGGTTGTTATTAGTGTAAAGATTTGCTGCTCCTTCCTGCAGGTCGGCAGCTGCAAGCTTCGGCCCTTACACGTTTCCATACCGTTCAAAAGCATTTCCCCACCGCCCCTTGGCTGCAGAGCGCAAGTCTTTGCGGACGAATCCATCCAGGTTTGATCTCTCATCTGGTCGAGCTGCGGAATGTACCGGTGTATAGAGCAAGAACATATTTCGGACAGGATTTCGGACATGTGAGGCCGCACTGCTCCTCGCAGCCTTTTGTGCGAAGATGTGGTTCTGCTGGGCCGTTGTTCCTGGACGTCTACCTGCCCGAGTTGCGAGGTGGAGCCTTGGCTGGGAGACTCTTGGAATGCTACCGTGCATGGACTTCTCTTCCACCAGTAGCATCAGCGAGATGTTTGAAGAATCCCATCAGCAGGTGCACCTGGCGAATTGAGCCGGCCTCTGTTGTTCTTCGTCCACGGCGGGTGGTGGTGGAGCGGAGACCGAACCTGGCATCATGCTTGCTTCTTTGAGTATTTTCTGAATCGACGCTTGCCTCTCAATACAGAGCGAGGAACGCGGATCAGTGCCAGATGACTAGATGCAGAAGCAGCACCTGCTTAGGCTAACATGTTTGCATCATCGAGGTGGCTTCGTGCTCGTGTCGGTGGGGTACCGTCTTACCCGGGACGGCTACGTTGGGACAGACCTCGTGGAATCTTGTCAGCAGTAGTGCCTTGATTTGCTAAGCTTGCATTCAGGATGCACTCAGCGGCGTTTTGCCCAGGAAGATGTTGTTGATGGCTTCATGTATGTGATCGAACATGCTGAAGAGCTGGGCATTGACAAGCGCAGTGCCTTGACAACAGATGCAGGTTGTTGGATGTGTCAGGCCACGTTGACAGACGGCATCAAGACCCTGGCCGCCAGGAGTGATTTTGCAGGGCGAATCTGCTGGTGGCCATCTGGCGGTTTTGGCATCCTTGTTGGTACCATCCGGGCTCGTGCCGTGGGCTCAAGGCTCGAGGTGTGATGTGCACACAAGAGAGACCTGAGAACCAGAGGCGCGGTGTCGTGGACCTCTGGGGCATCCAGGAGCTTCGCCAAGGTGCCCTAGGTAGGATTCGCGCCGCCGACGCTTTGACATTGCACAGCAAGAACTCGAAGCCGATTCAGGCTACAGCTCTCATGTCCGTGACAACTGGCCCGAAGCATACACCCTCTTCTGTGGGGGAAATCCTGTGGCGAAGCCTGGTCGCCTGGCAGAGATCGAAAGCTCAGTGTATGCCCAGCTTCTGGCGCAAAGACGAAGCTCTTTCCGCCGAGTCCGTCTTTTGCATAGGTTTGCCCATGGTTCTCACTGTTCCCAGGCTGCTTTCACAACATGTCGACGACAACCCACGTGGCGGAGCAGCTTGGGCCTTGGCAGCGATCGGGGTGTCTTCGCAGCTCAGCATCGGTTGCTACGAGGTCTCCGCCGATGCTGTTGCTCCATGGAACAGCCGCTGCTGGGACATGTTTGTCCCCTTTGTTGTCGGTATGCTTCCGTGGGAGTGGCGCATTCTGTGCACGAGTTTAGTTGAGGACACGGTAGTGTCCTTCGACCAGTCCGTGGCTTTGGCGGGGGCTCTGCACAACTTCCAGGTGCCCAATTTGCTGGTCCCAGCCCCTCAGTCGCTGGGCGTCGGCAAGTTTATCCCGTCACACACATGTTGCAAACCGTCAAACACTCCGACACCCGAGGCAAGTGCATGGTTGCTGGGGCGTTCCGAGTGGAATTTGCATCCAGTGGCTTTTGTTACTCGGCGATCCTTTCCTGATTGCTGGGATTGGCGGAGTTTCGCGGGTGTGGGTGTACAGCTAAGATGCAGGTTCCAGTAGCTGGCACGAACTTCTTCGCTGCAGTTGAGGTTCGTTTCCGAGCGTTTCTTTGCATGGACATTTGCCGGCACCCCTTCGAAAATGGCGAGAGCATGTCCCAATTATGACTGATAGTTTTGACAACTGCTGGATTGCAGAATGCTGCGGGCGCTTGGAGGAGGGGGGGGCGGGGCGGTTCGAAAATCATTAGTTTGCGAGAAGAAGTCTCATGTTGATCAGCGCGTGTGGCTCGCAGGAAAATTTCACAAGTCATGATGCAAACCAGCATAGGTTGACCTTGACAAGTCATTCCTTACAAGTCTGGATCATAGCACTATGTTGCATACGGTAGGGTGGCTTCAGTTGTCGGATGCTGTTGAGTTCGATTCTGAGCATTTGCAGAAGTGCAACAGAAGCAGCAGCTGTTGTGTTCGGCCATGCAGTGGAGTGACGATGACCACAAGGTCGCTGTTGGTGCAAGCTTACACCTTGGCACATTCTGTGCCTTGGGCAGGAAGTGCCACCGTTCTGGCTGTTGACAAAGCCTCCTCCGCCGTCAGAAGACGAGAAGCTTCAGGCCAGTTGCAGATGTGACAGGGAGGAATGTGGGATTTGTATTCGAAAGGCTTCAGCCGCTCCCAGTGCAGCTCAGCTTTACCAGCAGAGGCTTCGGATGCTGACGTTGGTGGCTTGCATGTGCTCTGCTATCTGGCTCAGCCGGCAGGGAACTTCAGAAAGTCGATGCTTTCGTGGAGACGGATACCTGCATCCTGCCGCTGGCTCCGAAGGTGCTTGCGAGAGTTGAGACCGTAGTGTCTCAGTTCAGTTCCGGATTTCAGCACCCTGGAAGGCCCAGCTCGGCTCTGCCATTCATGATCGCCACCGCGTGCTGCAGGCGCCTCTACTCATGGCACCGCTGTTGTGCTAGCTGCTAGCTGGTTATGAGCGACAAACTTGCGAGTTTGTTTCATCCTCTGACGTTCATCGTTCAGGTGAGCCTTGGCAGAGAGCATCTTGGCACAGATGTGTGTCCGTGCCGGATCAAAACTCGCACGGCTCCGACGTGAGATTCCATATCATGAAGGTGGAAGATGCATGTATTGATTCAACATCTCGAGCATCGAGTTCGCATCGGTTGAACGATTTCGTTTGTGCCGAACCTTAAAACGCTGGATATTGTTTACTTACACACCAAGCCCTGATGCTCCTCAGCCCTAAAAATACCCAACAGCTGAGGCACGGCATTCTACTGTCTGATGCGGGGATCGCTTTCACTTGGGGTGACAACCGCTTTGGCCAGCTTGGCCGAGAGCCGGTGATCAAGGAGGAGAACGGCAGGCTTGGCAAAGACCAGGGTCACGAGTCACAGATTGCAGCAAGGACAAGACGTGTACTTACCAGGACACATGTACATGACGAAGTCAGCACGAACGGCGGATACAGACATATGTACATACACCCATACATACATGAAGTTAGCGTGTATCAATATGTATAGACAGAAAGGCTTGTGCACCTTATAAAGGTCCGAAACTTGTAAGTTCTGGTTCGTTAGGAAACAAGCAGTGGTCTCCGAGAAGTTTGTGTTTGCGCTTTTGTGCAGGCCGTTCCCCGTGAAGGGCTTGGTCGGCTATGAAGTCACTCAGGCGTTTGGCTTTTCCCGGAATTTGAAGGTCGGCTGTTGCCTGGCGGTCTCTCCATCAGGTGTCTGCAGGAATGCACCACTGCTTAGCACTGGTGGCACCTGGCTTGGCCCGGAACTGAGAGTCAGATTGAGGAAGGCAGCCTGCCTGGTCTTGATGCATCCTGGTAGCTGAGGTCTGGTCTTGGGGGCGCAATAAATCCGGACAGCTGGGTGTTGGTGACTACAGGCAGGAGTTCCAGAGTTTTCCTGTGGATTCAAAAGAGAAGTTTGACAGGGACCGGATTAACCCGGAGAAGGTCTGCAGCGGCCTCGGGGACGCAGGGCTTCTAGTGGACTCTTGATGGGATTCTCTGCAATCTCGTCCGAGGCCATCCGCCCGTCACCGACAACCCGGACGAGTCGGGATTCCAGCGACTTGCTTGTAAATTCCAGCCTTTTCGCCTTCGCTCCCGTCCGCTTCCCCTTGGCGTTTGCAGCCCTTCAGGTTGGGTGCGAACAAAGACGGCCAGATCATTTCAGAGCCTTGGCGAAATGCGGCTCCTAGCAAGTTTAGCTTTTGTGTTAGTCGCAGAGAGTGGTTTGTTTTGTTGGTCCCATGGTGGATACTCGCGTGCTTTTGCAAAGGTCTCGGCCGGATGCCTCAGTTGTCCTGCAACACAGTCGCGAGTTCGCTGGTGTTGGCCGAAGACACTTCAAGCTTCAGAGTTCCAAAGCGAACCTTGTTTCGAAGCCTTCATGTGGAGCATTTCGTGTTTGAGTGTCAGGCCGGCACAGACAGCTCTGTGGCTGCCGCCCTGAACTCCAACATATGGCAGTGCCGGAGTCGAATTATTGATGCATATTTTCTTGTACTGGGCGGTTATTCAGAGCGCCCACAGTGCACCACTCTCGCTCTAAACCGTGTGCCCAGGTGGGGACAGATATCTGATGGGTTTCAGGCGCGAAAGCTTCAATGTGTGACTCCCCGCGTTGCGGGCCAGGGCACACAATCACAACGTCAGTCTTGTATCTTTTGCTGAAGAGTCCGAGCACCTTCTGCTTTCGATATCTTGCGACGAAACTAGATGGCACATGGGTTCTTTTCCCATCTCTTGCCCATCAGGACCAAGTTGTCACCAGCGACAAGTCCAAGAAGAGCAGCATTGCTGTTGTCAAGAACAGGCAAGGAGCAACATAATGCACTTCGAGTTAATTTTTTTGAAGTTCTAAGTTGCAGCGTGTCATGCCCTTCGTCTCCAGGCCCTTCCGGGTCTTTCAGAAAGACGAGTTCCGCTCGCAGATGCGAGCAGGCCAGGAAGTCGCTGGGAGCTGACCGCACCGGCATGTGAAAACTGCAGTCCCCGAAGGACGAGTCTCCATTTCCTCGACCGGCTGTAAAGTCTTGCATCAGGCCGCGGAGTCGTTACAGATTGGTTTGCCTCACTGGATTTTTCTGTGCAGGACACCTACACCGACAAGGTTCGAGTTGAGACGCTGGTCCAAGGGCTGCAGTCTATGCAGGAGAGCATCAACAAGGCGAGGCAGCTTTTTGTATGTCGAGGCAAGCCAAGAGATCCTGCATCTTGTGATCTGTGTCGCAGGAGCGGCTGGATATTGCTGCTCTCGATGCTCAGCAAGTCAAGCAGAAGGCTGCTTGGAAGACAAGCGCTGGAGGCCGACTTTTCCGCAGCCCATGCTGACCAGGACGGAGAGGCGCAAGCTGGTGGTGCGACGGAGAACGAGCTCGACACGCTGCAGGCAGTTCAGCCTGGCACCGGATCTCGCTTGCCCTCTCAAGTGTTGCTCCGTCAACGCTATGGCTGCGAGAGGACACCATCGGCGAGCTCGAGCACGACATCATGGTGCACGAGCGGGAGCGCTTTATCCTCTTATCACCTCATTCATGCAGTCGTGTTCTGAGCACAAGCCACTTACGTTGTCGTGCGAGGACATCGATGCACTGACCAAGAGCCTCGAGAGTTGCGATCTTCGTCAGGCATGGGCTGGGGACTGGCTTGCAACCCTGTACGGAAAGCTCGGAAGTGATTTCGCGCAGACCCACAACCGGAAGCAGCTCCAGCAACTGCAGCAGCTGCTTGGATCATTGCTTCGGCAGATCACCGGACGGAGTCTTTGAAAGTCCCCAGCCCAGGCAGGGCACTTCCTTGCACGACCGGCAGGACCAGGCTCCAAGTCAAGTCCCCAAGGCCCAAGGCTCGACCTTAGCTCCTCGCTGCGGCGCAGGTCTCCCTTCAGATCTCCATGGCTCCGAAAGCTGGCGCCGAGAGGAGGAGCCCAAGGGAGGTAAGAAGGGCTCGAAAGGGAGAGTGCTACAAGCTGGGATATCCAATGAACTGGCTTCAACCCCAGCCCGAGAGCGGGCGATCTTTGGAAAGAGCCCAGGTGACTCCCACGCAACAGGGTTTGCAATTGAGACTCAAGACTTTCTGCAGCATGCCGCCACCCCACAGCTCTCGCAGGAAGCTGGAGGAGCAGCTGGCCGAGGTCCCACTTCTGTCGGGTAGAGTTTGTATTTTCTTAAGCATTCGTTGTTATAATCATGGTACAAGATACGCAGAAGCAGAAACCCGAGTCTACTCAATAACCCCCACCCCCAAATTACTGCCCCCGCCGGGGCCACGCCATGCCATGTCTTCTATGCAGATGCTCTAGAATCTAGAAGCGCCGTGGACCATCGGCAGGTAGAGGAGTTCGTGCAGGCGAACAAGAACACACGTGCCCAGGCAGCACCTATGTAAGTCTGGGGAAGCATGCCAGGCGATAAATCGCCGGAGTTTGGTGGTTTGCCACGCCCGAGGCATGACGCTTCTGGACCAGAGAGCAGAGACCGACAAGGACGGCAAGTTTTTTTCTTTGAATTCGCAACCCTCACATTCAACTGAAGACTTCAGGAACATCACCAGCATTGATGTTGTCTGCCATAGTAGTTGACAGAAGTGGCAATGCTTCGCTCGGCAAAGCAAGCTTTGAATGCTTTTGGCCCAGAGATGCCGCGAGTAACAGGAGAAGCAAAGCATTGCTGCCCAGCTGGCCGACTTGCGCAGGCGCAATCCGCCCTGGGTGTAGCGTCGGCTCGGTGATAATGCCGAGCCCCGAGGCAGAAAGATCGAGCTGAGCGCCGTCTGGGAATAGCCAGGGGCCGAGTCTGCGAAAGAGAGTTCTGCGAACTTGCCGCTTGTGAGTCTTAAGCGGTGTTGTTGAGAGCTGAGCACTAAAGCCTTACTGGCCCTCCAGGTCCGAGACCTGAGCAAATCGACGCAGGCCGAAGCCATGGTCATGGAGTCACCGCCAGTCACCGCGTAAAGGCTTTTAGGACTGGACCGACCCTTGGCAAGCGAGGCAACCAGCTCCGGCGCCTCGGACCTCCTGATCAAGGCGATTCTTTGACGTGGGGTTTGGGCCATGGGCCATTGCTTCGAATCTTGCGCTTGCATATTTCGTGAGATGCTGCAAAGATCTTGCGTGGGCGGTATTGCCAGAGTCGGAACAACTATGGGAGGTCCTGCACCAGCAATGCACAGAGGTGGAAGAGTGCTCCTCCCCCCGGGGCTAGCGTGTGTCCGCAGACCTCGAAGACAGCCGATCTGCAGGTATTTTGAGAATCGCAAGGACACTTCGAAGGAGGACAACGACTTCCTGGCGGCCATGAAGATCCTGGAGATGGCGCGGTGCATTATTGTGATCGTGCCCGGTGAGTGTTCCGTTGAATGTTGCCCGAGGACAAAGCTTTCCTGGACAGGGTGGAAAATAAGATGAAAGAGAAAATGAAGGCCGGATGATATTCAGCACGCTTCCCTCGTGAGCACCGCGTTTGCGTGTCCTTTCAGGAAATGATCGATGGGAATATGCGCAATGGTGACAGATTGCGCAGCGACCGTGCGCAGATGGTACGGAACCCGTCGTTCACGACCGCTTCGAAAATCGCAGATCGAGATGTTTAGTTCGAGGCTGTCGTGAGGCTCTTGTCGCTCAGGTCTTCTTGATGCTGTCTGACCTAATACACCTCCGAAAGTCCTGGTGTGAAATCTTGCAGGTGCGGGCATGTGCACGTGTGTTGTGGTGGCACCGCAAGTCAGTTATTGCCAATACAACAGCATTTGGCTGAAAACTGGACTGGAAGCTTGTGAGTCGTCATTGCAGGACCACTGGGCTAAAGATGGTGTGCAACTGAGCGAGCGTGCGACGCAGAAGCGCAGCCACCAGCAGCAAGCGTGAACGCCATGTGCTGAGGCCTGGATCTCTCCTGCTTCTTCCAAGGCTCGAAGAAGCCGTCGTCGGAAATGCCAGTCTCGATCTCAGCCCTGTTATATCATAACCAGTAACTGGTGTTTGTCCTGCTTGCTCTTCGTTGCTTTCCAGGTATTGGCCGAGGATGACCAGGATTGGACCTTTCAGAGAGCGCATCTTCCAGTTCGAAATCCATTTGCAATGCATGTGTCAGCAGAGCAAGCGACAGCTGGACGCGCACGTCTGTGTCTCTAGACTGTTGCATGTCTGCTGCTGCGGTCCTTCTCAGTTCCTCAGCCTGATCTCCCATCTGCCTGCGGGTCCGGGACCCCCGGCTCAAACCATCCGAAAGCCTTCCAGGAAGGGTCGGCATCTATGCTTGCAACGCCGGGGCCTCGAGGTCCTTGCGGCCCGGTGTCGGTCGTGGCTCTGGGAACCCATGTTTCCTTTGCACACCCTCACGGTCAGCACGCACAGCCGAAACCCAACTGCAACGTCGACCGGTGTGGCACTAATCAGGTGGCGCGCAGCCTCATGCATGTGGAACAGGTTGTACATAGCTTCAGAAACTTGCGATTGCATGGGTTCCACATTACATTGCTAGTGCAGTCTCAGGGACGTGTGGCATCAGTGTCGTCGGTGTAATGGAGATGCCTGGAAACTTCAACCTGTTCACACTCTGGGATGTGTGGTATGGATGTACCCGTCAGCGTGGCCTGAATGAAAGCAGCGCTGCCACAGTGCCGAAGTCCCAACAGGTCTTAACCAGTGCCATTCCAACAAAGTTAAAACAACGCCTGGAACGCACGGCAGAGGCCTATGATGCCGAGCCTCCTGCCATTCGGCGCATCTCCAGATGTCCCTGCCCCGGGGAATCTTCAGCCAGCCAAGCACAGCGCCTCACTTCCCTTTTTTAGCTGTATTTTTTGTTGTGTTTGACAGGATGCCATGGTCGACCGGCGGTAGCAAAGACGCCTTCCGCCGCCAAGTCTAACACACGAGCGCCGACCTCGGCTTGGGCCGTCTCTCGAGGCAGCCCTCGCCGGTGCAGCCCTCGCTTGCTCAAGCGATCCACTGTTCGCTGAGGTTCTGCCAAAGATGCTCTGGAACTCTGACTCGAGAACGAAACTTTGGAGGTACCCTCTTGTCCCGGGTCTGGCAAGGAAAGGTCTGCTCACAAGAAGCAGGAGCCTCGAAGGTGAAAGCCGAGCGCCAAGCTCGAAAGATCACCTTTCGCTTTCAGCGACTCTGCTGAAGAATTTGCCCGCCTGAGCATCTGTAAGAAATTGTATCAGTTTGCTGGTTCAGTTGCTCCGGTGACCCATAGCTTAACTGGCAGTGATGCTTGACAAGACGTTAGGCATCTTGCCTGGGCCCTAGTGCCTGTCAACGTGTCCGAGCTGCAGGACCTCTTGGCAGCTAAAAAGTGCGAGACCAACGCATTGTAGACATTGCAGGTGTGTCATCTAAAATCCAGCTGACTTGCTTGCATATTTACATTGCGCATGTGCACCTGAAGCTTCTGGGTACACAGGCTTTCTTCCCGGAATTTATGCTCACTGTCAGCAATTACAGCGTAGATGAAGTAGAAGTGCCATGCATGTGTCGGCCCAGAAAGGCAAGACTTGGTTTAATTTGCGAAATTTGCGGAGCTCTGAAGGGATGAGGCTTGCATGGCTCATCCAGAATGCAGTCGGCGGCCTTCGCCCAATACAAGGCAGGGTGGTGAGAAGTCGGCAGAATCAGAAGCACAGTTTTGCCACGGGGCCGGTAGAGACACCATCGCCCGTTTCAGCAATTCAGGCGCCGCGGCACGCGTGGTGCGGCGGAAAGGTGGCACAGCCGGGCTCGGCCTCCAGCGCCGGGACCTTCTGGCGCTGCTGGAAGGCAAGGCTCCAGCAGCTTGGCTCGCTCTGCGACCCTGCCCGGCCCTGCCTTGATGGACCTTCGATGTGTCTGCATCGTCATGACAGTCTAATGATTGACTGCTTAACATGGAATGCAGATGTCAGGTACGAAACAGCAGGGTTGTGTTTGGATTAAGGCACATGTTGATGATCATTGTTAGGCTGACGATGCAGAAATCTGCGATCAATGTTTTCGTCTATTTAAGGTTAGAGTGAGGATCGTTGTGATGATCACTGTCGTTGTTGCGATCAATGTTAGAATTCATCATTGCTTGCAGCAAAGAAATGTCAGAAGCGGTAGTACTGTAGTTGTCCTAGTCGAAGAGTCATGGCAGTTTTCATGGTTGACAATGTTTCGGAATGTCAGGACAGGAGTTTCAGTAGTGTTATGTAGTCTTTTCTGTTCACCGTTGTTAATCAGTGTTCTGTTGCTGCTGCTACTACTACTACTACTACTACTACAGTTTGGGCTAGAATTCACCAGGATGTATGTTGACTCCCTGCTTCGTGTACTCAGCCATGCAGGAGGCAAAAAACTACTACTACTACTACTACTACTACTACTACTACTACTACTACTACTACTACTACTACTACTACTACTACTACTAAGTTACTACTACTACTACTACTACTACTACTACTACTACTACTACTGCTACTGCTACTGCTACTGCTACTGCTACTGCTACTGCTACTGCTACTGCCACTGCCACTGCCACTGCCACTGCCACTGCTACTGCTACTGCTATTGCTATTGCTACTGCTACTGCTGCCACTGCTACTGCTGCCACTGCCACTGCTACTGGCTTCGGCCGCTGCTACTGCCACTGCCGCTGTTGCTGCGGCTGCCGCTCCGGCTGCTGCTGCTGCTGCTGCTGCTGCTGCAGCTACAGTGCTGCTACTGAGTCCAATATAGTCGACTTGACTTCAACTCGTCATGAGTCAGTATCTGCATCTTGCCAAGAGAAGTCGTCGATGAATTGCTTGAGTACTCTTTGTATACCTCTTCGTGTCATTATAGCTACTGGGTGGCAAGGTGCTGGTGCTTCCTGGTGCCATCTCAGATGAAGTCTGCCGAGAAGCCAGTGACTGGCTCCTCCAGCAGTCTGCAGCAGCGGAGCACTCAGGCCAAAACCGGCGTCGAGAGTTTAGACTAAGAGCTTGCTCGTGCGGGCGGCCTGTGCATACGCCCGAGATTTCGAAACGGAATCGTGCACTTCTCCTGAGCTGTGACCAGACGCTCTCAGCGAAGAGGCGGCTCCTCGGCCCGGCGCTTTGCCGAGTGGCGCTTGGGCCGTGATCCGGCCGCCTGGCTGCAGCCAGAGTGAGGTTTTTGTCTCGAATTTCTCAGTGCGAGCCTCATGCTCAGCCTTGTCTGAGGATGCACCGGCTTCCGACTACAGCAAGCTCGGCTACACGAAAACTGATGTGCTCATACAAGAGGGTTCCGGCCTCAGTCCTCAGTCCCTTGCAGGCTCTCTGTGCGAATTGCCGCGGACCAGGCTTCCGCATGAAAGCCTCGACGCCTTCCCCCGACTCCTACCTTCAGCGCGCAGAAGAGACGACAAAGAGCTTGATCTCCGCTTTCCCACCAGGCTCGGCTATGCGCGGATCTATTCGCGGTTTGGGTTTGATACCCTTTCATGTTGCCTTTAGAGGCCAGTTCCCCTTGGACGTGATCCGGGAAGAACTTAATTCGTTGCCTGCGGTCACCTGCCGGCTGGAGCGCTGCCCGCGCACAGCACGGGAGTTTCTGCCCTGCGTGGTGCGGCGAATGGTGCCGGGCACGGGGCTTACCAGCTCGCATGCCCTCATCGGCGAGGTAGGGAGAAATAGGCAGTGGAGATTTTTCCAAGGTGGCCGACGCCGAGAAGGCAATGTGCACATGGACAGTGTCACACCTGGAAGTACGCTTTCGGTCAACGTGTGCCATGCAGCATGGTCATTGAGAAGGGAGCCTTGAGTAATTGAGATTGCGGCTTCTGTGTTGCATCGGGCGCTCATCGCTGCGCAACGTCGCTCGAGCTTAGGTATCTGCGAGTTCCTGAGGAGTCTTCTGGTGGAGAGTTGCTTCTGCATGCCCTCCAGAAAAATGCATTCCAAAGATTCTTGAGCCTCGGATTTAGTTGTTCTTTTTTTTTGGTTGCGAGCTGGTTGTGCACCCTCCTGGGAACTGTCACCGAGTTTGGCACCTTACAGTGCCCGTCGTCTCATGTCACCTCACCTCAAGCTTGCAATCGTCGCGATTGTTGTCGTTTCATAGGCCAGAGCAGGATCACAATGTGTCATATGCTTTGATGAAGTCGCTTCAGGAAGTCAGCTGACCTGAGGAATGCCCACTTCTTCGAGACAATTGACATGCAGAACTTCTATCCAGACCACAAGTTTTACACGCAGGAACTGCAACAATCTTCTTGTAAGAACTGTCCCTTCTGCTCCGTGACGAAGCCGTAAGCCTGAGAATGAGCTGCCGCGAGACTTCGTTTCAAGAGCGAAGAGGTCTTTGTCCGGAATTCTCGCCGTACTGCCGGGCAAAAAACCTGCAGGAGATGCTCGAGCGTATTGAGCCCATCGTTCCGGCCTCGGGCGGAAGCAGAACTCCAGCTCAAGGCTCTCAAGCAGCTTAGGTTTACCGTCCTCGTGTCGGCGACGTTGTCTTCATTGATTCTTGGTTGCATATTTGTTATTGATGAAGTCTGCTCGACTCTACTGCTTAGATTAGCCAAAGGAATGAATCTCGGTGTCGGTTAGAACAGATTTGATTGCACCGGTCGTATGACGTTTCGGATCAAGCGTGGATGTGTATTGACCACCTATGTCCACCTGATCTGTAGACTAGCCTTGAGCATGGCGATGGAGGCCTGGTGAGTGATGCTGTGAAATAGCATCCCAGCACTAAGTACTAGCCTGCGAACCCCACTGACAGAGCAGCTTGAGTCTTTTTAGAAGTGTCAGACGGCTGCCTGGGACGTGCCGTGGTGCAGAGAGCTTCTTGCAGCTGGCTCAAGCAAGACTGTACGTCTTCTGCCGCTGGCTGCTCCTTGCTGCCAGGTTCTTAGAGCAACAAAGGCTACTTTACAGTCGCCACAGGCAGACCAGTTTGCCGAAACGTCGAAAGGTGTGTTCTCAGACACCACCGACTTCACGGAATGGCAGCAAATCCTGAGCCTCTGGTGCCGCGCTCTTAGATGCTTTTTGCTAATTTTCCTGAACCCCGCCTGGACCAGCTGAGGACACGAAATCCGAAGCACTTGACGACATCCTGCAGCACTGGAAGTCTCGATAAGGCCAGTGCGCAGAGAGAGAGAGAGACAGAGGCAGAGCTGGCGTTACTGTAGTCCTAGTGTTGTTGTTGCTACTGTCGCTGTTGCTGTTGCCGTTATGACTTATACTACCATTGTGTCATCGCGATTTTTACGATTGCATTCAGGTCATTGCAAGAGTGTTTACTTTTCCGCGTCGAATGGTAGCAGATGGTCGCAATAATTGTGTGGATGCAGCGATACAGCACCACCGCACACCGTCGCACCAGAATTGCGACAGAATTCGGTGATTCCAAAACCTAAACCCCTAAATTATATTAAACCCTAAACTAAATGAAACACAAAACTACACTAAACTCTAAACTGTATTAAACCCTGAACTCTATTAGACTATATTAAACCCTAAACCGTGGATCTGTTCATCGGCTCGCCTGCAGTTCTCCAAGCGTTCGGCCTCCTCGCCGGCAAGCTCCATGGCCGGGAGCTTCAAAAGCCGCTCGGCGGCACTAACCCTTGGGGAGGTTCCGCAATGTAGGGGTACCTTGAAAGGGATCTTTAAGGGTTCCTTTAAGGGTTCCTATGAGGGATCTATAGGGTTTAGGGTGTTTAGGGTTTGGGAGTTTCTGAATATTAGGGGTACTGTACCTTATTTCGGGGTCCTTACAGTACGGATCCTACTGTTTAGGGTAGTATATTAGGGTCCCCTATTTTCGGAAACTCCCACACGGGTGGTTGTCAACACAATAGTCCCTTGGTGGGTACCCGAAAGTAGGTGCCGTATCTTAATAGGGACCGAAAAAGGGACCATAATTTTGACAACCACCCACACTCAACATACCTGAATGCAATTGGGAGTCAGAAAATTGGGGACCTTAATGTAGAGCATCGAAGCAGTTGGATCCTTATTATGAGGCACCCCTAAATAAGCACTCGCTCCGACCCTTCCGCCAACTCGGGCAAGCCCAGATTTCAGTAAAACTTCGAGGTGGCTTCGGGGGATCGCGTCCCAGCTCGCCCACCTCTTTCCTGTCCGAATCTGGTGGCTTCCATCGTCGCCCTGCTACTGTTTCAGGACACGGTCTAGGGTTAAGGTTTTGGGCCAGGGTTTAGGGTGACTTGCCAATGAGTGCAGAGTGAAACTTCTGTGGAGATGGGTTCCATGTGCCGCAAAAGCAGCACTAGTGTTCTGACAGCCTTTCGCCGTACGCAGGAGAGAATACCAAAGGCTCGTACTCACTGATGTGCTGGCGGGACACCACGGACGACATCAGGAGCCAGGGGAAATGCGGCAAAGTGAGAGTTGCCTGTCATGGTCCTCAGCTCCTGCCTTATGAGGATTTATCCTCACCGTGGGCTGAAAGGCAGCTTCGCCCCTCCTTCCTTTCAGCGAGCGATTATGATGCCAGAGCTTCGGAAGTCCGGACTCATGTACAGCAGCTAGGGCAGAAGTTATTCGCCTGCCATGGTCGGCTGGACCACACGCATGTTTCAGAAACATCGCAGAGCTCCAGATTGGCAATCGACAGATGCTCTTGTTCTTCTTTCCGGTGTTCTGAGTGTCCAGGGTATGAGCCAGCCAGGGACCATTTTTCCGATGTTGCGGGCATCTTCCAAGCCGCCAGGGTGGTTTTATGCTCCTGGGGGAAGTCCAGAAGACCTCATTGAAAGGTGGCGTTCTGGCGTCAACCCCCGGTGTCGGGCGGCTGTGTTGACTACTATTGTGATCGTGGGTGCTCTGGCTGCCAGCAGTCCCAAATTGAAGAGTCTCACTGCAGCCTTGCATACAGTCATCGCACCTACTGTCACTCGCAGGGACCACCAGGCCTTCTCCTTAAATGTAGCCGCATGTAGCCGGCTGTGTGAGCTTTGCTTGGGCAATTGTGACTCCCTGAGGTCCCTGCAAGATACTGCAACTTATCAACAGAGCCTTAGGCATCAGCGGCTGAACGTTGTACAAGACGAAACACGGGCTCCGACACCTTGCCGCGTGCCACAGAGCTCTCGTTTCTGCCTCTGTGACTTTGAGCCTTGTTGGGGGCTCCTACACACCAGAGCAGTTGCTAATGTAGGAAGCTGATTACGAAACCTTGGGTCCTTATTAGGGTTCCTGACATGAATCCTGCTGTAGTGTTCTGGTGTCATAGGACCAGGACTTTCTTAATGTAGGTTCCTGCATTATGGCAGGCATAGCAGGTCACCGTGCAGTCGTCGTGGCAATTCGTGGCAGAGGTAGTGCTGGCAATTGTGGTAGTGGTACGAGAAGCAGCCAGCAACATCAGCCGTAGTAGTGCTAGTGGTACTGTATGAAGATCAGTACCCGACAGGTAGATCCTGCGAAGCTCGAAGTAGGTTCGAGGTGCTTCTCGGGAGTTGAGCCTCCTGCTAGTCCAGCATTGTTGAGCTGCAGCTTTGAGACCTAGTCACAGAAGCAGCTTCCCAGCCAAGTCGCCTTGAGACCATGAGGTGTGTGGTGCGCGAAGTGGGAGTGTCATCGTGTGTCTGAATAGAGTTTTTTCTTCGTCTAATGTTCTTATATGCGGGCTTGGAAGACACATGCACTTGTGAGCCTATGATGTCTGAAGCTCTTCACGGCTTGAATTCTTCTTCAGGCTCCAAGTCTTGCGTAGCATTCGCTTTACGAACTTTGTCATTCCGATCCGCGACATTCAGCTTTTTGTAGTCTCCTTCTGTGAGTCTACTTTCTTGTACCCCTGCTGCTTGAGTCAGTAGCCCCGTGGATGTGTGTGTGTGTGTGTGTGTGCGCATGTTTTTTTTTGCATGATCCTGAAGAGTCGAAACCTTTGTGAGTTGCGTAAGTGCTGCTGCAGGTTTTGGGGTTCATCGGAAAAATCTGTACAGCTAGCTGTTGAGGTACGGGTCGCAGGGCGGCTGGCTGGCCATAACTCCCGAAGGGAGCGGCGCATTTGGAAACGGAGACGACGTCTGACTGTCCGACTCAAGTCTGACGCGCTCGACCACGAACTTGAAAGCCGGGTCCTCCTCTCCTTGGCATGTAGCTATGTCTTGTGGTTAGCCCATGGTGCTTCGTCGCCAGTTCTCGGAGATTCTCGACAGGTTGGTTGCTCCTCTTCCAGCGTGTTCTTGATGAGAATCAGATGATTGATCTTTGTGGTTGTCCCAAACCCTGCTTCCTCCGTGAACTTGTGGCGGCATGCGGCGGGTATCGTCGGCACCTTGTCAGCGATCAGCTCGGAGAAAAGAGGATGCAAAGTCTGGTCGTGAAACCGAGATGTCTTTGATGACCTGACTGCCAAACCTCTCAAACATCTTGCGCAGGCGGGTGCAGCTTGTGCAGGAGACGCAGGTTGCTGGATGACGGATACTTGTCGTCCTGAGCGAGCCACAGCCGTGGCGCCTGGGTCCCTAACGGTATGCAGTGGTACCCTGTAAAGCGGGAGTTTTGTAGTGCTCATTCCAGATCAGATTAGGACTAGGAGCAGACCCATCGTGTCTGAAAGAACTTGAGACGATGGGACGCTTCGACACCCAGGAGCCAAACGATCGGTTTCCTTTGTTGCCACTCCGATGTTACCCGCCGTTTCCTTGGCGTTGGCAACGTCGGCTGATAGTCTTCTGTTTCCAAGTCACCGTAGTGGGAGTCGTCTACACTCGGAGCTCTTAATTTGCTCTTGTAGGACTTCATCGGTGCTTGAGCTGGCGATGCAAAAGGGCTGTGCACGGTGCTGTGAATGCTCTGCTCGCATTTCATGTTATAAAGTGTACGAGTGGGGGAGCATAAAGAAATGGCGCTTGGTATTCAAGGATCCAGCTTATCCACATGCAGTTCGAGACTTCGCCCGCTGGCAGCATCGGGGTCGCTGGAGTCGTGTTCCCCACACACTTTGGAAGAAAGTGAATCCACTCTCCAGCCGAAGGCAGGACTAAGACTTTGCAGTGCTTGTCCAGCAGGCTCCATGTGTGACCTTTGTCCTATGGCCGTTGCAACGTTTGCAAGCAGCGGCTCCAAAGCACACCATCAGATGCCTTGGCTCTCAAGGAGCCTCCGGATAGATTCCTACTAGATGGTGCGAACATGGGAGTTCTACTGCCTGCGATTTGTCATTTTCAGGTTAGTTGTCTTTTTGGCACATGGGAGATTGACCGAGGTCGCTCCACCGGGATTCTGCCGGCTGTCGCTCCAAACTTTCATTCAGGCCCAGCCGCTGCAACGGTAGTATGGTGGATGCAATCCTCATGCGCTGATGACAGGTCTCAGGCGACGCGTCAGCAGAAGGCCAGTTCGCTGATGACTCTTTTGCTGTCCACTCGCGCAGCCTGACACTCGCACCTTCGCAGGCAGTCTCCATCTTGAGTATGCCGTTTGACTTTGTCATTTTGAGAGCAGTGAAGAAAAGATGTGCAGTTGCTGTGCCCCGGCCGTGTGCCGCGTGCATAAGCCTGGAAGTCAGTCGACCTGTTGAAGATGCAGAACTAAACCTCACCTGTGAGATTACCGTCGGAGCGTCGGTTCACTGGATTGACAGAGGGCGACGCTGGACCCAGAAGATCTCGACAGCTTAGGTGGTTCTCTGAAGTAGTGTCCGGGGATTGAATCCCGAGATGTTGAAGACTCGTTGACTGCGGTGGTCTGGAGGCGGCTCTTTTTTGTTGACTTGCCTCTGCCAGTTACGAACCTACGGACATCCAGGGTCCCGGCATCCATATACGTCCGCACACTTGACCAGCATGCTGTGCAGCAAGGGCTTGCAATCACGTTCCTAGAGCTGCTGTTGCAGACGGAACCTTGTGATGTCGGCCATGATGATGAAGTCCGGTGGATGGAAGGGCTGGGCGATGGGCCGAACTCTTGCATGAGGCCGCTGCCGCGGTCGCCGGCACGCCAAGCTCAGGGCCAGACCATGCCGGCGGGGCCGCGCGAGCGCAGTGCGCCGCGGCCCTCGTGCACCTCGGTGAGCTGTCCGCTGCCGAACGCGCTTTGACGAAGACCCGCTCGCCGCTGGCGGTAGCGACACCCTCGCCCAACTCCGCGACCCGCAGCGGCGACCAGGAGCTTTACGCATCCTTGCCGCATCTCCCCCAGAAGGCTTTCCTCGACAAGTTAAGGAGCGCTTGTCGAGGCTCTGCGGCCGGCCAGTCTGGTGCTCCACCAACGAGCACGACATATATGTCCTGCTCACAACGAAGAAGGATGCCCGCTTGCTGCATGGCGCTGCTCCCGGCTAGCTAGTGCAGAAGTGCCTCCGTGCCGTGCGGCTCGTCGCGCTACAAATGACCGGGTCCGTGCACTCGCTGTCCGGGATGTGCTGCGGCGTCTCGTCGGCCGCGTGTGCTGGCACAGCATTTCGCTGGGCATGCGTGCCCCATCAGTACGGCTTGAGCACGTGCGCCGGCATGGAGGGTCGTCAGCCGTCTGCTCCGCGCAGCCTCTGAGGCAAGCCCCCGTGCCACCGTCCCTTCCGTCGACGCTGTAGGGGCCTTCGATCGTGCTCCTGTACGCGCGGCAGTTATATGCCGCTGTGCTGCGTCTGCGAGGTTTGTTAGGCTGAGGACGGCGAGCAAGGCGACCTGCTGATGCCCGCATTCTATGCCTTGGCACAGCGCGCTGCGCTCGTTGATCTTCAGAGCCAGCTCTCAGTCTCTGACGGCGTGGCTATCTACGACGCCTCGCAGCTGCCCCGCGCGCGGATCTGTTTCCATGAGGGCAACACGCGAATTTGGAATTTTGTTGTCGAGGAGCCGACCGGCATTGCCGACCTCAGCACAGGTGAAGGAGCTGAGCCGGTCTGGGTCGGGGACGGGTCTCCTCCACTGGAACGCCAAGCGCTTACACCGTGCTCGGATCGTGACATGGGCAGCCGTTTGCACCGGCTCCGCTGCCATGCCCCGTGGGGGCCTCGCGCGACCCCTGCTGTAGCCTTTCAAGGGATAGCAGCGACTTGCCTCTTGCGCCTGCGATGCACACGTCACCGAAAATGAAACGCACCTTACTGACCTTACAGATGTGAGTCGAGTGCTGCTGCTGTCGCAGGCCGGGCCCTTCGCTGCCCGTGCCGTGACTGTCCTCCCAACTCGCGACGGTATTTTCGGACCCAATACGCAGTTCCGTGTGGCACAAACAGCCCCCAGATGCCACCATCGTGTTGCTGCTCACACTGCGCGGCGAACCATGGCGAACCTTACCCGCACGCAGACGTCCTGCCCGGTACCGCCGTGTCGGCCGCAGCCCGGCGCAAGCAGCATCCCAGAGCTCGAGCGTGCGCGGCGCTGCCGGCTTGGTGTTGTTGGCCTTGAGGTCGGCAACAGGTTTGGTGCCGAAGCCGTGCCACTCCTGCGCCTCCTCGCACGACACCGGGCCGCCGCTGTTCCTGCGAAGCCGAGGTTTTCCGCAATCGTTGCCTGGATGCCACGTTGGTCCGGGCTCCGGGCTTTCGCTTCCCAACGCGTCTTCGGCGCCTCGCTCCTCGAGCTGCCGCTTGCGGCTGAGGCTCAGCGAGGGCTCCTTGCCAGAGCTGCACGAGGTCCTGGCCGGCTCCCGGAGCGACCATCCGCAAGCTTTTCCTTAGGGGCTGTTCTTTCTTGCGACGAATTGATACTTGCTAGACGTAACCAGGAGGGATGCGCGGGTTTTTGTTTGAGCCTTGAGCAGGGTTGGTCCGTGACTAAGCCTCGGGTTGTCGGTTGCAGCAGTGGCTAGCATGGGCTCACTCTTGCCCTCGGTAGTGAGTAATCGGATAGACATGAAGCTGCTTGCTGGCATGCCTTCGAGGATTGGATGCAGCAGTGCTGTAAAGTTGCCTTGGACACCGTTTGAACATGGATGTTTGGTGATGTTTGCTGATTCGGTGGTTGGGTGTGTTGCCCTGTCGTTTCTGCTGGTAACCCAGTTTGGCCAAAAAACATCCAGGTTCCTCGTACCGCTGTTATCAGAATCCGCCATATTTTTTTTGTTCCCCGTGGTCGGCCAATGTGCTGGGTCGAAGGCCTAGCCTACCGCAACCGGACTCAGCAGGCAAACTCACTGGACGGGCGAGGATTTGCCATCTGCACATCAGGAACTGGCTGAGCAGATGGCCCTTGCCAGTCCAACGCGATCCCCGGCAGCCAGGCATCCCACCCGAACAGCACACCACTCACGCAACCCCAAGACCGGATTGGTGACGGCGATAGCTCACAAGAGAGAAGGCGGATCGCTTGTTGCAGCAATTGTTGCATGTTTCATTTGAGGGAGTTGCCAACAACCTTAAGGGAAAAAATATATATATATATATATATATATATATAAATATAAATATATATATATATATATATATATATATATACATCGGAAGCCGGAGAGCAGCTGCAAGGCAGCCCCAGCCGTTTGTCTTTGTCGTCAGCCGCACCAGGATGGGGCTTTAAGTGGGGAGAATCAAGGCTCAGAAGCACAGTATCAGCGGATTCAGTTATTACACCGACAAAAAACTGGAACACCAGGGAGCATCTTGCGTCAACGAAGCAGCAGACGTAGCTGCACTTCCATGCGGCGCGCATCATGTGGGGTAGACGTGAACAATTCCACCACCCACGCAACCCCATTTGGGATTGACGAGGGCGGAGTTCAAATAAAAGAACGTGGATCACGGGTTACATGCTCACAGAGTGTTAGCGGCTTCGATTATTGCACCGAGAAACTAAGACTTCCCAGAAGCACTTTGCCAATTAAGCGAAGCATCAGACGCTGTTGCAGGTCCAGGCGGCGCATATACGTCATGCGAGATGGTTATGCACTACTCATGCGGACAGGAGAGCAGGCATCAACCAGCTGAACGCTCTCTTATTTTCTTAAGAACCCCGGCGCTTGTTCAGGTGCTTCAGAAGATTACCCGCTGCTGCAAGCCATAGAATGACATCCCGGGGGTCACTCAAGTTGACTCCAACAGCACACCGAGTGGCATGGTCCGCCCACGCCGGAACATGTTGCATGAACTGCCTTGCCACATCGCACTCAAAGAAAAAATGCTCAAGGGCCTCCACGGAGTCCTTGGCACAAAAACGGCAAGGCGTAGCAGGGCCAGAGGCTGCGTGAGAGAAGTATCCTTGGAGCTTCAGTTGGGACCAGGCTTGAGCATCTCTACTGCCGATCCCGAACACTGCAAGCTGGTGGACTGTCCGGTGAGACCCACTGTAGCTCTGCCAATGTTCAAGATTCCTTGCACAAGAGTGCCAAGTTGTCTGTTCATGCGCACGCATGGCCGGAATAACCACTGTGGATGCATGATGGCATGGCTTAGCCTTGGTCTGTTTTTCAGAGGCATTGGAGCCATCAAAATCCAACATGGGCAATCCCAGCTCCTGCTCTTTGCCCATCACAGCAGCCGGCCAAGAGGACGGCTCGGACTCAGCTAGAGCCAGAATCTCATTCTCAGCCTTGTACCGGGCATCAATGCGGGCACGCCGCCGCACCATAATGGCCCGACTGCATGCCACCGCTGACAAGCGATCTGGGGTACCCAACTCATGCATCAGAACCACGCGGGGAGCTGATTTGCATCCAAGAATCTTTCGGAACCAAGAGGCCTGCATTGCATTAATCTGCTTTTCGAAGAACGGAACCTGGACTGTAAGCTCAATTGCATGAGCTACTGACGGTAGCATCCTTGTACGCACGGCTAGGAGAAGCGCATGCATCGGAAACCCCGCCGAAGAAAGTTCCGCCAGCAGGATGTGCATTTTCATAGCGCCACGAGCAAGGATGCACTGGAGGTGTGCTCTTCCATCGAACTGGGTACCCAAGGATACTCCGAGTTGAATGTGAGAATCCACAAACTCGACAGGGGAGCCTTGAAGCATAAGCGGCTTCATTTTTGGAAAGGCATGTGCCAAGATACAGTTCTTTCCTTCCTTGTAGACGTACTGGTCGGTGGATGCCGCTTCATTCAGGACATGCATCGCAGCAGCCGCATGGCCAAGCGACGCCACAGGAACCCGAGTATCATCGACGAAGCTGCGTAACCCACGACGAACAGAGGAAGCATAGGAAGCCATATCAAGCAATAGCAGTCTCACAGAATCATTGGGAGCTGAGTTCATGGCTTGCGACCACGACATGGTAGCATCACATACCATGGAGTACAGCATGGCCGCTGAGTCAGTGTCATAGCTGCCGTCCGCAGAGCCATCCGCGAACGCGTGGAAGGCTGAGACCGCCTCCATTGGGGGATTAAAACCAATGCCTGTCATGCGGGCCTCAGCAAGGTTGCCAAGGTTTGCTTGCGCTAAGCAAAGTTGGAGCGGAGACAGCTTCCGCCCCTCGATTGTACCAACACCAATGCTGAAGCAGGCTGAGCGAGAACCACCTTTCACAATGCTCATGCGCGTTGATTGAAGGAGCTCGTCTGCGATGAGCCAAGAAGAAGGGCAGGAGATCAACAGGTGCAAGTTCGCGAGGATCGGTGTCCGCCACTGCGTGTCGAAGGCCTCACGCCGATCGGTGAACACAAGACCAAAAGCTAGCCCCAAGGATTTTCGCACGCTCGCCGAACTCCGGACCACGATGGCCGCCCCCAGACACTCGTCGTCCGCCAAGCTCGGAGATGCTCAAGCATGTCCCAGTTATGTTATGTCGCACCCCGGACACATTCCTTCTGGCCTGTCCCCGGCTCGGCAAGGTTCCGCTTCGGGCCCCTCAGCCATAACGAACGAGCACTTGCGTCTACTGCGTATACTGTTAAATGACCCCAGCGACCTCGCGGGCACTTCGAATTGCCCGTGCTGACGTGCCGGCGCCCCAAGCAGCTGTCCCCCAGCCGGAGCACGAAGCGGCACGCCGCGCAGCTCCGACCCCCCAGTCGGGGTTCGGGAAAGCGAGCCTCATGCACTCGGGCTGCGGCCGTGCAGGCAGCTGCCAAGGCCGACGCGGTAGGGGCTTCCGACCATGTTTCTCGACAAGTCATCCTGGAAGGGTTGCGCTCGGGCGCTTTACGCAGTCGCCCAACACGCTGTTCTGCATGCCGTTGCTGCTTCGCTGCCCGCGGCAGCTAGGCGAAGGTGTTTTTCCGTTCAGGGAGCCCGTGCTGTCCTAAGGAGTTGACTCGGCATGATCGTTTTGGTGGGCTGTATGTGGCTAACAAGACCACATGTGCGCTGGCACCACAAGGCTGAGATGGTGCGAAGCCCAGCCAGTGCAAAACAAGTTGGGGCTTCGGCACAAGCTGCGGCAAACCGATCAAACCGTGCAGGTGCACCGGTCACGCCCGGCCTCGCGCCGAGGCAGGTCAAGGTCTAGGGTCCAAGCGGCCGACACAGCCGGCGGGTGGGCAGAGTTCAGGTGTTGAGCTTAATCAAAAGCGCTACGGTGCAGCGGTTCCAGTTCTTGCCCCCGCGGCGGTTGGAGTGTTGCCTCCATAATGACGAACAGTAGCTTGCAGCTCGCACATCGGGACCGCTTCAATTTGTGATGGAAGGGTGCACGCACGAAAAACACAAGAGTGCGCGTTCAAGGAGGCGAAGCTCGAACCAAACTGGTTTGAGCCGAAGTGGCCCAGGCCAAGCAGACGACTGGGCAAACCGCGCAACCCTCGATTCTTTACATCCTGCGGGGCAGTGACACCATACATGTGTGCGGCGACGAAGCTGCCAACCAGTGCCAGGCCTATGAAAATGTGAAGACGCGGTGCCGGTTCTTGCAAGGGCCCGACTGCATGAGGCTCAAGTCACGACACAGATTCTGCGTAGCTGTGCATATTGTGTCAAACATAGGTACAATTCGCGAACCAACTCGCGCCAGCCGCGTTGATGACCTTTTGCTATAGTATAACACTGTATTTGTGCAAGTGCGGGCGCAGAGATGCAAGAGCCGCGCATGGAAGACGGTGATCAGCAGCCGAAGGACCCTACTCAGCATAGATACATATTTTTATTTGCATTTTCCGGCTTTCGGAATTTCGGGGGCATGATGTCGGAAGCAGAGACCATCGAATTAGCAACCGTAGGGATTATCAGCTGTTGTTCCACGTTGGACGATGGATTGTCGAGCAGGTAGATGTCGGCTCTTCATCACCTTCGTCTTCCAGGTGCGGTCGATGAGAAAACACCCCCCGAGTTGCCGATACGTGCATGCCCATTTCCGGGCAGCCAGCAATAGCGTGATGTTGCAATCTTTTCTGCGCATCAGGAGTTGTGGAGGGCTTGAACCCTATATAGCTGCCCTAGCTGTTGCCATGCGGTGTTTCAAGAATCGCTGCAGCACACCTCTGGAGCGCTTTGCTGCATCCTTGACGAGGGGGGATGTGGACACACCACAGGAGTTCCCCATCTTGTTCCCGATGTACACAGTGCTTCTCGATGTTGTGCTGCAGATGACCAGTGTCAGGCCACACGAACAACTTGTGGAGGAAGGTGCGTTGACGATCTTCAAGGAGGGCATGGGGCAAGCACTGTTCGTGTCACATCAATGGGTCACCAAGTCACATCCAGACCCAGAGTTCAAGCAGTTCCGGGTATTGCAAGAGGCATTGCAGAACATCATGTCGGGTGTCAGCCAAGTTTCGACGGACATGATCACGGAGGCAATATTTGGGCTTACCAAGGCGCTGTCGGCCTCTGAATTGCAGCCGGGCAAACTCTTCTTGTGGTACGACTATTTCTGCTGTCCACAGGATCCAGTCCTCACCCTCCATTGCTCCGGACAAAAAGCTGGAAATGCCATCGAGAGCAATCAGCAGCGAGCAATCAGCAGCATTCCGGCTTACATCTCCAAGTGCAAGTTCTTCATGGCGCTTTGCCCGGTCGTTGAGAGCCCAGATGAGTCCCAAGTGTTCAGCCAGTTCACGTGGGCTGGCAGAGGATCGGGATATTGGTTTGCTGGTTTGAACAATGCAAAAGGAAGGATCAATGAAGGGAGCGGACGGTGGGCGGGACAGAGTGAGCGGGACACGGAACAGGAAGCTGAAGAAGCGAACACGATGAAAAAGAAGAGAGCGATAGAAAGAGCGAGAGAGGAACATCAACCATGTTCATGTCAGTGCGCGGGGGAGGGGGGGGGCGCTTGGCCGAAGGGTTATGCCTTGTATGCCTTCGTGAATCATGAAGAAAGGTCACTGGCCTGCGGGTTGCCAGCCAACCCCTAGGCCGGCAGAAAGGAAGAAGGAGACAGTGTGAGAGATGACGAGACATCGACACAAGAGAGAAATAAAAAGCGAGAAGAATCCAAGGGCATTACGTACACACTGTTGAATACACGTGCTCCACAAAACAGCGTCAGAGATGAAAGGGCAGAATCAGAAGCAATCAACGGCGTGGATCGGATAACCGGGACGAGAGTCAGAGACCGAGGCAAGGAATCCCCATTGTCAACAGCCCGAAGGCTCCAAGGGTGTGGATGAGACCGAAAGGCTGAGCACACGAATACCTAGAAATGCGAATCAATTGCAAAGCCAAGCTGCAAGTGACGTTTGGGCAGGCGCTCCTGACATGTGCGACCTGTTCCAGCAGACCCTCCAATCAGGGAGCTTTGAAGCCTGTGTTTCGATTTTCGCAGATGTCCTTGAACTGGGAACTCTCGAGCGACAGACGTCGGTCGCGCCAAGATTTGCATATCAAGCATCCCCTCCCACCCTGCCATATGCATGCTTGCATCCGTACACTCCAATGATGTTCGAAGCTCGGCTCGAAAGCGCACTGTGGTTTTGCTTGTGCAACGAAGTGGTGTGGATCCGAACGAGAAAAAATCATCCGATCATTGCGCTTGTCCCCCCCAACCCCTGCCTTGTATACATCTGATACATGCCTGGAATTCTCCTACCAAGATGTGTGTCTTTGTTTGATTTGGGTTGCTGCTTATGTTCGCTTATAATCGGTTCGGAGGATGGTGTCGCGTGGAAGAAGCAGTCCGGGTCCTTTCACGACATGGCGGGTCTTGGATATTGGTCAAGAGTGCCAAACACCAGGAGATTACAACGCCTTTGACAGTGGACTCACCAGGCGACGGTCAATTCAGTGTGGAGCAGGACCGTGCTGCTGTCGCTCCTGTCTTGAAGAGCGTTTTGAAGAGCAAGCTCCTCATGCATTTGGTGGAGGGTGACTTTGTCAACTACCGAATACTACTGAACCAACAAAATGCTCGTCTACGTGGTCTTCCGGCAGAGAGCAACGATGATTTGGTGCCTGGGTTTGAGCCGCCATCTCATGCAGGAAAAGCTGAAACGGCTTTGGCCAAGTTTCTGTATCAGAACGGATTCAAACATCCGCTTGAACGTGACAAAGCCGGTTGGTCTACCCTGTGCTATGCATCGGTGAGAGGTGATCCGGACTTGGTGCAAGCATTGCTGAGCTGTCGTGCAAATCCCAACGACAAAATCACCAGGGCACAGCCCCAGCTTGGCATCGACAAGGGGACTCCAGTTCTAGGGTTGTGCACCAAATTCAAAAACCATGAGTGCATGAACCTGTTGATTGCTGCTGGTGCAAGGATCAGTGTTCGGGGCATTCTCCAAACTGCGTTGAGCTGTGCCTGTTATGTGGATGACGCAGAAGCAGTGCACCGCCTCTGTGATTCAGGCGGTGATCCCAACGAAACGAATACCTTTGGGGTTTCTGCTTTGCGGCAGGCCTGTGTGACAGGGTCCCTTCACGCAATGGCAGCCTTGTTTGAGCATACGGACAAGTTGGACATGTCTCTGTCGCTGCATTGGGTTGCCATGGGACAGGGCGGATCTGCGAAGGCCATCGACATGCTAATCAACGCCCGGGCGGACGTAAACGAACGGTATCGACCAAACATGTTCAGCCCTTTCGGCATGCTTTGGCGGATAAAGGGGCTTCAACATAACCCCGGTGGAAAAACAACCCAGCTTCGCATTGTTGGCTACCATCACTATGGAGCCACACCGCTCATGATAGCCATCATCTGCGGAAACTACGAAGCAGCAGCAGCCCTCTTGGTGAGAGGAGCAAGGTTGGACTTGCGAAACTCTCGGAACAAAACCGCCGCAGACCTTGCTCGTGAGATGTCCTCGCCCGACTATCTGATGGCAGCTTTGCAGGGGCAGATGGCGAAATGTAATTCCGTAGTTGAACATGCGCAGGTGTGAAAGTACGAACAGCCCGGAGCTCCCGGAGCTCTGGGCTTTTGTGATTCTATGTTTGTCGGGGCCAGTGGAATGCAACAGAACTGAGCTTGGAGACTATTGGGGACTCAGATGATGTTTGGAGATTTGCGCTCTGCTGACCTAGCCTGCTGCAAGCAGTGCGATGCCAAAGGCAACGTCCTAGTAGTCTTCGTCTTAAATTACCAGCGCTTTGCTCAAGGGGCAACTCATCCTTGAGCAGGGTCATCCACCTAGGAATTTTGGTAATTAGCTATGGGCAGAGGCTTTTCAAGCAGCTTGTGCCCATTTGTTTTAAGCCGGTCACGCCTCGTGTCGTGTTCTGTTTGGGACGCAGATGTCTTGGAGAAGAACATCCCAAAGACGGCGCTGGAGCAAGCAGAACGCACAAAAGCAGCCTCCAGTATTTACCAGTACAGCATATAGTACAGCTGCAGTAGTACAAGCTGCAGTAGTGGCAGCAGCGGTGGCAGTGCTAGTGGTAGTGGTAGTAGTGATAGTAGTAGTAGTGGTGGTAGTAGTAGTAGTAGTAGTTGTAGTAGTAGTAGAAGTAGAACGAGTAGTAGTAGTAGTAGCAGTAGTAGGAGTAGTAGTAGTAGTAGCAGTAGCAGTAGCAGCAGTAATAGTGGTAGTGGCGGTGGTAGTGGTCGTCGTCGTAGCGGTAGTCGTGGTAGTGGTATTAGTGGTAGTAGTAGTTTGTAGTGGTAGTAGTGGTAGTACTACTATTACCACCACAACCACTACCACTGCCACTGCCACTACCACTACCACCACCACTACCACTACGACCACAAAAGCCACAACCACCAGCACCACCACGACGACGACGACTACTACCACTGCTACTACCACTGCTACTACCACGCCCGCTACTACTACTGCTACTACTACTACTACTACTGCTGCTTTTGCTGCTATAACTATTTGTATGATTCTTAGTATCATTGTTATTATTGGTGCTGCTGCTACCACTACTACTACTACTACTACTACTACTACTACTACTGCTACTGCTACTGCTACTACTACCTACTACTTGATAGCAGGAACATTAAGACTCGGCTGCAGCACCAGCAGGAGTAGTGCAATGGTGATAAAGTGTTGCAACCACAAGAGCAGTGGTATCAGTCACAACGGCAGTGAATATAGTTTTGCAGCAAAAGTAGAAAATCCTGCTTGTAGGAATGATGGGAAAACGGCAGTGACCTTCGTATGCAGACTGCTATTCAATCGCCATCACTAACAAAGTAGTGGCACTGAGTTTCTGCGGCATTCACAGCTGCAGCAGTGTAGTGTTATGAGTGTCAATGTTGCTATGCAGTCTGCTGAAAGTGTCAATCGTAGCGGCGATGCGCCTCGACCTGTTGGTATGTGTATAGTGGTGTTCTCATTATGAGAAAAAGATGGATTGAAGTAGGTAGCTTTAGATTTAGTGCTTCAGGAGCGATGTGTACACGTGCTTCGTGTTCCTACCGGTAGGTAATTAAGTCAGACTCTGTAAGCCTCGCAGCTTCGGCGGTGTGAGAGGAAAATAACGGTAAAGGGTGGTAGGAATAGCCAGGGTCGTACACATGTCAACATGACAGCACGAATCGTAGCAACAATATGCCGAAAGGTCCTCCGTGCAAGTCTGTCCGCGTTGGGTTGGACAGGCCGGGCCGGGACAAGGGCTACGATGGCTGCAGTCCGGCCTCTGTGAAGTTCACGCCTCAGAGCCTCAGGGAGCCTGTGCGGAGAATAGCCCAGAAGCCTCGATGTCACGAGGGACAAGACAAAAGCATCTGGATGGCCGTCAATGCATTCTGGATTCCTTGTCTCGATTTTGACAGTAACCTCCCCCTACTGGGATTTCTGTTCCTTCTTTGCGATGGAGAGCTTTGGTCGCCGGTCATGCGTGGCCGCATGGAGCTGGCTGTCGCTGACGGTGTGCCAGATTGAAGCAGCTTCCGCCATTCCAGAGGTGCGTCGCAGCCAGGGGCCGGAGGCTGCAGGATCGATGCTCGCATCCATCGGAGCAGTGCTGATCAAAGCCGATGGTCAGATTCCAACCTCCAAGGAGTTTGAGAATCTGGCGATGTCAGCTTGGCAGGCAGCTGGCCACCCTGGCCTGAAACTTGGAAACTACAACAAAGTCGGTACCGTCCAAAGGGCAATGCTGAGTGAAGGGATCTACGATGTGGCAGCTGGTGCACCTGCACATTTGCCAGTGTCACCACACAGTGAGCAGGCGTACCTGTACCAGGTTCCCCGTTTTTGCGGCTTTGTTTGCATGAGGCCTGCGGACATAGGTGGCGAGCTACAGCTGTTTGACAATGTGCGGCTCGGCACAGAGCTTGGAAACCTGACCGACAAGCTGGCGAAGCTTGGATTGACATATTTCCGGGTGATGGGGGACCAGGTCCAATCAGCAAACTGGAGCTACGCTACTGGAATGTGGCAGGACAGGTTCGGGACAACAAGCTGGCCAGAGGCGAAGCGCCTTGCAAGTTCTGACGAGATGATGGGGGGGAAACCAGGGGCACAATTGGGCCCCGGGTTGCAGGGCACAGTTGTCCTGAACTGGACGGTGCCAGCAGTGACGTGGATAAACTTGACATCAAGCTCTGACGAAAAGCCGAAGCCAACAAAAGCCGTTCTTCAGTCCATCCTCGATAGCCACAAATCTGTGAACTACGGAACTGGAATTCCGGCGTTGCACTCGACGTGGGGGGATGGCAGCGAGTTCGAGGAGTGGGAGCTCGCCGCCTTTCGGGCTGCGGTCGCGCGGTCTCTCTGGGTTTCGGTGAAGCTTGAGGAAGGAGATGTGACTCAGCCAGCAGATATAGGGGCACCAGTGTGGCCGGGTCTGATGTAGTGTGGTCAGGATGGTCGGTATCTTCCAGAAATCGCGCGTCTCCAGTATGTTGGCATGAACCGATTTTTTCAGCAGATGTCCATGAGGTTGTTGTCGTGGACAACTGGCATTATGCGCACGGAAGGCAGGATTTTGGCAGCTGTGCGGCGATTTCTATGTCCAGTCTATGTCTAACTGATTCAAGTTGCCGCGTTCAGTGCTTCGAAAGTCTCGCAGGCTTCCCTATGAAGGGCCGCGGAGACATGCCGCTTTGATCAGTGACCGGTTCCCCCGACAAGTGCAGCAACAACAAGAGGCGTGTGTGTGAACACCACTCGTAGAAACTATGAATGTCCAAGGCTCTGGTGCATTGCCACCTCATGACACTACCAATACCAAGACGAGGTGAGTCACATGAATCTGTGTGCCAGCCTCATGTTGCTAGGCCTGTGCTCAAGTGGGTGAACGTGCTGCGATAGGAAAAGATGTTGAAAGATCATGTGGTATGTATCATGGCAAGTAGATCGCATGGGCCAGGCAGATTTTTGTTAGGGCGGCATGTGCTCGGAACCTTTGGCCGCGAGCCTTTGCTGTTTTGTCTTCCAGGCCACTCGGCTTCCTGCATTTAATTCATTGTAGGATGCCAGTTCGAGCTGCATTTGGCACTCTCGACTTGGCGTGCATTGCCTCAGTCAGTGGTTGATGCGCCGACGAGGACATGTGTTGTTTGTGGCAGTTCTGGCTGGATTTGATCGCAGTAACCGCCATTAATTTCCAGGATGGTGATTACAAAGGTTATGACGGTTATGATGATCAACATGTTGATGTTGTTGTTGTTGTTGTTGCTGCTGCTGCTGTTGCAGTTGCAGTTGCAGTTGCAGTTGCAGTTGCTGCTGCTGCTGCTGCTGCTGTTGCTGTTGCTGTTGCTGTTGCTGTCGCTGTTGCTGTTGCTGTTGTTGCTGCTGCTGTTGTTGTTGTGGTGGTAGCCGCTATGGATCACAGCAGGCTGTATAGCACTGCTAACAGGGCTCCGGGTACCAACGCTAGAGGCTCGCAACGGCCCCCTTCTGCGAAGCTTAAGGGACTGTCCTCTTTCTGAGCCATAGCCATCCCTGGAGCCACGTGTCGCTGTGATCTACCGGGTCCCAATTCCCGGGCCTCTGTCTGCAGTTATACAACATTGGCAAGAGGTAAGCGGTAGTGGTTTTCACCTATCCGCGAGGTGAAGGGAGTCGGATCGAGTTCTCTCTTTCCGGCGAAACTAGCGGACGGCGCCAACGCCAATGCACCAGCATTCCTTTGAGAGCATTCGCAAGAAGGCCTTTCGAAAGGCTTGCAATAAGGTTCATAGAACACAAGAAAGCATCCCGTACCGGAATGGTACGTTGACGCCTGAACATCTGCGTCGCAGTGGACTCACCCCCCCCTCCCCTCCCCCCCTCCCAGTGCAGCCTAGCTCCACGATTTCTCCTTCAGGTCCCTCAGGTTTCTCCGCCAGTTTCCGCTCGCGCCCGAGAGGCGGTCGTGCCAGCAAGTCTCTTCGTGTTCTTTCCTGGAATGCAGGGCACCTTGGCATGCAACAATGGGCAGAAGTGAAGACATGGCTTCGCACGGAGGCCAAGTCAGTCTGTGACATTCTTGTCCTTCAGGAAACCCACTGGAGTGAGACAGCAGAATTTGATGTCGAAGGCTGGCACTGCGTAAGCTCCGCCACAAAAGGGGCTGCTCGAGCACCTAAAGGTAAAGCCACTTCAGGGCAACGCCCCAAGCAAGGCGCTGCCACGCAGCCGGCTGTTCACGACACAAGCCGAGCGGACGGCGTCATGGTTCTTCTCTCTCCGCAGATAGACAAGCAGAAGATAAGATGGCGCGAGCAACGCCGGGGAAGGCTCATTCAGGTCATCTTCCCGTGGCTTGGGGCTCGTGTGCATGTACTAGCGGTTTACCAACATGCCTGGTCTTCTAAGAAGACTCCACAGCAGAACAAGGATGACCGCTCACACCTGCTCCGCGATCTGTCGGCTGCGATACGGGCCATTCCAGCGCGAGATACTTTTCTCTTGGCAGGAGACTTTAATGCTCGACTGACCCCGCAGGAGGGTCTGGTAGGTCAGTGTAGCACCAAGCCAGAGCAAACTCAGATGCAGGATGAATCGTTCCAAGCCTTAGTCTCCTCCCATCGGTTGGTAGCTCTTAACACATGGTCTAGTGGTGCAGGTCACACTTTCTTCCTGAATGGTCAGGGATCACAAATTGACTTCCTGCTCACTTCAGAAGCCTCGGCCAAGGGCCTGGCAAAGCAGTCTCGGCCGTGCAAGGATCTTCAGCTCGGCAAATGGAAGAGGGGCGGCCACCTTCCAGTCTTGGCTCAACTCAGACCCACCCAGCACTGGAATCTGCCAAAGCCTACTTGTCCTTCCACGACCTTTCATAAGGAAGCTCTAGAGACGGCTGTCCGTTCAGGTCTGCCAATAGCCGGTCGCATGCAAGACTGGGTGGGCCAGCGTCTGTCCTCTCGGACTCACACGCCTGATGAAGTTAATCAGGTACTGCTGGAGGCCTCTGCACTGTTTTTCCCCAAACCACGGCCTCAGCAAGCTCCTGAAACTGCTCAGCACCGTGCGACGCTGCGAATGTGGAGTCGAGTCGCTCATATTCGTTCTTTGCATGAGGACTCCATAACCACCTTATCCGACCTAGATCAGTCTTTGGAGGACCTGAATCGATGGCATAAGCAGGCTCTCTACTTAGCCAAGAAGGAACGACACCGAGCTTTCCAGGCTGAGGTCGATGAGGCGTGTGCCAGACACGATTCCTACATCGCACATAAGACCTTAAAGAAGCTCCGACCTTGGGAACCCCAAACTAAGGCACAGCTTCAGGGACCGGATGGTCTGCTGTTGGACTCTACCTCTGAGCTCCGCCTGCTTAGAGACCACGTGGAACAGGTCTTTGCCAGACATCCGCCACTCGCACACCAGGTGGACTCGCTGCCGGAAATCCCGGCTGGTCTGCTGGCCAAGCACATAGGCTCCATCAGACCGCACAAGGCGGTACCGCAAGGCTCTGCTCCGGCGGCTGCCTGGCGGCTCTGCTCGGCGGCTGCGGGAGAGGCGTTAGCAGCATCGCTGCAATCTCGGGGGCAACGCCCATTGCCGGCTGCTGAGGTACTTCAGCCGCCCTTAAAGGATGCTGACTTGTGTTTTATCCCAAAGCCTAACAAGCCGGCCACGAAGCCTGGCAATCTACGTCCCCTCGGCATCATTCGACCAGACGGCAAGGGCCTGGCGGGGGCTTGTAGAGATCAGCTGTCTCCCTACACGGCTGACTATCTTCGGGGTCTCCCACAATTTGCCTACCAGCCACATCGCGGTCTTTCAGATGCCTTGAGCAGGGTCGTTGGTCATGTCACTCAGGTACGCAATAACTGCCAGGAGGCCCGACGAACCAGGCATCAGCTTCACTCGGGACGAACTCGTCCCCAGCTAGTAGGTGGCATCTGCTTTGCACTAGACTTGTCACAAGCCTTTGACATGGTGAGCAGAACAGACTTGCTTAGCACACTGCAGGAAGCGGGAGTCCCGCAAGACCTCATTGACCTAGTTGCCTCATTGCATGCTGGCAGTGCTTACACGTTTCGCACCCAGGGTGAAGAGGACACGGTCCAGTCCACTGCGGGCATTAAACAGGGGTGTAAGCTTGCCCCCACACTTTTTTCCATGCTTACGGGCACCATCTTCCGGGAGCTCATAGCTCTTGTTGGGGTTCGAGCCGTGGTGGACTACCTCACGGGCTACGCAGATGACCTTACGGTTCACCGTGACATCCACTCAATGGAGGACCTGGATCGCGCTCATGCTCTGATTGAGCAATTGTTGCAGTTGGTCCGTCGCCATGGATTTGCTGTCAACGGTGCAAAATGCACTGTTATGGTCAAACTCGAGGGCCAACAGGCGCAACGCGCCATCTCCAAGCACACTTATTGGCGCACCGCGCCTGACGGAACCCGCCATAAGATGTGGAGACTGGGAGAGTCCAAGTCTCACGAGGGCTTTCCGCTGGTGACGTCCTTTAAGTATCTCGGCGTCATGCTCTCCTACTCCAACTTCGAGAAGGCTACTCTCAAGTTCCGGTTGCAGGAGGGCAATGTGAAATTGCAGCAGGTACGCCGCTTCGTTCACAACAGACGAACGGCGGGGCCTGCATCGCGGTTGCACATTTGGCATAGCACTGTCTGGGCCACAGTAGCCTCTGGATTGGTGGATGTGGGCTTGACCCTAGAGACAGCTAAACTGTTGCGGGCTTGGCACGCTCGCAAAATTCGAGCTGTCCTGAACAAGCCAGCGCACCTGACACACATATCCACGGCTGACCTCTACGCCTCCCATGAGATCATGGACCCTGTCCGTAAGCTGCAGGCGCGACAGGCCAATCGTGTCAAGCGCTTAGGTGCTCGACGGCGGAAAACTCCTGCGGGGGACATCTCTTTAACCCAGCGCGCGCTTCTCCAGGCGGAGGCACTCTCTACTAGTTATGCAGACGTTCTGCAGCAACTTTCTAAGGACACATCACAGCAGGAGGCCCCCCCGTCCTTCGTGTGCCCAACGTGTGCTCAGGCCTTCGACACTGAGGTCGGTCTTCGCACCCACCAGGCCCGCAAGCATCCAGGCTCGGTCATCAGATATGTCCCTCGAGGCTTCTCCCACACCCTCTCTGTAGGAGGGCTCCCCAAGTGTGCGGCCTGCAACAGGCAATTCCCTCAGATGAAGGGCTTAAAGGACCACTTGCTATCAGGTGCCTGCTCGGAGCCAGCTAGGCTACAGGAGCTGGATGACGCGGCGCACCCTCCCTTGGATTCGCAGCATCAGCCCAGATTGCATCCCAGGCAGCAGCGCTTGCATGACACTCTGACAACACACACGGCTGTGGAGCTCGGACGATCTGATGAGTCTCAGGACCTTATGTCACATTGCTTGCTGTGTGGGTTCTGGACCCCGGACAATACCAAGCTCAAGTCTCACATCCGGCAGGCCCACAAACCTGAATGGGCGGCTCATGGCGCTACAGCTGCAACTCAGAGCAGCAAATCAGGCCTGACCCTTGTCAAGGGCATGCCTTGCCCGTGCTGCCGCAAGCCTGTTACGGATAAGAGGCAGCATCCGGCACAATGTCCGATCCTTTTTCAGATTCTGTTTTATGACTTGGTTCATGCACTTTCCCGCTGCCAGGGCGGACCGTTACGCAGGTACATGCCAGCGGTTGGCACGACACAAGGCAACGCACCCACACGGGACGATACCACCGCTGTTGGAGCAACGCCCCAGACTCGCCAGGCAACGCCTGCAGGCCCCCTGCCACCGAAGTCAGGGACAGTAGAATCAAAGGACGGCGCGCTCGCTGCTCCTCGCTCGCTGCGCAACATCTCCAACTACTGCTATGTTAACTCAACGCTTTCGGCCCTGGTGCCGACGTGCATCTTGCTGGAGCACGGAGGGGCAAGCACCTCCCTCCATCAGGAAGTGGCTGATTCTGTCTCTGGTTCTCCTTTCACCCTGACTGCCTCTTTCACGCTTCGCCATCTTACTCCCGCTTGGCGCTATGATGGCCAACAACAAGATGCTTCGGAGTTTCTAGTGGCCTTATTTGCAGGCATTGCCGCCTTTCCGATTGCACGACCCTGGGAAGTCAGGGATGTAAACACTACTGAGGTCACCGATGCGGGAGGTCCGCTCGCTTTGCTGCCAGCTCCAACGACAGGTGGATCCCATGCACTTCAGGAGCTGCTCTCTCGGTGGTCTGGCCAGCCGGTGCACACCGCCTTTCGAGGGCAGCAACGACTGGTGGTTCTCACAGTGGCGCGATTTGTTGAAGGCCGCAAGCTCAGCTATGCTGTCACTGGTCTGCACCACCCCCTTCAGCTCTCGCAGTGGGCCCCGACGGGCTCCGTACAACTAGAGAAAGGATGGGTTCAGTCCTGTATCTTCCACATAGGTGACACCCCGCACAGTGGACATTATCGCTCCCTCTGGAGGAGCAACCCCGATCAACCTTGGCTCAGCACGGACGATGGTCGTCCGTCGGTTCAGGCCTCAGATTCAGATCTCAGGCAGGCACGCCACGGCTGCTATGTGCTGTTCGTGCGACTTGGTTCAATACCGCACACAGCGGAGGCTGGCCCTATGCCAGTCCAAGTTTCAGATGATTAAGCTGAGGGTTCCCCTGAGGCCAGGGGCCCCTACTTCCCCTTGCAGGAAGGGGGCGACCTACTGGCTCTGTGGGACCGACCTGCCTACACGGCAGGGAGCAGGAACGCTGTTGTTCAGTTTTGCTGCTCAAGTCGTACAGCTGACGTAGCTCCACTACTCAGCGTTTGTGTGCAATAGCGGCCTATACCTGTCATGCTAGTCGGGCAACGCTCGCTGCTTTCCCAGAAAGGCAACGCCTGTCAGCAACACAGCTGACCAATGGCTGAAATCGGCTTTACAAACCCCCATTCTCGGCTCGAGAAGGGGGGTTTGTCCGAGGCCTAAAAATCAAGGTTTTGCAACCCCCCATTCTCGGCTCGAGAATGGGGGGTTGTCCGAGGCCCCCAAGCCATTGCCGGCAAGCCTGGCCTCTGGAGGGGAGTACGCCTCTTACGAATAAGGTTAGCCTTATTAGGCACAGTGTGCTTACCGCCAGGGTGTGCCACATCGTTCACCGATGCAATCTGCTTGCCCACAAAAGCGGAGCGGCCTCAGATAACAGCACTAGCAGCCGTTCCACATGCTCATCACCTTTGCGACCTTACGGCCCATCGCCTTTGATTGAGAGTGACCATGAGTGGGACGCCACGCAACAGGCACTCTGAGTGACGGTCCCGAGGGGGTACGGCTCATCAATCATCGGTCCGTGGACATGGGACGCCATAGTCCACACTGAGGGTGACGGAGGGTTTCTCACCCACGCCTGAGACGCATGAACCGGCTTTTGAGGTAGCTTGTAGGGTAGCTCTCTTCACGGTAGCCTGTTTCAGCGCTTTCAGGCCCAGGCCCTTAGCATTTCTGCTCTCAGACCTTTGTTCAGGTGCAAAGGCAGTCTCACACGCCCGCAATGAGCAGAGCCCGCTCGCTCAGCGTCCAATAAAAATTGTTGTGGTGGTGGCGGTGGTGGTGGTTGTCGTCGTCGTCGTTGCTGTTGATGCTGGGAAGTCGTTTTTTCTTTCGCTTCCTCTTCTACTTCTAGTTACTAGTTCTAATCAAAATTATTCGGCATCGTGGATGTGGTTGTGATTCTGGTTTTGGTTGTAGATGTACTTGTGGTCGTGTTTGTGGCTGTGGTCGTAGTAGTGGTTGTTGTTGTTGACGCTGGAAATGGCGATGCTGATGGCGGTGGCGATGGCGATGTGAGGGTGATAATGATGATGCTACTGACGACGAAGAACGGGATGATGCCGACGGCAAGGCAAGGTGATGCAGAAGAATGAAATGCTTATGATGGTGATCGTTTTGCAGCATTCGTACGCGATCGGCTGCCGCTGCTGTTGCTTTTCCCGCCGCCGACGCTGTTGTCGTCCTCATCGTTGTCGTCGTTGCCCTTGCTCCAAGGTTCTCGCCGGCAGGTATTCACGTGGTGCTGCCCTGAGTCTGAATAAGGGGCAGGCAAGGGGGTGCAGCTGCATGTTGTGGCAGAGGGAGGATGCCCACTGTTGACCTGCGTCAGCGTCTTGCGTTTCAATTGAGACTTGCCAGCAGCACATGTCCGTCGAATAGCCTCAGCTTGAAAAGTCCGTCGTCGGAGTGTTTGTTGATGCTTTGCCTGACGCAGCGCTTTGCCGCTACAGCCTGAGCATAGGCCCACATAGCTGCGGCCTTAGAGATGACCAAAGACGCTGCCAGGAAACGGGCAGCTGCCGTGGCTGCCGGCGTGGCAGCCGTGCCCCTCGCGCACGAGCTGTTGGCTTTCACTTCCTCAAACCTGGCACCACGAGCCCGGTCACAGCCACAGCCCGCACAACCCGCACAGCATGGCTCTGTGCCCTCCAAGCCCAGCAGCCGAGCGCTGTCAAGCACGGCTGGAGCTGCGACACTCACCGGTTTGGCAGCGATGATGGGCCATGGTGCGAAGAAGCGAGGCGTGAGTGGGACAAGTGGGACCACAAAAAGCATCAATGGTCTGACCGTGTGTATGGGCCAGCCATCAGCTGTTCTGGAGAAGTCCACCGAGGCAGGCGACCCCGAGAAGGTTTTGGAGCAGTACATCAAAGACCTGGGCGGGAAGCGAATCTTGCGAAAGTGGCTTATTGCAAACAATGGCATGGCCGCCACAAAAGCCATCCTCTCCTTGCGTCAGTGGGCTTACTTGGAGCTTGGCTTGGACAATGCCTTCGAGTTTGTTGTCATGGCAACTCCAGAGGATCTGGAGGCAAATGCCGAGTTCATTCGGTTGGCAAATACCTATATCGAAGTTCCGGGAGGAAAGAACGTCAACAACTATGCCAATGTGGATTTGATCGTTGAGATCGCCAAGTCGCAGGGTGTAGATGCCGTTTGGCCTGGCTGGGGTCATGCATCTGAGAATCCCGAACTGCCGATGCAGCTGAAGGAGTTGGGAATCACGTTTGTAGGACCCACCTCGCCTGTAATGTCTGTGCTCGGGGACAAGATCGCAGCCAATATTCTGGCACAGACGGCCGGTGTCCCGTCGATTCCTTGGAGTGGTGACGGCCTGCAAGCCGACCTTGGCCCGGATGGCACCATTCCCAAGGAGATCTTCGACCAAGGAACCGTCTCCACGGTTGAGCAGGCGAAGGAGGCGGTGAAGCATATTGGGTTTCCGGTGATGATCAAGGCTTCGGAGGGAGGAGGGGGCAAAGGCATCCGAATGGTGCAGGAAGAGAAGGACCTCGAGAGCAGCTTCTTCCAGGTTCAGAACGAGGTGCCGGGATCTCCCATCTTTATGATGCAGCTTTGCCAAGGAGCTCGACACATTGAAGTTCAGATTATGGGAGACGAGTACGGCAATGCAGTTGCCCTGAACGGCCGCGACTGCTCTACGCAGAGGCGCTTCCAAAAGATCTTCGAGGAAGGGCCTCCGGTGGTCGTTCCCAGAGAAACATTCCTGGAGATGGAGAGGGCAGCCCAGCGGCTCACGCAGAATATTGGGTACATTGGTGCTGGAAGCTTGGACTACTATCGACAAGTGAGGAGCAGTAGTAAGAACATTCTAGAGAGACCTGGGCCGGAGAATCTCAGAACCCTAGCAGTCTCGCGGTGATCTACGGTTGTTGAGGTTTGCCATATTGATCACTTGAGCAATTTTAGGGAGGAAGAGAGAAGCGCGCTTCTCTGACTTGGTCCGAACCTAAGAGAAAGAGTTCCCGGCACCCACCGTTGGGGGGTTTGGACCTTAGCCTTCGAGGCGGGTTGGGGGTTTTGGGGGGGACAGTTGCCTGGCCGCTTTTGTACAACTGTGTCTCTCTGCACACTATAGTTCCCCAATACGCGAAATCGTGCGGGGGGTCAGTGCACGCCGACTTCCCTGGCTGTGCTCAAGAAGAGATACCCCGAAGCAAAGCAGAGAGAGAGAGAGAGAGAGAGAGAGAGAGCGAGTGGAGGGCAATAACATGCCACTTTCGCGTAGTCGAACTGGAGAGACCTCGGATGACCCACCTGAAGCTTGCTGGTTTGACAGGGTCACGGTCTTAGAAGGGGTGTGTTTCGGGGGACTGGGTATGCAAGCTCAAGTGGGGGAACGAGCCTTTCTCTCATCCCCGGAAGGGGCCGCTCGAGCTGAGGAGACTGCGGACCGTTGTGGGGGTAGGCCTTCGGGCCAGGGTCGTTTCAGGGCCCAAACCCCTCAGCAAGCAAGCAAGCAAGTGGAGGGCAACAAACCCACCATGGCCCTGGCGAAAGAAATTAGGGCCCCAAAAAAGCACAGAAGCAAAAATTAGGATAGGGATATCTCATATAAACCCCCTTATAATGAAGCCCAATAGGGTAGGGATATCCCGATAAAATGCTTATGCTTATGTGCTTTTTGGGTCCCCAAGAAATAGACAGAGAGGGAGAGAGGGCGTGTTCGGTTGTTGTCGCTCGCTACCCACTGAAAGAAAGGTCTAATGCATGTGTCCTGAAACCATGGATGATCCCAGGTATTTCATAGTCCAATATACTTGTTTTTGTCAACCTGCAGGAATCCATGCCTTCTCACGCCCTACCGAAAGCCCCGTAACAAACGGGGCGCCCAAGAGGCCGGGGGGCCTGACCCGCCCCTTAAGCCCTGCAGAAGAAGAGAGGGCGTGGGGAGCTGAAGAAGAGGGTGCTTGTTCGGCTCGCAGAAGTAAAGAAAAAAGACCGCCAAGTCGTGGTCAAAGCAGCGCTGGTTTCGAAGCCTCAATGCGGGAACTTTGCGGGAGAGCTCTCAAGCGCGAAGGAAGCAAGAAAGACAGAGTATTAGCAGGATGGCATCTTCTGGGTTTGATCGGTCCGGTAGGCTCCGAGCGGGGAAGAGAGAGAGTAGAGTACGTATTCTGGTACGCAGACACCCACTCCCGTGTGTGGTCGATCTTGCCCAGGAACCGTGGAATACCTTTACAATTCCAAAGAGAACAAGTTCTACTTTCTCGAATTGAATCCGCGCCTTCAAGTCGAACATCCAGTGACAGAGGAGCTGACACGCGTCAACTTGCCAGCCACACAGATGCTTGTGTGCAGCGGCGTTCCCTTGGAAAAGGTTCCCCAAATCCGACGCTTCTATGGCAAGAGCGACACGGACAAAACGTCTCCCATCAGCTTCTTGGAAGACTTGTACGTTTATCCGGACCGGCATGTCATCGCCTCTCGAATTACCGCGGAAAATCCCGATGATGGCTTCAAGCCCACAAGTGGCAGAATCGAGCGAATCAAATTCCAAAGTTCGGTTTCATGCTGGGGTTACTTCAGCATTGGCGCGAAAGGGGGAATTCACGAATATGCTGACTCGCAGTTTGGACACATCTTCGCGCACGGCGCAAACCGTGAAGAGGCACGCAAGGCTCTGATGCTGTCCTTGAAGAACATTGAGGTCGTCGGCGAGATCCGTAATCCCGTGGAGTATCTGGTGGAGCTTCTTCAGCAGGAGGCTTTCGTGGCCAACAGCATCGACACTTCCTGGCTGGACGGCTTGATCAAGGAGAAGTCGGTCAGTTTGAGATATAACATCAACGACGTGGTGTTCTATGCTGCCGTCTTTAGGGCTGTCCAGAATTTGAAGGCCTTTGATGAGGAAGTGGAGGCCGCTTTGGCAAAGAGCCAGCTTGGACCTCTTCGGGAGATGTCCAAGATGAACACCTTCCCTGTTGAAATCACCTTCGAGGGTGTCAAATACCAGTTCTCAGTCTCTCGATTGGGACCGTCGCTCCTCGAACTGAGCATTAAAGACCAGAAGTTCACGGCACAAGTCATGGCGCAGCCTGACGGCACCTTCCTCGTTTCAGTGGGTAAGACGGTGATGCGGGTAATGGGCTCCGATGAAGCTCTTGGCCTCCGACTTCGCTTGGATGGCATCGGCACGATTATGCTTCCTACCGTCTACGATCCATCCGAGCTTCGCTCGGAGTTCAACGGAAAGATCGTGAGATACCTGCAAGAAGATGGAGGACAGGTGCAGGAGGGAGAGCCTTACGTGGAACTTGAGGCCATGAAGATGATCATGCCTATCAAGGCAACCGCCACGGGCAAAGTAAGTCATGTCCGAGGAGCTGGCAGCATTGTTTCTGCAGGCGAGCTGCTGGGCAACCTCCAGCTCTCTGATCCTTCAAAGGTGAAGAAAATCGTTCCCTTCGACGGTTCTTTCGCGATTTCGGCGGATGGGAATGGAAAGGACCGTTCGGCCAGCTAGTCATGGAGTCATAGGTCTGGTCTGATGGAATGTCAGAATCATGATTCTCCTGCAAACTTCCAGTGCATTCAGAAACTGATTGTAGCGCCTGTAACCTCTTGATCTGCTGTCATGGGCCGGGAGGACCGCAGCCTGCAAGGGCAGCTGGAGATGGTACTGGATGGCTTCACTTCCCAAGAGGAGCCCGCGCTGATGGCCCAGAAGATGTTCTCCCAGCTTCCCGAGGCAGCTAAAAGCTAAGACTGTGCGGAAGCCTAGGCAAAGCGTGGCAGGGGGCGTTCTTGTGTAAGAGACACGTCTCTCCGCAATCTCGTTTTGTTTGGGGCCTCGACCGTGGAGGCGGTTGTGGCTTTGGGATCTCCAAACCTCGTAGCTCGTGTCTATTTCAAGTGTTGGCTGAGTCTGATGAGGCGAATGCTTCTGATTGTGCTGTCGGGGTTTGCTTTTTCCTCTGCTTGGGTCGCTGCGCCCGCGAGTTCAGACACAGCTGTGAGCACAAGAGTTCAGCAACATCCGGCCAGGCTGAATGCGATGATGTAGCGTCAGCTCTGGTGGAACGCTATTTGGCCGTGGAGGAAAAGTTCTCGCCGCTCATCAAGGAGAAGCTGACCAGCGACCAAATCTATGCGGAACTTATCGCGCAGAACAAGGAGAGCAGCTTTCTGTTTCTGTTTTGTGTGAGTACTGCATGCCTGCAAGCCCCCAACTCGAACTGTTTTATCTCGAGAGCTAGAGGGAAGGGGGCATAGCCTTGCTTTCGGATCCACGGCCAGCCAGGAGAACTTGCCTGCGGTTGCCTCGCTGGCTCTCGCCCATGGCCAGCTCAGCACACGCAGTGAACCTTGCCTAAGCCGAGTGTCAGTTGCGCGTGAATTTCAGGATCTCGGTCAAGAGCCAAATCAACGCTCATCATGTCTAGATGCCTGTCGATGCCTTGTCGCGAGCCAAACTGCTCACAACAAGTTCACGGCCCCTTCTGTCTGCGTGAAGTGGCCGGTGTTTCGTTGCGGCATAATGCAGCTACATGCAGCACATGCTGCCTCGCGGCTTTGTAAGTTCGGAAATCCCAGCGAGGAAGTGGTCCTGGCAGCACTGCGCAGCTTGCGCAAGCTCAACCCCTCACCGAATCTGATGCAGAAGACCCGTGGTGGCATTGGAAAAGGTTCTCATTCGCACGTACAAAGTAGAAAACTTTTGCTGACCCCAGGATCGGGCGGTTGGCGGAGCTTGACAACACAGGCTCGAGAGCTTGGAGGGATGTTCCAGACGTTCCTTGTGCGGGTTCTTGTTGGGTGTTGGGCTCATGCACTCGAGAGCTATTGGCAAAGCTTGGCAGTTGCGTGCGGTATTGTATGCAGTGGCTGGAAGCTTGTCTTTTCGCGTCCATTGCCGCCCCATCCAGGTGGATATGGCGAGGTGGTCCTGGTGGCGACTCTAAGCTGGCACGAAGAGTTCATTTCTTCGAGATGTGTTTGATTTGGCCCGAAAGCTTCGCAGAGTGGCAGTATGTGCGTTCCAGCATCAAAGAAGCAGCTCAGGGAGACGACGATGGCGCTATTGAGCTCCGAGCCATTTGAGGACAAAGCGCCGTCTTGCAATTTGTCACCCCGGAACCCCTGAGATCAAAGTTTCTCGTTCTGCGGTTGGAGGACAGGAGTGCATCTTTGCGAGCTTTGCTGGACACCGACGGCCCTGACCTGAAGCCCATCTCTGGAATGGCTGCCAGCAAGGTGCCCGCCGAGGGTGAGCGGACTTTGCGAGATGTAGAGTCTGCGCAGATGGAGTCGGCACAGGCTGGTGCAGAACTTCTCTCCAACCTGCTCTTGGACGAATCTGCAAGGGTTGCTCACCTGCACTTTACGAAACTCTGCAAGGGTCAGTTTCGGATTGTTCTGGCCACGAGACAGAAACTGAAGCGCGAAGGTTCGCAAGAATGCTCTTGATGCGTTGGTGAGACGTTTGTACCGGTCCTTCCTCATCAAGGACGGTTGCAGCTTGAGCCGTGCATTGCTGGAGTCTTACAATGTCCCGGCTTGCGTTCCAGGACGTCAACATCACGGATCAGGGTGCTGGGGACATGCGTTGCAACTTCAAGTTCCAGTTCCCGGGCACAGCAGATGCGGATGCTTTCCGCGAGGCTCACATCAAGGCGGGATGTTGTGGTTTTCGGGTCACTCGTACAGCGCCTGTTGTAGAAAGTCTTGGAGGCTTCCAGTGGTCCAGGACCAAAACAATTAGATTCAAGGTTAACACAGGGCAGAGAACGGGGGAGACACGAGGCGGAAGTCGGGAGTAGAGGGGGGCTTCGCGGGCTACCCGGCCGCAGGTGGTCACCGACTTCGCCGCTGCAAGGGAGGCCCTGAAGGAGGACATTTGCATGGAGAATGTCGATGGCAACATGAACACCATGAAGGCCGGAAGCCAGTTTTAGGATCCTCGGTTTAGGCGGCTCCGGGTCCCTGTGTTCTCGTCCCGGGGTCCGGGGTCCGATCAGGTAATCGTGACTTCTCCCGGCGATACCGCCTTTGACAAGATGAGTTCTGAAATGGAGGGGCTCTTGAAGTCGAACGCGAATCTGAAATCCGCTGGCATCCGAGAGGCCAGGAAGATGCTAAAGAGCTCAAACCTTTCCAATGCTCAGTGACAGACATTTTTTCAGGTCGGCTTGGTGGTGTCCAATGTGCCGCATGCTTTGCGGTATGCATCCTTCATGGGCAGCGATGACTGGAAGGAAAACTTGGCCACCCGTGCCCGGCCTGACATGTTACTGTGTTCGGCTGCTTGCACGTCGTTGCATCAGAAACGAGCATCCGATGCTTCTGCAAGGTGACATGAAGCCGTCCTTGCCGAACGTGTTGGAAGTCTACCGCCTGGCCGAAGATTACAAGTTGGAGAAGGTGATGCCTCCTGTGGGCCGCAACTCGCAGGTGCGAGGTGTAGGTTTGGGAAACATAAAAAGTCCTTTCATGAGCCGCTCAACTCATGGATTTAAGGGAAGGCGGCTGTGCCTTCATGGCTGCTGTGTGCGAGCGTGTCACTGTTCGAGGGTCTACTCCGCTCCCGAAGGTGTATATCGGCACACCCGTTGATGCCGTGCCTTCCAGGACGAATCCGTCCACGATCTTTGCACGTGACTGGTCTTGCATCCGTGCAGCCTTGCATCTGTATACCTTCATGTATACAGTCAGAGGAGTATAGCCGTAGCAGCAGCAGCAGCAGCAGCAGCAGTCCGCACAACTACCGAGTAGAGCAAGCTCGGCTGATGCTGCTGGTGTAGCACTGAAGGGGGAGGGGCCTATTGAGTTTTTTGGATGGCTTTCCCGAGCTGCGAAGAGAGCCCTTCACACATCCGTGAAACTTCGGGGGAAGACGTTTCTCAAAACCCACGCGCATGATGCGATCACAGCATAGATTCGGTGTTTATGCCTCTCCGGTCGAGCCTAGAGTCGGGGCAGGTGCTTGCAAGGCCAAAGCATGGAGGAGCAGTGTCGGGTGTGTAGGTGTTCTAGATTTCAGGCCCAAGAATATGAATCTCTGCTTCGGGAGGGGTGTTCAGGTTTGGGGCCGGGGGGTTGTGAGCACTCGAGCCTCCTTGGGGTCTTCCCGAGGCATGATCAAGCACTCGATGAGGGATTTCCCTGACAACGAGAAAGCCTGGACGGATTCCTTGGAGAACCTCCTGCTCAATGCCGTGGATGAAGTGGAGCGCGCCCGTCTGAATCCCAAGATCGGATATGGTCCCAACAGCAACATCTTCGCCCACATAGTGGCCAATGTCGATGTCGAGCCCTCGGACGCCTACGCCCAGCTGGAGGGGTTCCTCAACCTTTTCGTTGCCAGACACCAGAGCCGGCTCGGCAAGATGAAAGTCGACGAGATTGTTGTGAAGATTGGCATCGGAAGTCAGATGGAACGCAAGAAGACGCTGCGGCTCACCGCAAGCTCGCTCACAGGAGAGTACTTGCGCACCAGCGGCGCGCTTGAAACCTACGATGCCATCACAGGCTCTCCGAAGGAATGGTTCGATATCAAGAGCGGTGAGAAGACGCAGCTGGCTTCTGCAAAGGCGAAGAGCCGCTTGCAGCTGCGGAGGTCGCTCGCAAGAAATGCCGGGTCGACCTACGCGCCGGACTTCCTGGGCATGTTGAAGATCGAGCTGATCAAGAAGTGGAACATGTACCAGGAGGCGGGAGGCTCCCGGAAAATGCCAAGTGCCATCTTCAAAAGCACCGAATTGGTGCTCAGCGAGGATGGGGAGTTGAAAGAGGTGGACAGGGATCCCGGCCAGCACAACATTGGTATGCTTGCGTGGTGCTGCACGCTGCAAAGCCCGGAGTATCCAGAAGGCCGTGACATCGTGCTCATCGCCAACGATGTTACGCACAAGGCTGGCTCTTTCGGAGTGGACGAGGATGATCTTTTCCAAAAGGCTTCCGAATATGCCCGCCAGCGTGGACTTCCCCGCATCCACATCGCATGCAACAGCGGAGCACGTGTTGGCCTGGCAGAGGAGCTGAAGCCTTTCGTGAAGGCCAAATGGACCGATGATGATCCTTCCAAGGGGTTTGACTACTTGTATCTCGAAGAGAAGGATGCTACAAGCTTGCCGGAGGGGGCAGTAGAGACGCACACTGTCACGGTGGCCGGCCAGAAGCACTATGTTATCGACTCCATCATCGGTGAGGGCTTGAAGTCAACACAGGGAGGTATTGGAGTCGAAAACTTGAGAGGTAGCGGGCTCATTGCAGGAGAGACGTCCAAAGCCTACAACGAGGTCTTTACACTGTCCTATGTCACGGGCCGCTCAGTGGGAATCGGTGCCTACTTAAACAGGCTGGGGCAGCGAGTTATCCAGATGGTCAATGGCCCAATGATTCTCACAGGCTCGGCGCATGTGTATTTCAAGCCCATGTGCTCCAAACGGCATATGTAGGATCCTTTCTTGCGGAGGCTATGCATGTGCTTTCTCGTTTCGTATGGCGGCGGAAGTGTTGATCGTATGTAAGTATGTAAGCAAGGAAGCAATCATGCAAGCATGTAAGTGTGTATGTATGTCTCTATCTGGGGCCATGAGAAGTGATGAGCTGTCTTGAGGTTGACTGTGTGAGTGTATTGGAGGTGGCTGCAATGGCTATTGAGATGTCGATAAATCAGAGTGAAAACTTGGATGGTAGCTGATCTGTCCCGTTAGTCTGATCGTCTGATAGTTAATGTTAGGGTGCTGGTGAAACTGCCGGTGTCCAAGCGCTGCAGGGAGAATTGTGTCTTGCAGCAGAATCTCTCAGTGTACGTACGGAACTCCCCAAAACCTCGCCTGCTTGCCGAGAGCGAGTGACAAAAAATGTCTCTATCTGTCGTAATGTAATGTAATGCTATGTCATGTATGTATGTCTCTCTCTCTCCCTCCCTCGCTCCCTCGCTCCAGACATGTATCGATCGTTCCGCCGAGCTAAATGTCAACCAGTCGTTTCGCTTTCCTTTCTATCTTGTAATTACTCTCGCTCACGCCATGTGTCCTTGGGTGGACGGAGGGATGCAGGGTGTCCGACAGCCGGAGCGATGGATTGATGGATGGATGCATGGATGGATGGGATAGGAACTCAACAGGATTTAGGAGATGGTCTCGTGCACATGCGTGCGGTCTGCATACGAAACTCTTCGCAATGAAAGCATGATACGGTTATATGTGTGTATGCATGAATGTATTGATTTATTTATTTGTTTATTTATATATATATATATATACACGTACATATGCATGCTTCGTGGATTTTCGCAGGGTTCTCTGCCCTGAACAAGCTCCTGGGCAAGAACGTTTACACCTCGCAAGATCAGCTCGGTGGACCTCAAGTCATGGTCCCGAACGGTGTGACGCACCAGGTGGAACTGCAATCAGTAACATTCTGTCATAGTCCAATACTGAGGGAATTGACGTGATCAGAGCCTCTTGCTCGCCACATGCAGCATTCTGCCTGAAGGTGGTGTCAGATGACACAGAAGGGGTCGCCGCGATCCTTGACTGGTTGTGACTCGACTCAAGCTTCAAGTGATCCTGAGAGATGTCTGCCAGAAAAGTGTCATGAATGGACTCCACTTGAAGAACTGAAAGGTCCTTTGTGCCCAAAGTGGCCTCGGCCAACCCGCCGCTCCTGGACCCTGTGGATCCGGTCTCGCGCGATGTCACCTTTGTTCCCTCGAAGACGCCCTACGACCCACGGCACATGCTGGAAGGTCTGCCTGGCGGAGATTTGTCATGCACCAAGCAGGTTAGAGTAGATTGATGTTAGGCACCATCTGTTTCTCGAAGCGTCTGTCACATGATCTCGACACCACCGCGTCCGAAGCGTGCCAGGTGTAACTACACCAGAGGGCAGCAAGCTCACAGGTTTCTTCGATGCGGGCACGTTTAGGGAGCTCCTTGGCAGAACCGCGACGATCGCGCATCGTGCACGTTGCCACTGATTGGCCATGCCTGTGCGGTGCTGAAGGTATCTGGCTGGATGGGGGCGGAGCGTCATCGTGGGCAGGGCCAAGCTCGGTGGCATTCCCATGGGCGTCATTGCCGTGGAGACACGAGCCCCGGCTGATGGGGAATGGGGAAAGGGGTGCGGGGGTCTCGTTCCAGCAAGCATGAAAATTTCTGGTGCGGTGAGGCAACGTGGACCGCCGGATCCCGGCGGACCCCGCTAACCCTGCCAGCCAAGAAGTTGTGGAGCCACAGGCGGGTCAAGTATGGTTCCCAGACAGTGCCTTCAAGACAGCAACAGCCATCCGCGACTTCAACCGGGGGGAGAACCTTCCCTTGATCATTTTCGCGAACTGGCGTGGCTTCTCTGGTGGCACCCGCGATATGTATCAGGAAGTATTAAAGTTTGGGGCGCAGATCGTGGATGCGCTCGTTGAGTACAAGAGCCCGGTTTTTGTGTACATTCCTCCAGGGGGAGAGCTGCGTGGCGGATCGTGGGTCGTCATCGACCCGACCATCAATCCGGAGCAGATGGAACTTCAGCCGCAAGCAGGTTGTCTTTTCTTTTAAGAAAGCGATGCTGCCAAGAGACTCTTCTGCCAGGAGATGTATGCCGATGTTGATTCTCGAGGCGGCATTCTTGAGCCACCCGGAATCGTGGAGGCCAGGAACTTCGGGACAAGAGTGGGAAAATCTGTCAGACGGATGGGAGAATCTAAACCAACGAAACCACCCACTAGCGGCGAAGGTCAAGTTCCGTGCCGCGCAGCAGAAGGACCGAGTGGCCTCGAACGACGCAGGGGCATCGTGCAAATTCTCACAAGACATCACAAGACAAGTCAGGCAAGGAAGCCTTGCATGCAGGAACTGATGCATCGACTAGATCCCGAGCTTCGGAAGTACGATGCATTGCTCGAGGCCGGTGCGGACGTTGTCGTGCTGTTGCATATCGAACCCGCCTCTGCGCCAGGAGTCTTCATCCTCGGAGGTTGGCAGCGCAGCGCAAGATATCGAAGCGCAGATCAAAGCCCGGGAGGCCGCGCGAAGCCTGAAGCAATGCTGATGCAATCAAACCGGACTTGCAGCTAAAGCAGCTGAAGCCAGTGTGCTGTTCGTGACGGTCAGGACAAGCTTCAGCCCCTCTATACTCAGATCGCTTGCGAGTTTGCCGACCTGCACGATCGCACCGGGCGCATGGAAGCCAAAGGCGTGATTCGCAAGGCCCGTGCAAGCATAGCGCCGCCGTGTTCGGACCCTGCGTCCGCTCAAGAAAGTGCTGGATCCTGAGACCCTGCTCCAGGGACTGGAATGGCGGCGTGCCCGGGAGTTCTTCTACTGGAGGGTCAAATGCCGGTTGCTGCTGAAGGACCTTTCCTCGGGTCTGGTCCACGTGGGTTTCCTTGCGATGTCCCCTCACGACCCACCGGAGGAAGTGGAGCACCGAATCCGCGAAGCCGATGCAGACCTGTCCTCCAAGGACTCTCGATCCGAGTTGTACACTCTTTTTGGATTCGGCTCTGGGGCTCTCGGCAGGATGCTCAGGAGCTTCTGTCCACGTGGCTTTCCGAGGCCACAGTGTCAGCAGTGGGGTGATGTTGGGATGGGGCGGTGAGCATTCAGCGAGTCTAGTGTGCGTGCTCTTCATGCTGCACGGGTCGGGAGTGAAACCAGGGCACGCAGAGGTAAGCCCAGCTGGCAGCCATTGCAGGCTAGCGCGGACCAGGAGGATGAGAAAGCCGTCAGCTTCTTGGAGGGCGATCCCTTCGTCTCCCAGTGGCACTAAGCATGAATTGGGACTTGGAGGTAGGACCAGAGTCATTCATGTATGACTTGTATGTATGCATGCATACATTATCATGTACGTATGTACATATGTGTCTATTTACGAATGTAAGTATGCAAGTATAGGACTGCATGCATAAAGATTTAGGTTTTGGTATGGCGTAGGTGCAGCTGTAGGAATAGTTGTATGTGCAATCATACACAAGCCCGATAGACGTGAGATCCTCAATGCTTGTGTGCCCATGTGTTGAAGCAGTGTTGGCCACCACAGATTCACTTTATGTCTTCCGGCTTCCGTGGCTCTTGCCGAGTGAAGCTGTGGCTCCCAGTCCGGACATGGCCTGCGCTGGGGCCTTGGGCCCTGCGTCATTTTTATGTGCCCCAAAATCCTATTGTAATTATTACTGTAAGGCCCCTATATTATGGTACCCTTGTAGTAATCCTTTCAGATCCCTTGAAGAGGAACCCTTGAAGGAAACCCTAGTGTGGAGGAAGGAAGGCCTGGCAGGAGCTTGGCAGCGTCTGACAGGAAGGCCCGAGGCGATCAAAAGATGCCACAAAAGAACAAGACGAGAGAGAAACAGCAGCCAAAGCACGCGAAAGTCTGAAATTTGCCCACGGGTGAGGATGTCGTCGGCTTGTGCCAATGAGAATGCTGGAACTCGCAAAAGGGCTGGTCAAACCCGAACCTCTCAAACTGCTAAATTGGCAGGAAAAAATCAAAACAACATTAACCTAATCCGGCAACCTCGTCTGGCTTGTTCCGAGTTGCGAGAGCGTAATCCGGCAATTTCAAGTCAGATGAGCTTAAACTTCATAGCCCGCACCGCCAGCTAGGCAAGTGTGAAACTATCGTACAACTGCCTCAATTGTATGTCAAGCACTGAATGAGGCTGGCAAAGTCGAAGAGCTGAGAGTGGCCGCCACCAAGCGACAGATCCAGGCGCCGTCTGCAACACACTCCGCACTCGGGCATTTTTGAAGCTTCGTAAGCACGGGACATTGTTTTACGTAACCTGACTCACTGATCAGTACGCCCCTAGGTGCGTTACGTTGCTGTCAGGCTCTTCTTGAAAAGCTTCCGGAGAGCGAGCGAAGCTCTCTATTGCGGCCGGGCTGCACCAAGACCCCCAATGTATGGCAAAGAGACCGAAAACGAGATGTCACTGTCCTTACGTTGCAGTGTCGGTAAATCCAACCACGATGTCAAAGAGCCTCCTGTGAAGTGTTGGCTGCTTTTGCATCTTGTTCTTTCCATTGCCGCGGAAAGGTGAAGTATATGATTTTCCAGTCAATTCTCAACGTTCCTGGGCTGCTATATATGTTGCCGGCCTGATGAGACTAGCTGCGCTTCGCAGTTTTGAGCCATACGCTGCGATACGCTGCGACATCTGAGGTCGTTGTGCCACTGAGGTCTGACGGAATCCGGTTCCATAGTTGGTCAGAATGTAAGCAGGGCCTTTAGCCCTGCTTCTTTTGTGCCGCAGCTAGCGCTTAAAACAGAGAATGTCTCGAGCGCCTTTGATTCAATCCTCACGTGCTTTGCTACTGGGGGCGCGGCTCCCACATTTAAGCTTTTTTCCATAGGCATGCAAAAAAATTCGGAGCACCCGAGGGGTTCCTGCGCATGACATCCCCTGCTCCATGCATTCCAATACTTTTTTCAAAACTCCTGGCACAAGTTTCAACTCACGATGCTCATGCGCGGTGTTGGATGTTAGGGAAGATGGTGGACCTTTGAAACGCAACGAGGAATCTGCCACCGTGTCTGCGAAGCCTGCCAAAAAAGCTATCTCATGCGCAGTGTCTTCCTTTCGCTGCCTGGGGCGATCTTCGTGGTTTCTTCACTTGGTTGTAACCAAAGTCCCTGAGTACTGTGGAAACAGTTTGGTTCTGTAAAATGTACAATCAATGGAGTATACTTAATTTAACACGATACGGCAGAATGTTACAGTATAATCCAATAGAATATACATAGATGGTCGCATGATGTCGTATTATATAGTACAGCATAGTCTACTATGGCATGATGTAGTAAACTATAGTGTGTCATAGCATGACATAGTCTGATATAGTATCTCATAGTATGACACAGTAAAATATAATACGACATAGTATAGAATCTGACTCAACTCTGAGGTGGTTCAGCGCTGCTCCAAGGCTCGGCTTCTTTTGGCAGAGTCCGAGGATTGGGCGCAGCCACGGAGTTTTGAGAGCTTTCTTCCGTGGAGCGGTAGGGGTCACTGGTGGAGGATTCAGATGTGGGGAGGATTTCCTATCTTTGGTGGCTTTTGTGGCGTTCCGTTTAGCCGTTTAGCCCCTGGAACTTCTGTGCAATTACAACTAAGTTCGCACACGCAACTTTCACGCGTCTTTCTCTAGAACTCGTAGCATTCCGTTGTGTGTGGTTGGGAGGACAAGTGGGCAGAAGTTGGAAGAGGCCTGGTTTTACATGCAGCTCGGCTTCAACCATAGCAACAGGAGGTACTCGGCTAACCTTTTGGAAGACCTGGGCCTTCACAGGTTTCCTTCTCCAAAGGTGCCGCTTCAGAGGCATCCGATGTCCGATTTCGCCATAGTTTTAGCCTCTACCCGATCGCCGGCAGGCAGGCGCTGACAGTGGGGGGCTTGTTTCTGCTGCGATGCTGTATGTCTAAACTGTCAGAGCGAAGTTCTTTTGGTCATGTCGCAAAGCCGTCTGAGGCGAAGTCGCCGCGCGGAGCTCAGAACATCGTCGAGAACTGCTCTCTTGATTCTCTTGCTCGGGGATGCTGGGGTCTCGTTTCAGTACATCTGTTTTACGGGCTGTCGCCACAGTCTGAGAAGGCTTGAATCGTCATCCCACGTCAGCTTTGTATCCGACCCGTATCCGACACTTGCCGCATCATATACTATGTTCTGCTCTGTCAACCATATTGTACCATACATTTAGTTTGCAATGCCGCCCCAGGCTCGCTGTTTGAAGCAAGCAGCGAAGTCGCTGCTGACGGCTCCGCTCTCGTCATCAGGCCACGGCGCAGAAAACCTTCAGCAGGGCCCCTGAGGAAGGATGCGTCCAAGCCAATACTGGGGAGGTGCAGACTCCTCCCGGCTACGGCCTAGGTCTTTCCAAGCACCACCTGTGGAAAACGCAAGGTCTTCTTTTGAAAAAAGGGGATGGCGCATAAAGCGTAGATACTTTGTGGACGATATCAGAGGGTCGAGTCCACGAGGGGGCTTGCGTCCAGGGCAGTGGCAAAGTGACCACGCCGATGCCGAGTCCGTGCTGAAGCTATGCTCCCGGGGCGAGGCCTCCGCGATTCATCACGCAGTGACCTGTTACTTGTTGCTTCTTGAGTCTGAGAAAGATGGGAAGGCACAAAGCTTGCTGATCGTCCCGCAAGCATCCTTGGTTTGCAAGCTGGAGCTGGGTGACAGGTGCGGCGCCTTCTGAGCCAGCTTTCTGTTTCTGTTCTGAGCCCCTGCATGGGCCCCTTGTTGCAGGAATCTTAAGTATCATCAGCAGTGCCCGCGGGACACCGCGGCCGCTTTGCCAAGAACTGAGTTCCATTGAGCGGCAGAGTGCCCGAGTCTCGCGTGGGATGGTGGAATAACACGCTCCTTCGTTCGTCTCTTCTTTGCCCACAGCCGGATCATCCATTCAACTTTTGCGGCAAGGAATTTGTTGCCCGGAAGGGTTCGTCCAAAACGCGAGCGCTGAGCAGCCCTTGCCGGGAAACTACGGTCTAGAGGATGCCAGCTAGACACATGCCCTACCCAGTGCATCCGACATTGCAGAGGGACTGGTCTTTCAGCCGCAGGGGTTCTTGAGATGTATGGAATGGCCCCAGTTTTGCCCATCAGCCACCCGATTCACACCAGTCTTGTCTGTTTGGGGTCGTGGCCGCTGAGCTAAGCCCTCTACACCGGCACTGCCTATGAGTGAGCGTGAGAGCCAAGCCCAAAACCCCTTATGAAAAACCTTTGAGTTCGGTTCTGGGCCATGGCCAGCGCGCCAGATCCCAATGGCCAGATCCTCCTGGCAGTGGACCGCTGCCTGCAGCAAAGGACAGTTCGGGGGCCTTTGGGGCTTGCGTATATATATATATATATATATATATATGTACATATGTGTAGACAAAAATACACACACATATATATATATATGTATATATGTATATATGTATATATGTATATATATATATATATATATACATACACATAATATTTGTGTAGAATGGGTCAGGAGTTTCAACAGGAGACATCCGGGTTGCACCAGGACGTTTGGGGGGTGAACCTGCAGTGGCCAGGTTGACGCGGAACACCAAGGTCATGTTCTTTTTCCACCGCTATGCCAGCAGCAGGGACACGATGGGCAGAAGGCAGGAACCGCTTTCAAAGACAGTCTTCTTTGCTTCCGGGTTTGTGGGAGAGGACACTGTCCGGCCGTGTGGGCAGGTCCTTGAGCTTGGGTGAGGCCATCAACTTCACGGCGGACCTGGCCCCTTGCCTGAGTTTCTCGTTTCTCGTGTGCGATGCAGGGAGGGCCTGGAGTTGACGTGATCAGCAGAAGGCTCGGCATTTCGAGCTTCCGGACTTCCTATTCAGCTCCTCTGCTGCGCGTGGCTTGTGCCGAGGGAGATTTCTCAAGGTTGTCCCCTCCCTCCACCTGCCTCACGCTAACTCCCTACTCCGAGGTACCCTTCCAGAGACGTTCTCCAGCTTTGACTTCACTGGCAGCGGCCGATTGAGCTTGGAAGAGGTGCCGCTGGGCCCTGATCGTGCAAAGCAGCGTGCAGATCTGATATGGGAGTTTCCGAAAACTAGGGGTACCTTATTTAGGGGTTCTTACAATAAGGATCCTACTATTTAGGGTACCATATTAGGGTCCCCTATTTTCAGAAACTCCCATATGGTTTGTGGTAAACGGGGTTGGGTTCCCGGTGAAGAATGGCATCAGACAGCCTCTCAGCCCTGAGCTGACTGGAGCCAAGGAGGGTGATGGTGAAAAAGACCTTGTTGGAATGGCGCTGGTCTCTCGCCGGGCCCGCGAAGTTTGATGAGTTCCCGGCGAGGACACTGGAGGCGCCTGGAGAGAGTGCTTGTCAGGTTCTGGACGGGTTTGCTTCCTTGTCATGAGGTTTCCTGGGCTTTCGGGGCGTGTGCAGTAGCCACTGTGAGGGATGCAGGGCAAGGAGAATGGTGAAACCTTCCTTCACAACGCCGTATGAACATGCCAGAACACGAGTGGTTACCACACGCACATCACGACTGCCGCGTTTTCGGAACGAGAGGCGCCTGGACAAACGTCCACTGTAAAAAGGAAATGCGCAACACGCACCAGTATTTTCCCCCAACGTCCTAGTGGAATTTCCATCCCCACCGTGGTATCAGTATATAAGCGGTTCTTGTGCTTCTGTGGGTTTGGGCATCGTAAAGCGTGCGTTGCACCTCGTATTGAGGATCCTTCTTTCGGTTTTTACCAGGGCCTCATTCCCGGGTCCCTTCCGCCAAAAGCCCTGTGGCCTCGGTTGCCCAGGATGGTGGCTACACGGTGGTGCGTGAACTTGGCCGCGGTGGCCAAGGTGACATGGGCACGAAAGCAGAAAGCAGGCAGTAGGTGGAATTCGGGGTGTGCTGAGGAATGGAATTTAGGGGCTTAGATAAGGGAGCTCTCGCCGCTTTGGGTAGTGGGTCTGGTCCAGTGCCGGGATTTTCGGGGCCTTTTGCCTGAGGCATCATGTATTTGGCCAAGAAGGAGGACAACTTCTCCTGGCTCGACTACTGTTCTGCATGCGCCTTGCAAGCAGCTGAGGGTTCAGCATTCAGGGCCCGAGTTTGGCCTCAGTCAAGATGATGGCAGGTCGTCGTTTGGCGAGACTCCGGCTAGAGTTGAGTCCAGTAGCGGAACGGGCCCGAGTTTGGTTTTTAGACCGTCTCAAAGGGGATCGCTGAGTGGAGGTGAGCCCACTTCGTTTTGCATGATTCAGGAGTGCCACCTAGGTGCTGGTTCAGCTGTTCCGAGGTGGTCACAACAGCGGCCCGTCCTATTGCATCAAGTTCTACAGCAAGAAGAATTCAAACGCCGGAGGCAGGCTCGCAGTTGCTTCGGACGGTTCACTCGATGTTCGATGTCGGCACTAGATCCCGGGAAGGATTGCAAGAAATTCTGGCCACTTGTCTCAGTTCTTAGCTGTCTGTGTGCAATAGCTGGCAATCTGCTTCTTCTAGTCATCTGAACACTTGGTTTGGCGAAGGGCTGTCAGCAAGCGTCTGCCGCAGCTAAGGAAGAGTTTCACAGAATGAGAGAATTTGATAATGTGCACGTGGCAAGGACTGGACGGAGCCAAGCGTCCACCACTGAAGCTGAAGACTTCACAGCTCGACCTCTCTTTTGAAGGACCTACGAAGCCTTCCACGACCAAGATTTCTTCTACCTGGTCAATGAACCGTGCTCCCGATGCTGTTTGGGCTCCTTGTGGCATCGGACTGCTTCTGAAAGCAGCCTGCGCAGAGAAGTGTCTTGAATTCCAGGGGTTTGCCGGGTCCGGCTCAAGTTCTTCAGTGCTTGCTCGCTCGCGCACGCCAGGACAGGAAGTGAGAGCAGAAACCCGCCGACGCGCCAGCAACGCAGCCACAGGGCGCATAGATGTGCGTGGCGTGAAATGGCCATGTCCGATGCGAAGCTTCGGTGCCCACTGGCTCCTTCCGGGGGTTGGGTGATGCCGACCCGCGAGGAGATGGATGAGCTGGAGGAGTGGAGGCCGAAGCTGGAGCCGGTGGAGCTCTCGGCCTCCAGCCTCGGAGAGCTGAACGGCCAGAGTCAGAGGCCGTTGAGGATAAGGGGCCTGATCGATGACTGGAGGTGTCGAAGATGGCAGATACGAGATTTCTGCAGCTGCTTAAGTGAGACGTCCCTCCGCACCCGCCCCTGCGCTTCACTACACGAGTATGGGAATCCTGGGCCTGCTCATCAAGTGATGTCGTTGAGCGAATACTTCAGCGCCGGAACCTCCAAGGGTGTGATTTTCGAAAACGATTATCATTCGGTGCATGCTGCTTTACGGGGCATCTATGCCATTCCCGCGCCGCTCTCGGGAATCCACGGGGCACCGATCTTCAGTGCCGGGCGTCGCCACACTGGGGTCGGATTCCATCATCACCACGAGAGCTGGCTGGCCGAACTAGTGGGCCGGAAGGTGTGGTTTTTACTGCCACCTGGTTCGCCAAGGCCGCCAGCGATTCCACCCTGGTGGTACACCCGTCAGCCACCACGTGGATTGCAAGTCGCTATACTCGAGCCAGGTGAAGTTATGTATCTGCCCAAAGGCTGGTGGCATGCGACTTGGAACCTCGATGACAGCCTGGCGCTAGGCTGGGAGGGTTCTCACGGAAGCAAGTCGTGGACGAACGAAATGCATGCCATAGCTGATGGAGACTTCGGCCGACTGATCTTCTCCAGCCACGCATGGACACCGGCAAGAAGTAGAGGAGCAGCATGTCTGGCCGCACGTTTAGGCGACGTAAACATCCTTGCACAAATTCTGGCAGCAGCTGCTCCTGGTTTGCATGAAGATTTTGAGCTTCTGTCTGACATGATAAAGATTGCAGCCCATCGAGGGCACGTGTCGGTGCTGGAGATGCTTGTGAAGATGGCCGCGGCATGCGGCATGCGGTCCACTGCTCTGCTGGGCAGTGCTTTGGTCGAGGCTGCGACCTACGGCGCCCAAGCGGTCGTTTCGTGGCTGCTGGCCCAGAAGGCCGACATTGGAGACGGGCATGCCACCGCGCTGCAAAAAGCCAGCTTCTATGGCCACCCTTCCGTGGTGGAATGTCTGCTCCTGGCCCGAGCCGACGTCGAGCATCAGGATGATCTTCAAGGGTCGACGCCTCTCTTGCACGCGGCCTTCAACGGCCATGCTCCGGTAGTAGAGGCTCTGCTAAGGAGACGCGCGTCCCTGGATGCGTGTGACCGGATGGGAATGGCGCCTTTGCATTTGGCCTCGCTGCGGGGTCATGTCAAGGTGGCACGCATGCTGCTTCTGTCCCAGGCGGATATTCTGAAAAAGGATTGCCAGGGCCGCACCGCCCTGCACTTGGCTGCCCATGGCTACCAGGATCGGGATCCATTTGGCTTTCGATCTGGGCCAGATGCCAACATGCAGGTGGAGCTCTGCTTAAGTTCACGTGGCTAACCCGGTGAGCATCAGGTTAAAGAAGCGGCGAAACGATGAATGTAGGCAGTGCATTTAGACTCCCTACACCTCGGGCATGTAGCCATGTACCCAAGTCAGCAAGAAGCAGCAGTTTAGATGATGACGTACCCTGCAGGTGGTGTGGGTGTTGCTGGGATCACGGGCAGATTCGCAGAGTCAAGACCGGGCGGGTGCCCGGGCGGTGGACTTCGCGCAGGCACAAGGTCATGTCGGATTGCAGCATCTGCTTCGACCTGGCGCCCAAGCCTTCGAGCCTGCGGACTGAAGTTGAGATGCAAAGGAAAAGAACCGGTCCAGGGCCCTGGTGAAGGTCGTCCGGGGGCAAAGCCCCCCCCCTCCCTCCCCTCCCCGCCGAATCCCACCGAGGCGGTGCGAGGCGAAGCGGAGAAAGAGACGAGTGTGCACGATCACGTGATGAGCGGGCAAGTTCAGCCACAACGTTGCTGGAAAGCTGCAGGTACTTTGGGGGCGATCTCACAAAGCTTGCAAAGCGAGCTTACGAGACATGGCTTGCCATTCAACCACCTGTGCCGCTAGAGACTGGCGATGACATGCAGTTTGACACGTGTTACGTTTGAGGACAAAGGCATCGAGATGCGAGAAAGCTGGTGGCGCGAAATTTTCAGACAGTGCTTGCAAGGCACGTGTGCTTTGTAGACCAGGATGCCTCTGTCATGAGGAATGTCGTGTGGGCGCCAGGTCTGGAGTACCTTCACCGAGAGGCTCAAATGCACTGTGAGTCTTAGACGCACGACAGGTAGTCCAAGATTATCGTGCGGCGACTAGAGTCACTACAAGACTAGATACATCAATGTAGTTGCATGTTTGTCTTATGAGTTCAGTTGGGTTTGGAGATCGGGTTCTGTGCAAGTCTGGGCGCAGCTGCATTGTGTTGTCGCTGACATCGGTTCAAAGCCAAGGACATCAAGGAGCCGAACATAATGCTTCGTCACGACGACTTCAATAATCCTGAAGTTGTTCTTATAGGCAGGATCTGTCAACGATGGGTGCTTCTTTCTCTGTTGCCTTGATCCTTTTGTCGCGCAGGCGTTGGGGAAGGTTGTTTCACTGGGAATGACTCCATGCAGAGCTACGCATGACGTGCACTGCTTGTCAGAGGGAACACAGAGAAGAGACGTTGAGTGCAGGGGAATGGGAATAGCACACAGGAAACGTGATCCAGCATCAATCTAGCGAAGAGAAGACGAAGAACAGGCAGTCGCTCAGATGTACAAAGCCTCCCAGAAACTCTCCTTGCCAGACTTCGGACTTGCGCAGAGCATCTGCAGCAAAGTTACTGGCATCAGTGGCACTCCAGGCCAGGTTGTTTTGCTTCTAATCTATCTGGTCATGCGTGCACAACGTGGTGGCCTCGACAGGTTACATTCCTCCAGAAACCTGGAAGAGGTACCGCTGGCAACCGCAGGGTGCACTTAAGCTGCACTGATTTGTAGCATTTTCAGTCACCAGTCAGGGAACTTCCCTTGCGACCCGAAGTGTTGGCAAACTGTGGCTTTGCAACCTGTTTCTGTTCGTCGGAAAGCCAAAATGCCTTTCTTGACGGTGCTCTCTTTTTCGTCACCTCCTTTTTTTTCTTTGGCATGTCTGTTGTGGTCATATGTTTGCCACCTGTCTGTGCTACACTGCAAGGAAGAATGCACTGGGAGAATGTGCGTAAGATGTGTAAGACGGCTGTTTTTGTGCCGCTGTTTATGGCCTTCAAGGCACTGTAAGTATGATGCGTATAGCAATGTAGTACCCTGAACAGTTGGATCCTTATTACAAGGGCCCCAAAAGAAGATATCTCTAATTTTTCAAAAAACTCCCATATGTCGCCTCGACACCGGCCGAAGTTCTCGTCCCTTTGCCGGTCCCACAGGGCTGAAAAGTCAGTTGTTAAAGCACAAGTTTGCTGCCGCGCAATGGCAAAAGTAATTTCTAGTATTCTAGTTGTAATTGTAGAAGTAGTAGTAGTTGTTAGTCATAGTCGTAGTCATAGTAATATCCTCGTAGCTCAGCGCATTCGGATAAGGACATCTTCTCGCTGGGCGTGGTCTTTTTTCAGCTGCTTGCAGCTCGTGTGCCTCGTCCTGGGCCCGACGCCGTGGCTGGCATTTTCCAGGCCAGTTTTTCGGGGTGGAGGTGTAGGGGGTTTGGGACTCGGGGCTACTACCACCGCGATCGTCCTGCCTCTGATGTTTGTCGTAGCTTGAGAGACATTGCCAGAGCCAGGATGTAGTGGACGATGTTGGCTTCTGACTGCCTTTGGTAGCAGAGGGAGTCGACAGCAGTTTCGAAACCCTGGAACAGGTGCAAGCCAAGAGCGTGCAGGAGCCCGGCGTCAACTGTTTGTGTGCTGCTGATAGACAAACACATTTTGCGGTCTGAGCCGTTCATACTTTGAAGGCTGTCCATGTCGGCACAATTTCATGGGCCAGCACTGCGTGGGCAGTGAAAACGTGCATTTCAGGAGGTCGGACAACAGACCATCACGAACCAGCCCCCCTGGCAGCTGTTTCCAACACGGATGAGCCCTGATTGAAGCTAGCCCGGGAGCGGAACTAGCAGATGGTCGATGCCTGTGGCAGAGTGAAGCTTGGCCGTCTCATGTGTCTCCGCTATGTATGCACAGTTGAGGCATCTCCTCACTGAGCTGGTATCGTCGATGCTGAGAAGCCGGGATTGCATTTTTCCAGCAGCTTGCCTGCTCATTTTTGTCTGTGCTACGTTGCATGCCTCAAGGAAAAAAGCCAGAGGAAAGGCCACGGGCTATGCAAGCGCTGCAACATAAATGGCCGTCGTCTCAGAGACTGGCCGTTCGAACCATCTCGCAAGCATCACCTTGCCAAAATTGTGTCAGGTTCTTTTCCTCTTCCGACGACGAGATTCCGAAGGCGAGGTATGGGTCTTTGAGGTTGCAAACCCAGATGTGGGTACGCAGAATTTTTGCCGGAAGACTGCTGCCACTCCCATCTCTGATGCGCATCAAACAGGACGTACTGGGTGCGCTGATCAGCTCCCTGGTTTCATTAGATCTGCTTCCTACGCGTTTAAACTAGGCCTTCATGCAAGGTCTAGCGCAAACAGGAGTTCCTGGGACGGCACTTTCGTTTCCAGATGGTTCTCGCTCCGTCAGCCTCGACAATGTCTCGATTTTTTTTATCGTGGTCTGACATGACAGCCTACCATAGCCTACCGACCTACTGTAACGTTGAGCCAAAGATTCAGACGTCTACCGCTGAGGTGGCTCTGCGAAAGCCTTCTTCTCCTCCGAGCTGCGAAATGAGCTGCTGGAGTCCCCTGCCGAAGAATTTGGTTTCAGAACCTTGCAACTAGGTTAGGAACGATTGGTTTGCTTCGGCCCCATCGCAAGCTGAAATGGGTCGACCATGAGCACAGCCGCACAACCTTTCTCCACGGAAGGGCCCTTTCTCATGTAAAGCAAGAGTGGTAATAGCGTCCTTGGCTAGGCACTGTTCTGGGAGTGCCGGGGCAGCAGTGCAGAATTCTCCGAAAAAGAAGCTTGCGTCCGACTTTCCGACTTTGTGACGTGTAGCATTCGTCCTTCAGCGTTGCGACATGAGCCTGGACCCTGTACATGCGTGGGGCAACTATGGGACATGCGCTTACGCCATATGTGATTATTGTTCAAGCACTTGAATCGACGAACATTTCTGATACTTTGGTTTGCTTAATCGATCCGTATCACTGATCGTATTGAAGCGTGGAGGTGAGGCTCCAGTAAATCCCAAGAGCAGTCCAAACGCCATTGTAGTCGCATGCTGATGTCTCGAGACCTCGGTTGGGCAGGTGTTGCAATCTAGATCAGCTGCGGCGATTGAGCGCTTCCTTAAATGCACCATGGCCGCAATGTGCAAAGGGCGGGAAGGGCCGTTGAGTAGAGCTCGCATACCATTCAAGGGTGAATGTTCTGTGATTTTCGTGAGTATAGGTTCTGTTTGCCCGCGTGGTAGGGGCCGACGTTCCCGACCGCTGGAAGGTTAAAAGCTTAGCTGGTATGTTCGACCCAACATGGCATGCCAGGGTCCTGATTTTGCAAGACCATCCGCGTATCCTGGAGGAGGAGGCAGCCCGCCGAATCTTCACCCGCCGAGTCCATGTGACAGCATTCAGGCTTGGGGTGCCTGCTTTGCAGACAGCAGCAGCTACGGCTCAAGCTGGCATGAACTGCGTGTACTGTGCGTGGGTTATCAACGATCAGTAGGGTGAAGCCTGTCGACGAAGCTTCGGGTTGGACTCGGTTGGGGAAGCGCTCGAATGCAGCCCAGACCCCTCGACGTCGGAGCACCAGCACCATTCAGCACCGGCAGCAGCAGAGGTGGCAGTCGCAGGAGCCGTGCTGCCAGCCGCAGCGGTAGTCGTCGTAGTTGTCATTGCCGTCGTTGTTGCCGTCAAGCAGAACGAATGAACAGTCGCGCTGGTATCTGAGCCGTCGTGCTGATCGCTCGTAGTCCGCTGTACGCACACCCGAGGGCCGAGATACATGTCGGCCATCGAACAAGTCTGGTAGGGTTTGGTAGGGGATGCAAGGGGCAAGAAGCAAACATGCCCTGCTTGCAGGGCCCTCTTGACTGACAGTGGGGTCAGGCCAGAGAAAGTGGAGGACTGCAGCATGCCGCAGCATACCAAGCATGCCAGCGTCGGTTGAAGAGCGGCAACCTCCGAGTGATGTGAGTTGGCTGTGCTGCGTTCGTCTGCGGCCGTTCAACATGACCGATTCTAGAGACAGCTTTCAATACTCCAGAAGGCAGCAGCACCCGCCCGAGAAGCATTAGAGCCAACCGAAAAAGCTTGCCATGGGCCAGCAGCAGAATTGCTGTTGTGGGCGCGAGGACGCGTGCGGCGAACCTCGGTGGCACCCAAGCATTGGAGTTTCGGCTTGCTTCGGAGCGGGCCGCTTGAAGCCCATGGTGTGGTCCCACAGCAACAAAGAACGAATCATAGCAGCGTAGAATGCCTTCTACAGCTTTTCGCGGGGCTTCTCCTCGGGATGACCAGGCCGAAGCGGCAGCCTTTGAAGATGATGATAGCTGCAGGTGTTGCGCTGTCGTGATGCCAGAGTATGGGTGATGGAGTGTACACGCATCATGTCTATTCTCCTTACCAAACTTTCCGCTGCCCCCATTCCATCGCCGAAGCTTTCGAGTCCAATTTCCCTGAGGGCTGGCATCCGCAGCTCTCGGGGCCAGAGCCGCCACTTTCTGACGAGGGCTTTCGACAGGTGCTTGCGGCTGCAGTGAAAGCTTTTGTCATGCCAGGTGCCCTGATGTTAGTACCACCGCCTTCTAGAATGGCAGACCTTGGCAAGTGAGGAAGCTCATCTGCGACGCATTGTGTTGATGTCAGCTTGAGCAACCTGCGAGATCTTGGCTGGCTGCCAGGTGCTTGATGCAAGGACTCCGTGCTCCTTTAACTTTAGGATTTGGGAGTACTGGTGATTCGGCGGTCAGCATTCGGGGTCATGTCGGAGGAGTGTGAAGAAGGTATATCCAAAGCAGCCTCTTGGGCGGTGAGGCAGCTGGAAGAAGCCAGGTGTGCCAGGCAGCATGCGCCGTCGGACTGTTTGGGTGTCATTGCATGCCGCACGCTGTGCATCTCCCTCGTCCAAAGCTACATAGCTTCACCGTCCACCTTTTGGAGTTTGACCCTGGCACCGGAAGGAACCCGTGCTTGCTGAGAGCGTTTCTCCGCCGACTAGTGCAACAGGGTGGGGGTGCTGCCTCCTGGCTTAAGCATCCGAAAACAGGTGTATCTGCAACCTGGAGCTATGATGCGGCATAGTGCCGCCGACGTGAAGCAATCAAAGTTACGGCAGGGAGCCAAAGCATCCTCATAAGTCATGAAACATCCCTAGAACCATCCTCATGCTGCAGAGCAGTACGCGAGTTCGCAATGTTGAAAGACCCCTGCTGCTGCAGTGGATCGGTCCGAGTCAGCTTGCACAGCTGAGGTAGGAAACCAATACCTTTTGGCGATGTTCGCCTCCAAGTGAAGCTCGGCAAATTGGAAGCTGCTGGCACTTTCGCATTCTGTGCATTGGCGCCAGAACAAACTCTCGCGATTTTTCATCCGTGACCCAGGTAGCCCAGACGAAAGCTTCGAACAGCTTTTGCAAGAGCCGCACAGCTGCATTTGCCCACAAGGAGGATGCAGGGCAGCCAGGGATCGAAGACCTGAAGCCTTCCCAAGAGTCGAAGCCCTAGCAAAGCTCTGAGATTGGCTTTGCAAGACGAGCTTTTTTTTGATTCTTTGATCTAGGCCAGCATCTTTATGCGAGTATGCCAAATGAAAATTGCACGATGCTGTTACTGCAAATGCATGTGTGCATGTGTATGCGCACAATATGCCACTGCGAATGCTGGTCACACGCTCCAGTACTAGCACTGCAGCCTATCAGTTCTAGCAGGTTTGCCAAAGTGATCCAGTTTCCTTCCTAATGCTGGCTTCTGCGTTCATGCTGCTACTTCTCTGTAGTATCGGCGACAAAAGACGCTGGCAGCAACATGTGGCAACAATAACATCACTGCCGACGCATGCTGCGACTGGCTTATTGGAAATCTGTGGGTTCCTCTCACCAGTCTCATGGCGAGCGTGTTTGCTCAATCAATGGCTTAAGCCAGGCACTCGAAGCCAAGCAATTTCCAGGCTGGAGGACGCTTCATGGGCCGGTCACCCTCACTGGCCGGGCCTCCAAGAGAAGGCCCCCCGCGTCGCACTCTCATCGCTGCTCAGACATGTGGGAGTGCGTGTCACACACACACACACTTATCTCAATTCTGCACCCTGATGGTGCCTTCTGGATACTCCGACAGTGCAAATATATACCAAATCCGAAAGTCTACCAGCCTGCCGTGGTGTGGAAACGAATTCATTCAAGCGCAAGACAGAGGGACTGACAGAGATGCCTGTAAAGGACTCCCGCTCGCAGCCTTCGCACCAGATTCAAACTCTACATAGACCCATATCTCGCCATACGGCAAGTCCATGTCTTGCTTGTGTGGCATTTTGGCAAACGTGAAGGTGGGTATGGCAGTTGCCGGCGGCGCCTGATGCCTCCGAAGGCCACAAGAAATATCTGGATTCGGTGGTTCCGAAAACAACTCGCACAGGACCAGGAATGCAGTAGCGGTTTCGCCAGACCTCGTTCTGTATGCAACGATTGTTCCATGCCTGTTACTTGCAGGCATGCGCCACACAGGAGTTGGTGACTGTCAGCCCCCGCCCGCTCAAGACGGGCCGGATCTTTCGATGAACTTTCGCATTTAGGACTTTTGTGCGTCTGCGAGGTGTCGCTCGCCTGTAACCCAGGCTAGTCTCACCATGGCAGGCAGGAATCCCGGACGTGCTTAGGCACGTGAGTCATGGCACCACTTTCACTGGCAGACCAGTCGGGCGACGACGTGAAGAGGGTGGCGTTTATATCATACAGCCGATTCGAGTTATATGAAGGAGAGACGTTTCAGCGTGACTTCCATAACTTCAGTGCGGGATTCGCCGCCCAGTTGTGCTCATGACGCTTCGTGACAACAGCCGGATCCTTCGAAAGTATTGTTTCGGTGTGTAGTCGTCCAGCGTAACGGGACTCCTGCTCAATACACGCCTTGCTGTCAGAATCCGAGTGGCAGCACTAATTCAGTTGCCTGAACGAAGTTGCGGCTGCAATGCGCGGAGGCGCGGAGGCAGCTACAGGAAAAGTTGCGATACCGGCAATATCAGCCTTTGACTTCAGCATTGCATGATCTATCAACTAGCGACGGTACCAGGACTTCATCCGTGTGGAGCAGGCGCATTCTCGGCCGAACGGGGGAGGACGTACGCCACTGCCTCCCGGCGACTTGCCCTGATAGGCTTCAGACAACTTCATTGAGTACGAGGGCCTGCTGCGCGAAGCCATTCAGGCTGAGTTCCACCTTCATGTTAAGCCCTGGAGTTGCTATGCTCTGCGACTGCTTGCGATGAGAGGAGAAGGAAGAGTGCAGTCTACAGGTCGCTGGCGTCTCGGAAGTGCTGCCTGAAAAAGCCGCAACTTTCCCCGGATATTGGCCTTCAGATCTCGTTCTGAGGTCACTTGCCTCTTCAACGACATGGACTTGCACCGAACTGGCCGCTCGGAGAGCTGTGGAGTTGATGCAGTCGCCCAGCAGGGCCAGTGGCTTCCCAGGTGCTCTTCCACTGGTGGACATCAAAGAGATGCTCCAAAGTGATGCGTGGCTCGATGCAAACATTCACTTGCACAAACCTGCTGCAAAGGTAAGCTAGTCCTGTTGGGCCAGAACTAGACTCGTAACTGTTCCGAGGTTTGAGTTTGATGTCGCTTGGCCGCATTCCCTCAGGGCGATTGACGGAGACTAGCAAGTAGGTAGTCAATCCACAGGCAGGAATCAAGAGCTTGACAGCCAAGGGACATGCTGCCGAGCTGCTGAAAAGGTTTCGAACACAGGCGCGAGCGAGCTAGGTTAGTGTGGTGTCTCCCACTGTCCGTTTCTGCGGTGTTGCCTACGCCTGGCAGGGCGGTGAAGTTACGTTGGCAGAGTTTCAGCGCGTGGTTCTGGAGGACAGCAGTCACACCCTTGGGATTGATTCGATCTGCGGGTCGCTTCGAGCAGCGGCAACCTCTAACCGCCACACCCGACATAGAATGGCCACGGTCAAACCTTCTTGGGTGCACAGATCACGGGCAGAACATGAGCGCCCTGCAGCCCCTTGTAGAAAAGTCGGAGAAGCAACTCCGTTTAGTCCCTCTCACAATCGCGATGTGCGGAGACGACTGTGCTCTGATATGGTTAAGGCCTTGAAGCAGGATGTAACCGGAATCCTGCATAGGATGGGCGCATTGCGCCAAAAGCCTCCGCGGACCGCGGCCGAAGACCTCGGCACTTTGGCAGACGGAAGAACGGAGCACTGTGGCTTTTTGGACTCGGGGGTTTGTCGGCCTGCAAGAACAGAGATCTGCCACACTCTCACGGGACTTCGTGTGGGCAGACAGGGAAGGATGGCCCTACACAGAGACCCACTTAGGAACAAGCAGTTGAAGGATTCTGGTCTTGTTCCGGATGGCCTCAGGGTAGTTCATTCCGGATTTTTCACACTGAGAACCTAGCGTGGCTCTGGTGCTCGCCGGATGTGCACATCACAACGGGCGCTGACACCAAGGCGCCGAGAGGAGTGGAACTGTTGGTGGCCTTCAGCCGCTGGACTTCAATATAGTACCTAAATAGTAGGATTCTTATAGGGACCCCAGAATAAGGAACCCCTTGAAAGGCGCCCTTAGAAGAGCCCTTCAAGTCGCAGCAGATTCCTAGTATTGTTTGGGGAAGCTTTGGAGCTTCGGGGTTTGGCTTTGGAGTAATTCGCATCGAGGCCTCTGACTTTTAAGAGCGCTCGGAGGGGGTCTTGGCTTGGCATCACTTCTCGTCTCTCATTCTGCGGCATGGACTACCAGTGATGCAGGGATGGTTCGAAGGGAGCATTGGTTGTGTTTATTAGTTTCATTGAATGTGTCCGTGCAGATCATTGCAAGAAAGCGGCGTCTGCCAAGACAGGCTAGTACCCTCTCTTGAATTTCTCTGTCAAATAACACACACACATATATATATATATATAACTGCTTAACACTGGTTATATAATTTAGCATATAGTAGATAATATGAAGCGGTGAGATGCACAAAGGAGATCATGGCAGCTCGGGAGGACGTTGAGGAGTCCTCCTCCGAGTCCGGTGTGGGCCCTACAAAAAGAGCTCCCTGAACAGTGGGTGAGTCTTGGATACTGCCCTCACTCAGTAACAGTTGGATAATATTCGTAATATAGTTATAGTAGCCCCTCTTATAGTAGCCCCATCATAGACTGTTACCGTATTGGGGCAGTATCCAAGGTGAGTCATACTATCCTGTTATAGCAAGAGGATTGTATGCCTGTTCTAGTCTGTTTGAAAAGATGCGGTTATATAGTCAAAGGATAACAGACACCAAAACCATATTCCAGTTTTTTTACGGCCCCGATATGAATTTCGCTTGTGGTGTGCTTGTGGCGCAGACTAGCAGCACCCTGCATGTTCAGGGAGGGTCCTCTTGCGGTCTCGCGCTCTCAACCCCTTGTGTTTGAGGCTGACAGCCTTCGCACGGCCTTCGGCGGCTCGAGTATCGTTTGCGGCGATTAAAACAGAGAGACCCTTACTGAGCACCCGACTTCCGACCGCTGCGCGACTTTTCACGACTGCAAAGCAGGAGAACAGTTTGAAGTCGAGTATGTCTTGTTCGGAGAAACTGTGCAGACGATTTTGCGTTCTGCATGCTTTTGCAGCTGTCTGGATCAACGTAGGCAGTATGAAATGATTCGACGATCTGCAGGCAATGGCAATGGCGAGCAAGATGAACAGCATCGGTGCCAAGGGGTACATGCGAATGCGACAGGCGCAAGTTGAAGAGTTTTCATCTCAACATGCGGAGTTCCACTTGCACCACCAACCGGGATGCCTTCCACAGATGATGGAGGGCTCCAACTTGGTGAAGTCCGAGTCCATGGACTTGCAGAACGACCCGAGGTTCTTCCAGCTGAACGTGCTGGACAAGCGGCTCTCCGCCGTGCAGCAACTGGCAGTGGTGTCATCCCTGATGACCACCGCCAGCTCGCATGTAATCAACATGAAGAAGGATCTCCATTTCCAAAATGTCCAAGGCTGCCTACGAAGCACAAGCTTTTTCATCCTTTGCTTCGTCTTGTTCCTGAACTTGATTGCCGTCTATGTGGGTGTCGCCCAGACCTATCACACGTACCGGCTCGAAACGGCGGGGCCTACCGGCTTCGAGATCGCAGCCAGCTATTACCTGAATCCCAACATCGTTGCCTGGAGACATCTTGCGGTGAAATGCTTGCTGAACGGGCTGGCATTGTTCCTTTTCTCTACGGGCATCCGGGTGGCCGTGAGCTTCGAGGCGGAAGCGCACCAGCAGCCTCAGATGGCAGAGACCACTGCCCACATTTTGGGCGTCCTCGTGCTCTTGGTCTTTACCGCTGGAGCCGCGCTGTTGACATATATCCACTGGAAGCATCAGGCAGTATTCAGAGCAAACTATGAAGCTGCCAAGTATCAGGAACGGCCTTTCTTGGCCACTGTGCAAGACATGTTTGATTCGACGCGTGGTTCGCATCGTGCACCCGATGTGTAACTGTGGCAGATTTGATATTCACGAGTGCAAAAAAGTAGTTCGGCCTGAATTCGACACAAGCCCGAAGAGTGGCTGTTTCGGCTGTTTCGTGTGTGCTGGCAGCAAGGTGCACGACCTGACCCCCGTTTGTGAAGAAAGGTCTTCAGTCATTGCGCTACCGAGTGCAGGCGTGTTGCCAGCACATGCTCTTGCAGACCTAAGCGGCTGCCCGTCCTGGAGTCTGTGCAGTCCAAAAGGGGGCTTGTGTAAGGATGTGTGCTTTTTGATGCTAGCAGGACGCGGCGGCTTCTGCTCTGCAAAGGCAGAGCTGTGAACAATGGACCAGCTTTTGTGTTGGCTGATGCTGGCAAATGACCGGGAGAGAAGTGGTGCGCTTCGCACCACCGACTGTGCACAGAGAGATCTGTCTGCGGCTGGCTGCAGACAGCTCTTCCAAAACCGGCATGCAGCCGGGAGTGGAAACCGAGCGTAAGAAAAACTTGTCTTTCGCAGGACATTGGCAAAACCACAGCATCCTAATCCTTGTCAGAGACTTGAGACCAGACCGGGGCCACGTGAGGTTCCACGGCTTTGCTGCAGCACTGCGAGTCGCCGTCCGAGGCCCAGCTGGCAGAAGTCGAGCTTGGCGTTTTCACTGCTTGGAGTTCTTGAACTTTGGGAAGTTCATGAGAATTTTTTCGGCTTTTCCCACCGCACGGAGGCCCTTGTGAACACAAGGCCGGAAAGGAGGGAGAGGTGGCTGGGTGCTGGTGGTTGCGGTGGTGCTGTTGCTGTTGCGGCTGCTATTGCTACCACTCCTTGCTGGAGCAACGACGAAATGCCACAAGAGCAAGCACTTGCTGCCGCAGGCCCTTCACTTCTGACGAAGGTTCTACTACTCTGATCATGGCCATGGCTGTGGCTCTGACGATGACGGGGACTAGGGCCATTACTTTTTGTTCACTTCCAGACTTGCTCAAGGCCCAAGAGCTGCTGTGCATCGCCCCTGCGAAGCAGCACCAAGAGGCTTACGAGGCTCGAGCACGAGGGGTCGGGTTTAAGATATTTGATCAACCTCAGTCGCCAAATGAGGGGGCGTGTCCTATGGAACCCTAGCCTAGAGCCTCCGGTTCCGAGCATAAAATTCGTTTTGTTGATATCATCCCCTACCCTAAATCCTCCGGTTTCGCGCTGCAAAGTGCGAACCATTTGGTTATTGCGTACAAAACACTACCTAGACCGTGGTTTGGTGGCGTGAAATGGGAATCCGTTGGTTTGTGCGTACCGAACCTGACCCTGTAAGTGACAAAAACTACGCACCGCACCACAGCAGGAGACACGCGCTGTGAATGACACGCGGGGACCAGATTTGCACCAGGTGCTAAAGGAGAATGTCCATCTGGCCACATTTTTAGCTGCTCTGGCAAACAGAAAAATACCAAACAAGAACAGAACACCGAAATGAATGTTCGTACCAAATGTAAGTCATAATGTAACATCTAATATAGCGAGAGGAGCTTTATGACGTAATAAAGCAAAACCTCACAACCTTTAGTATACGTATAATGGCATACAAGATATCATGTGAGAGTATATTGTAAAATCATGTACTCTCCTATGACACAGTTCAACTTAAGGTCGGTTATTTTTTCTACTCCGCTCTAAGAGCAGATCTTCCATGGCCCAACGATGATGTCCATGGTCTAATCATCCGCTTTGAGAACAGAGCATCCAGGGCCCAACCATGGGTACGTCCATGGTCACATCCGTTCTGAGAACAGAGCATTCGTGGCCCAACCATGATGACGTCCAGGGCATAATCCTTTCTGAGACAGACTCCTGGCCTTAAGGATGCTACAGTTGACCACGATATCTCTAGGATTTGGGCAGTGGCTTGGAAGCAAACAACTTCCGTCAGAGTTGGAACCCTTGAAACCTCAGAATTTCGTGCGCATATTCCTGATTTTAACTGCTGCGTTCCGCTGCCACTTTTCCTTCGCCCTAAATGTATATTTCTTCGCAAATGTCGTATCGTGCGCCCTGGGGCAAACGGGGCGGGCGAGCGCAAAACATTTTGCATACAATACATAACATAGAACTCGTATGCTAATATGTTAGACAAATCTTTGCAAAAACATGAAACCTACAAATGTATCACATAACTCAAAACATACAATTTCAAAGGTCTAATATATAAGATAATGTCATAGCATTGCTTGAGCACAGGCGCTGGCCGCCAAGAGAGCTCAAGCGGCGCCACAGACTCAGCTCAAAGAACATATTGGCGGCTTCCTGGGAATACAAGGTTGTCGAGACAGGCTCTGCAGATGATAGCTTCAACATGTTGGCAGAAGCCACTGGGGGTCAGTTTCCGATGAATACTTCGTACCCCCAGCTTCTTTGCATTTCACTCGGCCTGTGCGTTATTAGTTATACGCTCTCCTTTCGAGGCTTGTCCCACCAGAGGACTTCTTCAAGCAGGGCGACTACGAAGGAAAGTGCTCCTTTCAAATTTTTGTGCTCGAATCCAGGCTGTAGACCTGCCTGTTCCCTGACGAACGCGAAGGCCGAAATAACACAAACCATGCGCACACTAACAGAGGTACTCCCGCTTTGACGACAGGGGCGTGCCAACGCATGCGGAGGCAGGTTAAGCCGAAGAGGTTAACAAAGGATCCTGATAGACTGCCGAGGATGGGAGCGAGCTTCCAAAAAGCGCAGTAAAGAAGCTGGTTTTTTGGCAGCAGCTTCAGGTCAAGGAGAGTGTTGCTTGCAGTGCCGGGTCATTCGGATTCAAGCCGAGGTGAAAATCTACGAGGCGCAGGTGGGATGCTTCGCACCAGATCGTGAAGCCGGTGGATTGATCCCGGCCCATCCCTAAACAGCTGCGTTCGGTTACCGACGGCAGTACCTCACGTGCCAGATGGCATTCTGACCGTGGATAGCGCGAGGAAAGAGGCGATTCAAACAAGCAAACCCTAAACAGGTCAAAAAGTACAGCAAAGCCACGGCAAGCGAAGGCGATGGCCAGCCAAGGCTGCCGCCGTGCTGCAAGCTGCAGGGAGCACGTCGACGAGCCAGACCTTCCATCTACACCAGCATACTTCACTGTGTAGTTAGATACTGAAATATGTTATGTACGGTAATATATTCATAATGTTTCACAAAATACATTCTAGCACTTTGTGTCAAAATTGCGACGTATGCTTTGACATGCTGTATTTTGGAATATGTGTTATACTAATGTGATAATATGTCATGACATGCTATCGCACGTTGCGATCTGCTTTAATCTGTTGTAACCTGTTATAACCTGCTGTGATATGGTGTAGTTCTTTGCAGCATGTGATAACATGCTGTAACATGTTGTGTTAGCTGATGTGATGTTGCCATGCTATTATCAAAAAGTTTGCATGGTGTGTCCAACATACGGCAATTTCTACAACATATCCTGCAAAGCCTCCTTGCACTGCAGGGAAGCCGCTGGAAAGAAGGTGCGGCATGTCTTGCTTGCCCGAAGATAATTATCATTATAGGAAATTCCGGTGGTGCTCTCGCAGGACTCTCGGGCGGAGACAGGCGCTGAAGATCAGGTTCGAGCCCAGATGCCTTTCAGATGATCGCGTGTGTTCATGTTGCAGTAGCCCTGCGCTGCGTTGTGAGCACAGAGCCGAAGATGAAAGCTTCGAGGCAGCAGGTGTAGCCGGAGATGGTGTGACATTCAGTGTACAGTGACTCCTGTATGTTCCTGTGCAAGCCGCAGCTTACGGCCTTTCGCGTGGACAGGGTCCTTAGAGCCCGCCGAAGCCTCGCAACAGGAGAAGCCTCCGAAAAATCCGGAAGCCAGAAGCCTCCGCAGCATCCGCAAGGCCCTGGAACTGCCAGAGGGCAGCTGCCTCCCCGACGTTGTGAGCGGCACCTTCGGAGGCGCTACCACTTTTCGTCCCCTCACCTTTTAGCCCTGCATCTTTCCAGCGCAGATCACAGCTAGTTTATAGATATACAACTATTTGCTCCCCCACTGCCCTCCCCCGAGGTACCCCGACTCTGGCTTTCCAAGACACACCACAACTGCAGGCAAGATACCTCAGATTTTGCACGTGTCTGATCCATCCATGCATGCATACCAGACATCCACACATCCATACATCCATGCATGCAACACAAGAGCGCACATAGCGAAATACATAGGCTGGATGGATGGGTAGGTAGATAGGTACTTTACACATGGTCTAGAGTCATGATTGCCCGAATCAGTAGAGCCGAAAGAGTGCAGGAGCTCAACAAGCTCAGTACATCTTGAAGAATGCCGATACAATTCATTTCCATCGGCAACATCATCAGAGGGAGAGAGGGAGAAAGGAACATGGCCAAGACACGTACTGGGTGATTTATGCTTGATATGGAGGTAGACACGACTTCTGCCGCCGATGTCCTCGTGCTGCTTTGACATTTCGTCGTCGGGACAGTGTCATGAACGCGGGACCGTGATTCATGTCCCGTAAGACCTTCTGACAGTTAAATACTTTGGGCGAGCCTCTGGTGTAGAGGGTCTCGAAGGTGTCCTGAGCCCCAAACAAGGCAAGAGAAAGACAGAGCGACCGGATAACAGCTGCGTAAAGACTTGATTGCCTTTGAAACCCTGGAAAGCGGACGGCGCTTTGGGGCAAGGGGACTCCCATCTCCCATGACCCGCCCGTCAAACCCTGCAAAGGCAGCAAGCCAGGAACCTCAGGTTCTGAGGCAGCGGGATGCTGAGAGGTGATTCAAAGCAGTGAGACAGAGAGAGAGAGAGAGAGGCACGCCCTCAAGCCCCGAGCAAAGCAAAGAGAGGGAGAGCGAGGGAAGAGAGTTTTTTCGCAAGTACCTCTGACGAGGCCGCCAAGGCGCAGCTGGGGAAGCTCGCGCATCTGTGCTTGGGTCTGTGCGTGATGAGGGAGTTTACGGGATAGGAGGCGTTTTCCAGCGGATGCCAGATGCAGAAGGTGCTGTGGCAGTCGCGGAGCAAAAGCCGCTCTAGGGCGACCGTGTGCTGCCTCAATCAAATGAGAACTTTGAGTACCAGATTTGCAAGAGTCGAGTCTTTGAGCCTAAGTCCAATGAGAACAAGCAGCAACTGACGGACAGCAGATGGGCGGGAATTAGGCGCTGTAAGATCATATTACATGAGGTGACTTTTAATGCCTTCCAGCCAAGGCCATGGAGACCACATGCACAAAGGGTATGTTTATTGTTATGCATTCCCCTTCACCGCAGAGACAGGGATCTTAAGATTCTACATGATTCTACGGGAAGGGCTCAGGCTCGAGCCTGAAGCTTTCCGAGTTCGGGGTTCCTTCGCGTCTGGCACCATGGCAGTCTTGCGATGTGCAGGGTTTCTGTTTTTCTTAGTCCGGGCAGCTGCATACCCGGGGTCCATGAGTTGCGACTTCACGTGTGTGGGCGGCTACACACCTGGAAGCTCCTTCGGGTTCATGGGCATCGCAAACATTGGAGCTACGTCGGGAGACACCTGCAAGATTGCCACAGATGTCCCAAGCGAGGGCTACACCGCCGGAGGGTCGTACATGGTGACAGTCACCTCGACCACTGCACTGGCACAGAAGCTGGTGTCCAACGGTGGAGCCTTCAGCAACGGCATGGTCTCCGACAATTCGCCGAAGAGCACGAGCAAGCAACACGCGTGGACGGCACCAAGCTCTGGCGATGTCACGTTCCGGGCCTTGTGTGGTGCCGGTGGCAGCATCGATGAGATGTGGTATGCTCAAGAGGTGATGGTGTCTCTCTCGACCGCGACGACAACAGTAACATCAACAGCAACAGCAACAGCCACATCAACTGCAACCGCAACAGCAACAGCCACATCAACTGCAACAGCAACTGCAACAGCAACTGCAACAGCAACAACGACTGAGACGGACACGACAACAGCAACAGATGCTTCAGATGCGAACACGTCGTCTACGACAACCGCAGCGAACACGACTACGACGACCACGACCTCTCAGTCTCAGTCGGACGAGGACGGGGGCACCATTTCGGCAGCTGCGGTTCTTGGCGGTTTGCCAGCTCTCATCCTCGCAGCAAGCTTCCAGCGGTGGTGAAGGGAGAAACCCCCCGCCGTGTCTGCCCACTCGCAATGACGAAGTATCATTGTGTGCACCACGAACCCGGTGTTTGCTTTGTACAAATGCCTGTCCAGCATTTTGCAGAAAGCTTTCTTCCTGTCGGCGTGGTGCAAATCCACAGGTACCGACTGCATGAACAAGGATCGAGATGATCCGTTAATTACTTGGAGTCCCGAACTTGGCAAGTATGATGTGCAGGAGACCCGCATACACCCGGCACTAGGTCTCTCTCGTACATTGCTTGTATTTGAGGGTTGTTTTGGCAGTGCCGGGTCCTTTTCACTTCAACGACCTTAAGATTCATGCTCCGTGTGAGCGCCGCAGACAATACGTCTGCGTAAGCACGGCTCGAGCCCGAACGAAACATTGTGAGCTTCTCGATAGCACCGGCAGGCAGGGAGTTTATCTGTAATGACTGGCCAGTGGCGTGTGGACTTCAGGTTTTTTTGGGGGAGTTTTTTCGAGCCGTACCTTCGCGGTTGTTTTCTTGTTATCACACGGCAATAATCTGATTTTGTTCCGCAGGCCAGTGCCTTAGCCTTCTCGTCGTCACTATGATCTCGAGCCCCACGCCCAGCTAGTAACCTCGCGGCTGTGCAGACTTGTGAGCACCATTGAGCACTGAATCCTGCGCTCAGCCCTGAAGCAAGCCCATCTAAATTCCCCGCCCGGGAAACCTCCACAAAAAACGTGCCGTGCAGGTTTCGAGTTGATTTCCTCGGGACCGTTGACGCATTCTTTCGTCTTCTGACCCTGTCCTCGGTGCGGTCGTTCTCCAGAGTGCATGCCGAGAATTAGTCTTATAGGCGCTATCTCTGCCAGTACGGCTGTAGGCCAGTATGATGAAGTGTTATTGTGATCGTTGCGACCATCTCAGTTGCAAGTCGCGGATTTGGCGGACGTTTGCAGCGGCAGTCTGTCGAATCAGTCTTTCTGACTTGCGCTTTGTGATTCCTGCAACCGACGCAAGAGCTGGAGCAGGAGAATGCCTTCGAACCCCCCCCCCCCCTAAACCCGAAGCCCGTCCTTGCTATGTAGGAGGAGAAAAAACCTAAACCCTAACCCTAAGCCCTAAACCCTCAATTCCAGCCAGCGGAACATAGCATATGGGCTCATATGGGTGATACTTGTTGGTGTCGTGCGAATGTTGTTCCTTCTGACAGTGGCTCAATGGGTGAATCTGCCTTGGGAGGGTTAATGCCAGCTCGTCGTACCTGCAACTGCAGACCTTGCCAGGCTTGTCCGAGAGTGAGTGTCAAAACTCCAGCCCCCAGCCATCTGGGCGTTTCCAACAATTAGGGGTACCTTATTTTGTGGGTCCTTATAATAATGAGCCTACGATTGAGATTATATCAGGGTCCCCTATTTTCAGAAAGTGCCATGTTGCAATGCTACTGGACAGCACTTGCCAACGTGTGGTGCTGACTTGGAGTGAAGGCCTCCATATTGTAGAAACCTTATAGAACCCTGATAAGGACCCTTTAGAAGCCTTATAGATCCCTGATAAGGACCCTATCCTATAGAAACCTTATAGAACCCTTATAGTAACAGAGTTTAGGCTTAGAGACGAATGAAGATTAGTCATTTACTCTGCGTTTTGACTGTGTGCCATGGCGATCAGAAGTGGACCTGGCGTTACGCCTCGCCTGTCGGGTCCCCAGGAGCCATCATCGTAGAAACCAGACTACTGTGACCCTTGTATTATTCTCTGAGTGTACTATTGCTACAATTACAGCTCTTACTTAGAAGTATTATTACTGTAGTAGGAAGTCCTCTTGTTCTAATCGGTAGTAGTACTAGTACTGGTTATTATTCTTCTCATTGCTTCTGGTAATTGTTGTTCGTATGGTTAGTCTTACATTGTTACCACTATGACAATCGTAATAACAGTTATTACTACTTTCTCCTATCAACGGCTAGGTAGGTCTGGGATAGGAGGGTCACACTTCTGCATGCGATCTGCAGTCTGCTCTCTTTCAGTTCCTTCTTTCGAAGGTGAGCTTCCCGTGGCCATTTTGGGTCGAGGCGATCGCCTCGCAGGTCCGGGAAGGATCTTTTTTTGTTGGCGAAGGAGAAGTTAGGGCCTGGGATCGAAGCCATGGCTGCTCCTGCTTGGTATCACCAAGGATGGTACCAGCCTGCTCAGGGGCAGGGTGATGGTGGTCAGCGCCGTGATCAATGGCAAGGCGGCTATGGCGGCGGTCGCCGGGCAAGAGACGACGGTCGGAGGGGCGGTGGCGGACATTTCCCGCGCGCCCAGGCTGCTCACAACCCCTACGACGTTCGTCTCCCTGACTTCATCGAGTCGATCGCCGAATGTGAGGACGATGCTCGTAAAACCTCCATCATCATGGTGGACAACAGGGATGATCGCATTGTCTCGCCTTTTCAGGCCTGGCTGGTCCGCGAGATCATGACCAACAGCTCGCACTCTGTCAACGTTCTGACGGAACGCGACCAAGTGATGCCACCCAGCTCGGGTTTTCACATGTCGCTCTTTGCCAACTACACTCTGGACGGGATCAAAGCGACGGTCGCGATCTCGATCGACTCGCAGACTGGTGCTCCTTGTGGAGGCTGGGATCCCGACACAGCTCGTGCCCTGAGCCACGTGGCTTTTCAGCCTTTTACGTGGCCGGTGCTCAGGGACACGTCTCCGTCGTACACCGATGTCAAGTTGTACAACGGCAACGAGATCCTGTTCCACTGGATCTTCAGAGGCTATCGTGCCGACACCGACCTCTCGGTCCAGCAGCAGTTCGCAGATGAGTTCTTCATCCGAGGAGTTCGCCAAGGACGTGCTCGGCTGTCTGTGGTGGTGGCGGCCTTTTCAGGCTGGCGGGTCTCCGTTTTCTCGTTCGAGTGCGGCGGCCGAACTTACTCGGTCGGGCCAAAGGGCAATGTGGTCGCTGGCGACAGTGCGCGATCGCGCTTTGAGCTCAGAGTGGCTGATCGTTCCTCAGATGATGCTCTTGGGAACGACGCAGATCGAGTTGAGTTTCGCTTTCGCGACGCAAACAACAAGATCGATCTGAAGTGCTCTCGCACCTCAGTGCCTGCGACATGGCTCACGGTCTCCCACATCAGCGGGCCGACTTTGATCCAGACCATCACTCGATGCCGGGATCAGAGGGCACGGGTCGAAGGTCCGGAGCAGACCGAGCAGTTCGCTCAGCTGGCTGCGGCTCACTCGCACTGGTGGCACAGCGCGGTGACGCTCGATGCCGCGAAAGTTGGTGTGTTGGTCTCCTTTGTGGGCGGGCTCGACGCCGGCAACTTCCATGTTCAGGCTGAGAGCAAGCTCTTTGTGAGGGAGCCAGAGATCGTGCCGGTGAAGGCGCTCGCCGAGATGTCACATGATGGGGCTGCGGTGGCGCACAGCAGGCCTGGACATCCCGGCCAGTTCTGGCGAGGTGGCTCTTCGCACTCGAGCCCAAGACGATGTTCAGGCAAGGGCGTTCGCCTCGGCTGTGGATCCGGTCAACTACAACCAGGACGACGAGGAGGACACGCACGGTCATGTGTCGGATCCTGCCCGAGATCAGGCGCGGGATGATCGCTCTTTTTCCCGGTCTCTTTGCGGCCCCGGGCTCGACCTTCATGCAGAGCGGCCGCTCGGCTCCGGCGGCTCAGCCCTCTACCGTGACGGTTCGGGAGGTGATCGAGGCTGAGCCTGCTCAGGACGAGCCGCAGAATCTGCTCGTGCCGGTCGGCGAGCCAACCTCGTTCAGGCCACACCGCACACCATGATCAAAGGTGTGTGGTGGCGATCGCCCAGTTTTGTTTCAGGGCGCCAGCTCGCAAGAACGAGCGATTTAATTTTGATTTCGACCTCCCGTAGCTTGCTGTCGCTGCACCTTCTTACAGCCCGCTCGGGAAGAGCATCCAAAAAGCCGGGCCGCTCGGTCGCGCGAAGTGTACTGAGTAGCTCTGCTGGCAGTTCATGTTTTCATGTCGAAGCGCAGCACTTAGGTCTTGCATTCAGCTCTGCTTGCACTTGTTCATGTTTGGCATGCCATAAGCAACAGTCCTGCACTCTCGGGGGGGGGTCAGGGAAGGCCGCTCTCTCTCTCTCTCTCTCTCTCTCTCTCTCTTCTCTCTCTCTCTCTCTCTCTCTCTCTCTCTCTCTCTCTCTCTCTCTCTCTCTCTCTCTCTCTCTCTCTCTCTCTCTCTCTCTCTCTCTCTCTCGTTCGTTCGTCGTTCCAGGGATGCTCGTGATGCAAGCTCGCGGTTGGCAGTTTTCTCTGCCGATAGCAGCTCGCTCTCAAGGTGGCTCCCAAAGGGATGCTGCAGATCACAGCATCACCGGACAGATGGACGGCGAAGATCCTCGCCTGCCCGTGTTTCGATGCAGCGTTCGTGTCTGCTCTGCTGGAAACACAGCTCGCAAATCTGCAGGTGGTGCTCGCAATGGAGGTGGATACCCCCGGCATGTTCGCCCAGAAGGCGTACGAGTGGACTTCGAAGCTGGCACCAGAAGCTCACGAGGTGTTTGCGTCACGGCCTCAGATGCTCGAGCAGTTCTATATCTTCGCAAGGGCCGCTGAAACGCTCTTCGAAGAGTCGCTCGGCTACCAATTGGGGTTCTCCCGGTGTGAAAAGATCCCGCGCCAGCGCAGCTCGCGCTCAACTGCTGAGTTCCAGCGGGACATGGCGATCCGGGCTTCAGCGGCTCCGGTCCTTGCGCCAGGAGTTCGCCCTTCTTTGGCAGCGAAAAAGTCCACGAGCAGCTCCAGCACTCCGCTTCTTGATCAGGAGAATGCCGAGAAGCAGAAATGGGCAAAGAGGCTCAAAGCCATTGCCGATCGTGCAGGAGAACATGCTAAGCCGAGAGCCTCGGATCAAGGGCTGCTCTCGCCTGAGGAGAGAGCTCGCCTCCAGTTACTGGTCTTTACTTCTGGGGCTCCCTCGACAATGTCGAACCACATTCGAAGGTTCGAGAAATTCGAGTCATGGGCGCACCGATCGGGAGCGCAGTTCTATCCGATCACAAATGATCTTATCCTCAAGTATGCCATGGAGCTCGATGGCCGGGAATGTGGAGCGACGGTGCTGCCATCCCTTCGGATGGCGTTGCGTTGGGTTTCCTTCCGGACGAACATTGCTCTCCCTTCGATCGAATCGGCAGAGATTAAGGCGCTCGAGAAAGAGATCTTCACCCAACGAGGCAGGCCCTTGAAGGAAGCGGACCCGTTTCCGGTCGAGCTGGTCGCTGCTATGGAGGCGTTCGCCGGCCCCGCGACGACCACCCGAAACCCGCTCGGGTTTTTATTTGGTGGGTTCTTTGTATGATCTTCGCGTCACGAAGGTTCGATGATGCGATTCATGTGAAGCCGCACGAGCTCGAGGTCAAGCCAGACGGACTCTTCGGGGTCTCCTGGCAAACAAAATCTGAACGCAAACGTCGAGGAACCAAGTTCGTGGTGCCTGACGTGGCGTTCTCCCGGGCAACCTGGTTCAAGGTTGGCCTCGAGCTCTTCGAGATGGAGTTCCCCCTTGTGGAAAGAGATTTTTGGGTACCTGATCTGGAGACAAAGGAGAAATGGCGGGACACCCCGCCTGACTACGCACGATCACTGCAGTGGCTCCACCATCTGGTCTGGCACGCAGGTCGCGAAGCTGGGGTTGCCAAAGAGATCCTTGATTTGGTCACAAAGCTCACCTGGCACTCTGCTCGTGTGACCATGCTGGATCAGGCCGTCCACTGCAAACGCACGGAGCAGGAGATCGGTGTCCAAGTGAACTGGAAAAATCCTGGTCCGCTCGTCTTGAAGTACACTCGCTCGCGGTCGTCTTTGCCAGCCCTCATGATCAAGGACTTGGTCGCTGAGGTTTCAAAAGATTTCGTACCACAATGTGCTCTGGCTGACGATGTTATCGATGACTCTGACGATCGCGAGGCTACCCTGACAGAGTTCTTTATCAAGGCCCCCGAAAAAGGCTCTAGCTATGAGTACAGGTTCCATGTCTGTTCAGCTGAGTCTGTGGAAGAGATCGCCTGCAAACGAGCGATCACTCCTGAGTTTGTGCACATTGGATCTGTTCTTCCGGATCCAAAGATGTTGTGCAAGCTCTGTGCTAAAGCTCGGCCGGACGTTTTGCTTTCGCTTAAGTGCTAAAAAGGAGCTCTTTCTCTGGATGATTCGTTTTCTTCTTTTTGCTTGCTTGATCGCAACTGTGCTGAGGGTCGCGGCCAGCTCTGCTTTTGGCTCTTTTCTTAGATCAAGAACATGGTGGATCGCACCGTCTACCCGGACAAGGACAGGGTTCCTGAGCTCACGCTACGCCAGATCTTTGGTCGGCAGAATCTCCCGGAGCCGCTGTGCCTTCTCATGGCCGACAAAGGGATGCTCTCCATCGAGCGCATGGCCATGCTCGGTGACACGATCACCTCGGTCAAGGCGACCCTCAAGGCGATTGTGGGGGATGACGCAAAGTTCGGTGCCGATCCCCCTGATCAAGAGCTCTCTCTTACATTGTTAGCGGCGGTTTGGAAGTCGGCTTCCACGCTCCAGGAACACGTGGCAGCTCGCCGCGCTAAGATGGAGGAGGATCCATCGAAAATCCCGGAGATGTCATCCTCACTTACATGCGCGAACCGCACCGTAAGTTCATCGAGCGCATCCATCGCGATTACATGGTGCATGGAGCGGTCGCTTTCTACGAGGTCGCGGAGATGCGAACCCGCTCGGATCAGCTCGTGCAGTCCACTGGTTTTTCGGAGACTTCTGATGATTTGCTCAAGGTCATCCAGCAAGATAACAAGGTCGCCGTGACTTCGGAAAGCAACGTGATCGATCGGCTTCACGCCTTTTTCATCGCGCTCGAGTACCTCAATATCTGCAAGCTCACCGTGGAGGCCGGGCCACTTAAATACTTGGCTGAGCTCGAGGAATGGCGTCACGAGAACCACGGCCTTGCTCTCTTGCTTTCGGCCGATGCCTTGATCAGGAAGAAGGTCTATAAGCTCTCCAACGACAAGCGGAAGCTCTTCCCGACCTACTCGACAGCTCTCAAGGAGGTCCTGACGAATCACAAGCAGCTCTGGAATGATGCGCGCTCAACAGCAGAGCTCGAGAAGTTCAAACAGGTGGAACGCGAGCCGGCGGCTCCGCCGAAACGCCCGCGCTCTGCTTCTCCGCCACCGGCTCCTACGGCGGCTCAAGAAGCGCGCTCGCGCAAGAATCGCGCCAGGCGTGAAAGGACCAAGGCTCTCCTTAAGAAGGCGCGAGAAGATCGGGATCGCGATCGTGATCGGGCTCCCACCAAGCCACCGCAAGGCGCTAAGCTCGTGGCCAAGGTGGACCGCGATCCGCGGATCCCGGAGAAAGAATGGAAGAAGTGCTTGTCGTTCACGTACACAGGCGCTCGCCGATGTGTTTGGTACAATTGCTCGTTGGGATGCCGCTTCGGGGACGCCTGCCGCAACAAGCCTATCTGCGTCCAGTGCGGGGGTGATCACCCCTACCATGGCAACCACTGAGAAGGTGATCCGGTCTGGCCCCCCTGGCAGGTTATCAGGGGTCTTTCGAGCCCCACCTCACTGCTCAGTGGCTCAGTCGACACAGGGGGCCAGTGATGCTTTGGCTCCAAGGCGGAGTGCTGCCTGTGATCTTTTCGCTCCACCATGGCAGTTATGGTCACAAGTGCCGCAAGATCCTTACATCATTCGGGATCTCGGCCCCTGGGCCCTCGAAATCTTCGCGGGGACAGCTCGGTTGACTTCGCAGTGGCGGTCAACTGGCATGCTCGTCCTCCCCCCGATCGATTTCACAGTTTCTGGCGAGGTCTACGAATCCGTCGACCTGCTCGATGACAAAGTCTTCCAACGAGTTCTGCTGCTCTGTCGAGTCGGTGCAGTAGCATTTCTACATCTTGGGCTCCCGTGCTCGACTTTCAGCCGTGCACGCTCTCGGCCTGGAGGCCCTCTACCGCTGCGCTCGCTGGCACAACCTCTCGGTCTACACAGCCTCAGCAGCCGACATCAAGATCAGCTTGATCGCGCCAACGTGCTCCTGCTGCGCTCCATCGAGCTGCTCGAGGCTACGATCGTGGCAGGGGGCGATGTCTCTCTCGAGAACCCCCTTACCAGCCTGCTGTGGCAAGTTCCTGCTCTTCAACAGCTCAAGGTGCGGTTCCATCTCTACAACCTGGACCTTGATCAGTGTGAGTTCGGTGCCAGCTCGCGCAAGCCGACAAGACTCTTGGTTAGTAATGCTCTGTTTCTTTCTTTGCGTTGCTCCTGTTCAGGCAATCATAAGCGCTCAAAGGTAAGGTTCGTCAAGCGGACGGGTCTTTGGTCTTCGCGACCAAGCCCGCTCAGGAATACCCGGTCGCGCTCTGCGCGGCTCTCGCACAGATTGCTGACCAGGTCGTCGACGGGCGCCTGCCTCAGTTCAAAGCCTCCTTTGAGCTCGTGGCGCCCAAGCAAGATCGCAAGCGCAAGCTTGGCGAGGCGGTCGCCTGGAAAGGTCATCGACAGGAACAAGCAGCTCGCTTGGCAGCATCGTCGGGCTACCAGCTCAAGCGCGGTGCCGCCAAGCCATTGCTCGATGTTGAGTGTGAGCCGGGCGTGGCAATTCGCTGGGCTCTTGGCATCCCACATCCTTTCACTGTTCAGCCAGATGTTCCAGCCGAGCTCGTGGCCAACATTGATCGGATTGCAGCTCGTCCTCTCTGGCTCGTCGACTATAGGATCAAACAACTGGATTACTGGCATGCTCGGGCAGTCGCTCTGCTGCCGGAAACTGATCGCGAACTTCGAGCTGTTCAAGATCCGGCTCTTCGTTGTCTTCTTCGAGGGGCTCCAGATTACGCCGATCTTCAACTCGGTCACTTTACTCATGTCAAGCTCTATGATGAGATCCTCCCGGCCGCTCGTTGCCAGGACCAGTCTCTTCTGAAGGGCATTCGCCAAGGGTTCCCGATCGTGGGCGAGATTCAGAAGTCTGGGCGATGGCCGCCGTACGAAAAGAAGCAATCGCCGGTGCCGATCGCGGAAGCTGAGTCCAGGGCCTGGGAGTTTCGTTCGAAGATCTTCAAGCGTTGCCAGGCTGTGCCGGTCTCTGACAATTTGCGATCGCTCTGGCAAGCGACTATGGAAGATGTCATGGAAGGTTCGACGGTGGGTCCTTTTCAGGACGAAAGCGAGGTGTCGGATTTCCTTGGTTGTTCAGACTGGATTCCGACACAGCGGTTCGAAGTGGTGCAACAGAACAAGGTTAGAGGTTGCGACAGTGCCACGTCTAACCTTGTCAACAAAACGGCGGTGATCACCGAGAAGCTGCAGCTCCCGACGACGGATCTCAATGTCTCGGTGCTGCGTGAGCTCCGGACGCGAGTGGGCGATCGCCCGCTTCGCGGGTGGGTTCTTGACGAGCGCAAGGCCTATCGCCAGCTGCCAATCGCCCCTCGGCATCGGAAGTTCAGCGTCATTTGTTTGAAGGACCCCAGTGACGATCGGCCGAAGTTCTTCGTCATGATCGGTCACTCGTTCGGGCTTGTGTCGGCGGTCTACAACTATAACCGCCGATCGGCGGCTCTGAACGACGTGTTCGTGAAGCTCTTCTACATGGTCGCTTTCAACTTCTATGACGATAAATACGGGTTCGAGACGGATCTGACTGCCTCCTCGGCGAAGCTCGTGGCGGAAAAGATCCACTTCTACCTGGGCGCTTCCTTTGATCAGAAGAAGCTCCAACTTTCCGAATCCCCCGTGATCTTGGGAGTGACGTTCAACCTCGACGAGTTCATCCTCGAGATCAAAGAGGACCGCAAGAAAGAGCTCACCGAGTCGATCGACTCTATCCTGGAGGCGGGTGTACTCGACCCTGGAAGTGCTGGCAAGCTCAAAGGGAAGCTGATGTTCGGGGCCAGCCAGCTCTGGGGTAAGGTGGGTCGCGCTTTCTTCCGCTCCCTCTCGGAGAGACAGTACTCCAAGGAGCAGAGCTCTGATCGCATGGAGTTGAATGAAGCTCTTAGGCGATCGTTGATCTATTGGAAATTTTTGATCGACTCCGGACCGCCGCGAGAGATCTCCCTCCGAGCTCAGAAGAGAGCCGACGTGGTGATCTTCACCGACGGCTTTACACCTGACCTTCGTAAGAAGGAGGCCGGCCCGGATCGTGTTGGCGCGGTGATGTTCGATCGGCGTGCTGATGCGCCGAAACAGTTTTCGGAGATCATCGATGCGGAGATCTCTGCGAAGTGGATGCCGCGCAAGACCCAGATCGTCCCGATTGAGATGATCGCACCGATCCTAGCTCTGGAGACTTTTCGCGATCACCTTCGAAACCGTGACGTTCTACTCCTGATCGATTCCGAGTCAGTGGAAGCCTCATTGGTCAACGGATACTCCTCAAAGGAAGATCTCTGTGAGTTAGTTGAGGTCTTTTGGGAGCTTTCGCTCAAGTACAGAGTCAGTTTCTTTATCGATCGTGTATCCACAGATGCAAATCCAGCTGATTGGCCGTCTCGCGACTGCCTCGCGATCGGTGAGGCGGCTGGTTGGCAGACAGTTTTGTGCTCATGGCCATCCGCTCTCGCGTAAAATGGTCTGGGCCTGGGAGTCGCTTGTGGTCTTGTCGGTCGTGAAGACTCGTTCGAGACTTGCGCGATCGGTCCCGCGAAGGTTGTACCGATTGCTCTTTCGAGCGACGTGACTACTGAAGCTCTCTCTTGGGATGGCTCAGTGGTCTCGGGGTTTTCGGTCGGGGCTCTTTCGTTTCGTTCGATCTGATGCTCGACGGACCGCTCGCCCCCATGCTAGAGTGGTCAAAACGATCGTTGCCACTCTGTGTGTCTTGGACTGCTGATCAGTGAGCTTGCGAACGGGCGTGCGGGGAGTGTGGTTCTCCTATCAACGGCTAGGTAGGTCTGGGATAGGAGGGTCACACTTCTGCATGCGATCTGCAGTCTGCTCTCTTTCAGTTCCTTCTTTCGAATGTGAGCTTCCCGTGGCCATTTTGGGTCGAGGCGATCGCCTCGCAGGTCCGGGAAGGATCTTTTTTTGTCCCGCCCAACCCACCCTGTTTGAATGGGGAGTCGCTTTTGGTCTTGTCGGTCGTGAAGATTCGTTCGAGACTTGCGCGATCGGTCCCGCGAAGGTTGTACCGATTGCTCTTTCGAGCGACGTGACTACTGAAGCTCTCTCTTGGGATGGCTCAGTGGTCTCGGGGTTTTCGGTCGGGGCTCTTTCGTTTCGTTCGATCTGATGCTCGACGGACCGCTCGCCCCCATGCTAGAGTGGTCAAAACGATCGTTGCCACTCTGTGTGTCTTGGACTGCTGATCAGTGAGCTTGCGAACGGGCGTGCGGGGAGTGTGTACCGTTATTATTAGTCTTACAAGTATTGTAATTGATATTCTTATCATCACTATTGGCATTGTCAGGATTATGGGTATTATAGTGCCAGCGGACATAGACCACACCAGAAGCATGTCATTATGACCAGGACGTCACGACCGCTGTCAGGCCTGAATTGCTTGGGAACACGCAGGTCGCAATTAGTTGCCATCTGTTTTTCCCAGCACTTATGACATGTCCCCCCACGTATTGACACAATTGAGAGCGCGACGACGTCGCTTTCCACCAAGTACTGCGGTTCGCCAAGTACTGTTGTGTTTCGGGGCAAGCAGCAGACGAATCCTCTGTAAATAGTAGGGCAGACGCAAAGCATCCTGTGCAAAAATAGGACAGGGGGATCCGATATGCAGCACTTGCTGTAAATAATAGGACGTTCGGAGACTCGTTTTGATCCCCGAAGTGGGGCGTTAATGTTGGCTTGTGCTAACATCTTTATGTTATCCCTTGCAATGTTTTTTCATCCTGATTTCTTTTTGACGCCGCACCCTTGTGACAATAGACCCCCGAAAGCCGCGGAGTGTTCGCTCGAAGAGGGTTTTGGCATACGTCCAAAGTCCAAAGCTCCTCGCAAATCTGGTCCTGGCCAAGCCAGAGCCAGGGATGGCGCAGGACTCTGCAAACGAGCTACTTCGACGAATCGAAGGTTTGCAGGAGGAGCTCCGAGTGGTGAGCGATCGCCTTGTGAAGCTCGAGACTTCGGGGATGCACCAGGAGCTCCGCGTGATGAATGACCGCCTTGCAAGGCTTGAGTCTGGAGAGATCCAGGAGGGGCAAATCGCTTTGAGCACGGCTGAGCAAGAGCAAGTTGTGCCAGAGAAGGGCGACATCGATCCGCAGCGACTTGAAGCTGGAATGCTTCCCGGTCCCAGTGAGACCGAGACGGAGCAGTTTCAAACGCGGAAGTCACGAAAGATCACGCACAAATCGGTCATTATCACGGAATCGGATCACCCGCTTCAAGAGTCCTTCTGGGATGCTTTGTTGCTGGCAGGTCTGGACGAGATCGGCCCGGCTGGAAGTGCTGTCATCACCTTCGGCGTCCTTGCGAGCTTCGGGCTTCAACTGCTCTTCGTATGGATCGTCTTGACTTCCTTCCTGAGCAGCGATCCCAAGTATGACATACAGCATTTGAAGAACTGGCGCGTCCTCTATGGCCACAATTATGCCAATATGGATTCCTCCGGCGCCTCATTGGTATCCAAGATTTGTGGTGGGGCTCTCTTCGAGCGCGAATGGTGGCACAATTCCCTGCTGGATGAAGTGGACGCCTACCTGGATCCCGTGTTCCCAGGCATGTTTCCTGACTTGAGTGTTGGGGTGGTCCTATCCAGCGTCGCACTGGCAATCTGGGTCTGCTACATTGCTGCTGAGCTGCAAGATGCGGGAAGGTTTGCCTGGTCCATATACCGGCTTCCAGGGGGCAACACGGTCATAAGCACGGTGAGCGAAGACGAGCGAGTCTTTGAGAGTGTCAGTCGTTTGCGCCGCACGGCGGTGTCTTTCACCGTCTTGGCACGGTTGGGGATCGCAGTGACGCTGGGAATTTCTGGAGGTCTTTGGCTTGCTCACACCCGCGATGTTACCAACATCATGCTGAATGCGGTTGCCTTGCTGTTCATTCTGGAGATTGATGAGCTCTTATGGAAAGTCGTGGCATCCAGGCACACCACGAAGTACCTCTCCTCTGTTCGGACGCTCCAGCTGGGCCCACGCAAGACATGGGCCGGAGTTGACATAGCGTGTATTCTCCGGCTCATCATGATCATCGCGGCGCTCGTGATCTTCATCCAGGAAACCGTCTGCATCAATGCTGTACAGGCCAAGACAGCCAAAGAGATTCTCTGCGGAGGGAACAAAGACTTCGTGTACCATTCCAGCCCACAGCTTGGGCCCATTATGGTCATGGACACCAAGCCCTTCGACATAGAAGGAGGCATCTGGCAGCCTGGGATTCGTTCGCTGGTTGAAGACGTGGTCACGAGATACGACCCCAAGGATGTGGACACTGGATTTTGGAGGTCGCACCTGGGGGATCGCAAGGTGGTCGCCCAGACTGCTCCAAAGAGGCTCAAGCAGATTTTTACGGCAGCCACGAAGCTCACGGCTGTGACTGCGCCAGACGACACCCTGGTCTATGCTAACTCTTGCGAAGATCAGCTCCCTTCCGAGTTGGAGTGGGAGTGGTCCGCGCTCACAGCCATGACCGGTGCCAAAAACTGCTCTGAAGCGCAGCGCTTCTGTGACGACACCCGCTTTCCACTCGTGCGCATGGCCTGCCCAGAGACATGTGGCTGCACTGCGGTGGACAGTGGGATGTTCATGGACACTGGATGCCGGCAGAAGTGTCAGAATCAGCCAGCCTTCAAAGCAAGTCGAGCGAATGCTTCCTGTCTTGACTTCTCGACGTCGAACTACAGTTACAATGACACTCGATCAGAGGCCTGGGCACGGTACTTGCGCGACTGGAACCGGCTGCTTTGGTCAATGGCGCCGAACATGACGGACATGAAGGAGATGTCAGAGATGCTTAGTACACTGGAGTTTGCAGACTGCGCCTTTTTGCAGGAGATAGATATGTTAGACATGCTGATGTGCAAGCCGGACCCAGTTAAGATTTTTGGCGGTGATAGTTTCCCAATGACCCTCCGAACTGGAGCTTGGCTTTGTCCTGAATCCTGCGGCTGCAGTGGGCTAGATACGACCTGGTGCCTACAGTGCTCAGATGAAGATCCTGAGCCCTAGAAGGTAAATCGGCTTTAGCTGATTTCCCTTGGTTTGAAGAATTCATTTTATGGACCCCACAAGGATGGTCGTGCTTGCGTTCCGAAAAAGTTGATGATGTCTCGAGGATCGTGGTGGTGCGCTATTGGATCCAGCGAAAGCCAGCAAGATGTGTGGGGATTTCCGAGGTGATTCAATCGACAGGGGCCGGGAAATTGTCTCCGGAGGTATTCGGTCATATGTGCTGGGACAGAACTAAGTAACCAAGGTCAACCGCGCCTGCCGGGGCAGCGAGGAGCTGACCACGAGTGCCGCAACTCTTCCAAGCCAAACACAGTGTTGACCATGTCTTCGCGAGCCGAGACAGATTCTGCAGTAGCCTGTGCTGTCAGGTACAAATTGGCTCTTGCATGCCACGGCGGTCGTCTGAGACCCGGGGCCCGTGGGCAAACGGCGGTCCAGCAACTGCTGGAAAGCCTGCAAGCTCGGTTCAGACATCAGCTTTGCAACTGTGATATTTGAGGGTGAAGCTAGCAGTTAGCGGGTCCTGAAGAGAAAGCTTCACCAAAGTGAGGTGTCGCTGTAATTGACGGCAGCATGGGGCCCAAAATCTCCGGGCAAGTCGAATTATGTCGAATTCGCCTGATGCTCGAAAAAACAAGCCCGCATCCGAGATCATCCTAGAGCTGGAGCGAGAATTTCCGAAATCCTGAACCAGCCCTCAAATAACGGCGAAGGCTCAAGCTCCTCACCCAAGGCTTCATGTCATAAACGCGACATCCGAAGCCCGGACGGGAAATGAACAGCAACACCGAGAATATCTCAAAGCATTAGAGAACCTCTTGCTCTGCCACCTGAGCTTGCGGGAACCTCCCAATGGAGAATGCTAGCTCCGCAGCTACACACTCATCAATCAGAGAAAAACTGGCAACCAACGGGCTACTGCCCACAATACGACGAGCGCATACAATACTGCGTGTTAGGCATCGTTCTGCCATGATCGGCTGCGTCGCTGATCCTGTCGCCTCGAGGCACCCAACTTTCGCCGGCCCGGCTGGTGCAGCCGACTGCCGGTCATGGCCTAGCAAAGCTTGGGAAAGCGAAGGACATGGGCCACATGGCCTCGGTGGTGCGTTTGTAGCAGCTGGCTCTTTCGTGGCAGTGCTAAGCCACATAGGAGGCTCCTCGCGCCGTGCACGGAGGACACGCTTGGCAGCGACAAAGCAGTACAAGCGCGTCCGTCTTTCGGATGATCTGCCCAAAGGCGTGAACTTCTACGAAGTGCTAGGTGTGGACAAGCTCGCCTCACAGGATGAAATCCGGGCTGCCTACAAGCGTGTGATCCGTGAGACGCATCCGGACGTGAACCCGTCCGAAGATGCTGCACAAGTCTTCATCCAGGCCCAGGAGGCTTTCCGATGGCTCAGCGATCCGCAGCAAAGAGAGGTCTACGACGGCGTGGGCGGAAAGTTCGGGGAAGATGCCATCTACGACTACTCCGACGAGCCGATCCTGGGTTCCCTGACAGAGATACGGCAGATCCAGGAGCTCACCTCCGCGATCGACATGGTCAACCAGTGCAGAAAAGAGATCACCACCCGCCAAGAGGTGAAAATCAAGCATCATATCATGGACATCCGTCAGAGGTTCAGGGTCTACGGTTCGGACCGGGTGAAATTTGTGAGGAACTTCATCAATCGGCAGTTGAAGGCCGTCCTACAGTATCCTCGCTTGATCAGGCAGCTGCATCCTTTCGAGCGCTTGAGTGTGGAGCTGGCGCTCACACAGCACTGGAACAAGACAGGCGTGGCCTTTGGGAAAGCCCTGGCTTGTCTCAAGGACTTGCGGCGCCAGATTCACGAGCTCGGCACATACCGTGCCACCGGAAGTATGCAGGCGGAACGCGGGAGGCTGGCGACTTTCATCGCCGACGAGGGCATCGAGGAGATGTTTGACCTGGTGACGGACTGGGAGCCCGTCTTCCAGCAGTTCATCGGCTGCCAGAGGGCGATCTTCAAATCCCCTTCCATCGATCTGGATAAGCCCACGGTGGTTTTTGTTGGGGCTCCGAACGTGGGGAAATCCTCCTTGGTGCGGTCGATCAGTACGGGCCGGCCGGAGGTGAACAGCTATCCGTACACGACAAAGAAGTTGACCATCGGCCACCTTTGGCACTTCATCGCCGGAACACCGCTCCTCATCCACGGTCAGATCGTTGACTCGCCCGGGCTCAGGACTTCTGGTGGAGATCACAACCTCATGGACAAGCTCACCATGGGTTCCATGGAGCACCTTCCGACGGCAGTGGTCTTCGTCTTCGACCCATACCCGTATACGCACGGGCTCCTTGACGTGGAGAAGCAAGTGCAGCTGCGTGAAGCTTTGAGGGCAAAGTTCCCCCGAAGGCCTTGGCTAGACGTGATCACGAAGATCGATGTTGAGGAGGCAGAGACCGAGGAGAACATCAAGTCCCTCTTGCTTCGTTATCCGGACGCCCTCCAGGTTTCGGCATTCGAGGGCACGGGGCTCGACACACTAAACATGGAGGTGCGTGGTCTCTTAGAGGAAATGACCCGAGTCGTCCGACAGCTCCAGAGAACGAAGATTCGCCAACTCAGAATGGGCGACCCAGAAGCGAATGTGGTCAGCAAAGAGGCCTTGGCACTTCGGTGAGAGCAAGTTTCCATGAGAAGGTCTTAGGGAAGGGTTTTGGACTCAGGACGGGTCCTATGCCAACTTTTGGTGTTTCACACTGACCTACCCGTGGACCAAGATCTCATTCGGCGGAGTCCGAGATTGTGCGAGGGTCAGAGCATAGACAAGCCCTAGCGGCCTAGCGTCCAGCCCAAAACGTCCCAGCCATCTGTCCGGTTATCGCTTGGCCTCGACCTCGACTTCATGAGTATGACTTGAGTGCGTATGCCTAATCCTCCTCCGTGATATTGGCCACTCCGGCAAGCAGGCGCGCAGTAATTCTCGCGATTGCTAGACGGGTGCAATTGGGTTTTCTGTGGCGCTCCGGCAACACAGGCCGGTGCACATGCGTGACTTACCTTTGGTTAGTAGAGAATGGAGGAATGGGGTACAATTATAACTACCATATTACTACCAGATTACTATCATATTACTATCATATTACTACCATATAACTACTATGACTACCATTCTCCCATTCCCAAACCTAACCAAAGGTAAGGTGAAGGATCCCTATAGATCCCTTATAGATCCCTTTAAAGTTTAAAGGAACCCTAGGTATTCCCAGACCTAACCAAAGGTAAGGTGAAGGGAGCTGTGGGGGCAGCCTCCGCTCGCAATCAGCCTTCTCAAGTCTTCCCCACTCAAGATGATCTGGTACAAGTATACTGTATAAGATTATATATATATATATATATATATATATATATTGTTTTATTCTGTATATATATATATATATTCATTTGGTATACATGTCTCACTTCTTTTGCGAAACTGCCAACAGCCGCGCCCTTGAGACCGCCAGCAGTACGACGAGAGCATCACCCCCTTTCTGTGAGATCTCAACCATCAAGCTTCCCAGCCACTTGTCCTCTCCATAAGAACCGAGCAGCCATGCCCAACGTCCGTGCGGTTGGATCTGGTGCCGTCCACAGCTTGCACGTTGAGCTGTGCACTCTTGCGAAGCCTCATGCTACCACAGGTGCAAAGGTGGAAGAGCTCCCATTGCTCAACGCGCGCGGGGCCTAACAGAGCTCGGGCAGGCGTCAATCTCACGTTGTTGAGACTGTCAAGCACCCCGTGGGGGGGAGAGTGTGGTGTGACTGTTCTTCGCAGGTGCTCGATATTGTGCAACATTTGTGGCATGTTGCCAGTGGCATGACGATGATGCCGCTTCACCGCGATGGTGATGTCGCTGTTGTTATTAACCATCAGCTCCGCTCTCTGCGATTTGTATCACTGCTCTTCTTCCGAATCTCGATGACAAACGGCGGATTTCCCAGGCCCGAGCTGCTCCAATCGGAGACCCCAGAAGCGACAAAGGCTGAGGCCGGGGGGAGTTGGCAGAATCAGCCTGGCATGCGGTGCAGAGTCGCAGCTGGTGAAGCCTTCGTTGTAAGAGTGGAGACAAGTTGTGAGACTATGGAGCCCCAAACCCCAACTAAAGCTTCTCAAACCCCGAAGCTCTTGAACCAGGCCTAAACCCCAGAAGCCCGAAAGACCCCAAACCTCTAAACACCTAGGTCCCAAATCCCTAAATCCCCTAAAACCCTCGCCTGGTGCGATTGTGAGCCTCGAAAACCCTCAACCCGAATCTAGCCCATTATACTGTAATTGTCCTAAAATAGTATTAGTAGTTATTCAGGCCCCTAAAGTACACGAAATTACAGCAAGAAGGCCCCTATATTAAAGCCCTGAGGAGGCCTTTGCCGAGGACTTTGAGACCCCGCCAGGACCTCGGCGATCTCGGAGCGAACCGGAGCAGAGTTGAGAGAACCGGTTTTGGGTATCACACACTTAGTGTAATCACTTCTTTATCTTACTATACTGATACTATACCATACTATCAACTATGACATGCTACAAGTAGAGAAGTAGTAGTTACTTCATGCCTTGAAGGGCTTTGGGTATCTTTCGGGTGCGTGGGGCTTTCGTTTTCTGCATTTAGGGTGAAGTAATACACTAGAGTGTTCTATTGCCTGGTCTAGACCACAAACGGCAGCACTGTAATGCAATGCGACCTGATTTAGTACAAGACAATGTCTCTGTTTGTTAGGAAATCTTGATCTGGGAATCCGCCTCGCGACACTTGAGTCGTCTGAGGCTTGCAATGCATATGCTCTGACCTGACACTGCAGACAGACCGCAGACCTTGGATTCCCCGCAGAGCTTCTTTGAAGTTTACTGCATAGGTCTCTGTCCGGGACGGAAGCCGAGGCCCAGTAGCTGCGGAAGCAGCCCGGCACTCAGAAGGTAGAGGCTTCGCATAGTGGTCACAGTCAGATGCGTCTTCCTTCTTGCTGCCTGCTGCATCAAGAAGGCCTGAAGGTAGCCATCGATCGTTTGCCGGATTTTGCCGGTATGCTGCGCAGCCTGCTGCGCCGGAGCATCGATGTCAGCATCTCCCAGCACCGGGTGGCGACGTTGACCATGAGCCGAGCGCCGGTCAATGCATTCAACAAAGCGTTCCTTCACCGCAGCTGGGGCGCAGTCAATGCAGGATTTGGTGATCTCGGTGAGTGTATGTAGGTTGCCTTTCCATCATGGCGATGTCAGGTTGCTACAGACCCTCCGTGCTGCTCTTCAAGATGTCCAGCACGAAGCCAAGGCGCGAACCATTCGTTGCAGTGATGTTGTTGGTTTGAGGCGCGAAGCCCCAGCCCAGGCGGTTGTCCTGACCAGCGATCTGAAGTGCTTCTGCGGTGGTTTAGACCTGACAACCTTTACGCAACCGCGAGCAGAGTCACCAGCTCAGTTGCAAGCAGGGGCATCCTCTTGAGTCCTGGCAGAGGCGAAGAGGGTACGATTCGGTTTGTCATGTTCGAAAAAGTCCAACAGGCCGCTCAACAAGTAACAAGTGCTACCTGCAAAAGGAATCTCTTCAGGCAGGTTGCGCTGTGAACGAAGCCCTGGCCAGCTGGCTGAGGCTGTTTAGTTTCTGGACTGAGATGGAGGAGACGTGGCGATCTCTGTACCTGTATCCCTTGCCTACAGTTGCGGCCATCAACGGTTCCAGCCCTGCGTGGGGCCGCTCGGCCCAATCTCTTATGCTTCCAAAGGTAAACGATTCAGAAAGGGCCGTTGGACTAACTTGGACTATGACTGCGATGAGAACCCTTTTTCGGGGTGCAGGTTTGAATGTCTTGGCCGCTTTCGGCCGCTCCACCCTTTGGACTTACGTAGCATCGTACCGTGCCGTATGCTCTCAGTTCAGAGCTTTATCCGGCGCGCTATGGCCAGCTGTTCGGGGCTGACCATCGGTGTGGGCTCTTGTAAGCATTCAACCCCAACTAGCGGATGACCTCGAGGCCTCACTTGCCTATGTCCGTGCCCGCATAAGACCGGGGCTCAAACGTTCTGCAGCTGATGCTCGGGGTACTACCTCAGAGCGAGTTTTGGGGACGGTTTCCTCCGGACACAAATGCGGAGGAGATCCTTTCCCTTGCCTGAATCCCGAGTGATCTTGGAGAGATCTCGAGGAAGGGGCGGCTGGAGGAAAGTTCTTGCAGTGTCTACGTGTCTCCTTGTCGGGATTACTGACGAGCCTTGACATGGGGTACAACCAAGATACCCCGGAATCTTAAAGCCCGTTCAGGTTGCGTGATGGCCCTCAGCTGCGATCACCGGATCATGGTCTCCAATGACCGCGCCATCATCGGCTTGAACGAGGCTGCCATAGGACCGTGGCGGGTTTGGGGTTAATTGAGTGGGCCTGGGTTTCGGTTCTAGGGTTAGGGGTTTGAAGTTGAAGGGGCTGTCTAATCTAGGCGTCTGTCCTCTTTGGTTCAGGAGCAGTTTGAGAGAAGATGTGCAGGAGTGCAGCCATCGCGGTGGATGCAGGTCGGGTCCATCATGCGACGTCCGCTGCGTTTGAACCATGTGGGGGAAGCGAGGGCAGACCAAGCGCTAAAGTGCTGCCAGAGCCTCGCAGCAGATCTAACAGGGTGGATGCTTAGACCTTAGAATGAGAAGAGGGCAAGAGAGAGAGCGAGCGAGCGAGGAAGAGAGTATGCCTGTCTTGCGGGTAGGCCTTGCTGGAGCGTGTTGTGGGCTACCGCGAGGCCGCCCAGTCAGAGTCAAAATGTAGAAAAACGTGGACAGGCTGACTTTGACATTGTGAGCTTCTGCGAAGGCCGAAAGGTTGCTGCTGCAGGGGCAGCTGCTCGGTGCTCCACACGCAGCACAGCTAGGAGCTTGGGATACGGGTGAGTCAAGTCAATGTCAAGTCAGCTGAACTGTATTTGTATTCCCTAGACGCATTGCATCAATCTGCTTGCCAGACTCCGAACGGTTCCCAGACGGTTGCTTTGTGAGGACTTGTAGATGAGCTTTGCGAAGCTCAAGACTTGCACGAGCTGGCAACGCAGCGAGCACTGCACCTGGCATCAACGCCTCCTGCGGCCTACGCTGCTTGCAAGCGACCCCTAGCTGCGGGATTCTGGGAAGGGGTGGTCGTAGGTCTGAGACGCCTCGCCATGGCATCTCAGGAAACTTTCGGAATTGGGTCTGCGAGCTCTCTGGGCCACAGAGTGTTGAAGCAAAGGTGAGCGCTGTCCTGCGTGATGAGTGCCAGAATGCTGTCAAAGCACAGCTGGAAAGGCTCCAGAAGAAGGCAACATGAGCTATTCAAGCGAAGATCGGGAACGTCAAGTCGGACGAGAGGCACTTCGAGATTGAGGCCTGCAACGGTCTGCAGCTACCAGGGAAGCCAGCACCGAGCCGTCATATGCCACTCCGCCGCTTCCGACGCCCACCAGCAGCTTGAAATCCCTGGACGCCGCTGAGTGGCTGTGGAAAGAAGCTCAGAAGCTCCTGGCTGTGCTTGGGCTCCGGGTACTATAGTTGCTATATAAGTATTAATATTATTACTCTTATTACCATTGTTATTACCATTATTATTATTATCATCATCATCATCATCATTATTGTTATTATTGTTATTATTATTTCTTTTATAGTAGCAGTAGCAGAGTAGCAGGGGTCAGGGTCAGGACAAGAGAACCGTGACGGCAGCCTGGCAGTTTGAGATTCGGCGGCTCTGAACATGGCATGCAGGTGGACCGAGATGCTAGTTTCATGTCAAGCTCTTGTTTGCTCAAGCTGTTTTTTTTGGAGCAGCTGCCCCTGACGAAGCTGTACAGCAGCCGGGACTCAATCAAGCAAATGTGTGTGTGTGTGTGTGGCTGTAAATTGCTCGACTCCTAGCCGACTACTGTACTGACTAGGTATGTTACGCATGTTGTCACCGCATGGAGAGTCTGTCATCCGTGTGCAGGTTATGGCGTATCTGTGGAATGCACTGCGGGAGGACCCCTGCGGAAGGTCTGGTGATGATGGTGATAATGATGATATCGATCTATAATAATGACGATAATTACTGTACGGGAAGCCTGCGCCAACAGCGATTTCGGTCGACTCCCAGACAGATCCGCGACGCTGTGTTTCTATCCAGACTTAGCACTCAGCTCCAGGAGATTACAGGCACCATCGACGACTTCCGTGAGAAGGGAGCCTGGGGAGCACTGAAGGATGCCACCTTGGATGCAGTGGACCTGGTTCAGGATGCAGGAGAGCCCCACGTATTACTGTTTTGGGGGTTCCTTATTACGAGTATGGGATAGTATACCACCCCTAAGCCCTAGGTTCCGGTGAAGCTTTGCGCCTGCGGGGTGCTAATGAATGCGCAGGAGGCGTTCTCGTTAACGGCACCGCACAGCTGCTCTCCCTTGAGCCTTGGGCGATGATCGGTTGCCTCCTTTTTGAGGGTTAATCCGTGGATTTAGAGAGAGTATATGTGCCTCTCCGATCCACGTGTGCGAGGAACGGCCCTTGCTGCGCATCGAGCCCGATGGTCGGGCGCCGGAGTCGGGCGATGAGGCGTTGTCAAGGGAACGTCCGACTCAAGATAACATAGCCTTGCAGCTGCTGGTGTGGACTTGCAGAAAGATGTCGGAGACCAGCAACTGTAGCGGTGCAAGCCGCAGTAGAGTATTTTTTGGTTAGGGTGTGCATTCGCCAGATCACGAACATGGCACAGACAACAGCAGTTGGGGGTTGCACGCGGGAGAGCAGGAGATCAGATCGCACTCCCTGGATCAAAATGCTAGTCTGGGTATGCTGCCGAACTCGTCTTTGAATGTGATGGGTTTTGGCAGAACTATCGGTGAGGGGATCTGCTCATGCGACCAGGAGGCATCCGAAAAGCATTTCTTTCAACAGCTACAGGGGGTTTTTACCTAACCCCTATGTGGATCAATCCCGAGTGAACCGCACGGAATATCTTGTCTGGTCTGAAACGCATGCTTCCAGGTGCAGATCAGCCTGTCAAATGGCAGCTTTGGCATGCAGAAGCGCATGGATGCAGGCAGTAGCTCTCTTCACCAACACACCAGTCATCGTTCCAGAACAGTCGGGCCGACCCCAGGTTGATGGGAAATGCCTGACCCGGTCTTAATCTCAAGAGCGGACCCAGGTCAGCCACCAGTCATGGCCAAAGTTTATGCCGTGGACAGCATCTCCGAGCCTCCGAGAGCGCGTGTGATGCGCATCTCCGGCTTGTTTCGAGCTATCGAAGGTCGTCACTCTACTTGGGGCGAAGTTTGACTCACTGCCTGACTTCCTGCAGATGATGCCAGCAATCAATTCAGACCGATTCGTTTCATCCCCGTAGCCACGCGTAGGTATGCAGCTGGCATCCGTGCTCAAACTCCGAGGCATGGACACCGGCGAGGAGGTGCTTGTGGACATCGTGCGAGCGCACTCGGACGTGATCCCAAAGCAGCCGGTGTCGTGGGTTGTGGATGAAGTTGGAAGGGCAGTGGTGGAAGTTCGAGAGAAAGGCCCTTGCGATGCAATGCGCCGAATGGTGTAGAGTGTAGATGTTTGAATGATTTTTAGCTTGAATGCGGCAACCTCATCAGAGACAACGAGCACTCCTTTGCAGGTCCGGGTGTCTTGAAGGATGGTGTTCTGGACACGGTGGATATCGTCAAGGCATGAGAGACCATTAGGACGAGAGTTTTGCTCGGTGAAGTGCCAGCACCACGCAGCGAGGAAGGCGCCACCGTGGCCTTGACGGGCGCGCAGCGTTGCATCGCCACGCTGCGAGGTGGGGTTGGCTGCAATGAACCCAACCATGGCTAGCAAACGCAGAACTGGAGGTAAATGCAAATTCCCAACACTAGTACTCAGGCGCCACATGCCCCGCGATTACTGATGAGCGTTTGTGGACCGCTTCGCCCAAGATCGCTTCAACTTTCCGACAAACCTGCAGCGCTCATACAGTCTTCCAGAGCTTGAGGTGATGCCGTTTCCGCTGAGCCGCTGGCACCCTGCAACCCTTCCCTGGAGCCCTTCTGATGCAGTTACAACGTTGCGCAAGCCGTGCGGTACCGTGCAGGATCATGGGTTTATGGGAAGTATATGGAAGTATTGTGTAGTTCTGTTATAAGATGTACTTGTACTATGATTTATGTCATGAGTACGCATATCACAGCAGTATTTGCAGTAATCGCCCGGTTTTGGTTAGCCAACCTTTGCTCTTTCGTCTGTCCGGGTTTCAAACTCTGCACAATGCTTCCCCAAGCTCGAGTACACGCAACCCCTGTAAATGCACACGTGCTGATACCAGGCAATCATAACTACATGTGACGGCATGGATAGACACACAACAGCATGACAAAAACGATAAGCGCGCAACGAAAATCTACAGGAGAGAGAGAGAGAGAGAGAGAGAGAGAGAGAGAGAGAGAGAGAGAGAGAGAGAGAGAGAGAGAGAGAGAGAGAGAGAGAGAGAGAGAGAGAGCGACGCAGCACCCGCCGACAGAGCAACAAGGATCCTGGCAACAGGAGTGGCAGCCAGCAGCAGCGACAGCCACATGGTCTGGCTGGGTACACGGCGCCGATGGAGGGCGCTTCGCCCTAACATACGACCCCAACAACGACCCATGGCTCTGCAGCGAGGCTACCAACAGCCACGACCACCACGAACACCAGCCGAGCACCTCAACCCTCCAAACAGAGGAGGGGACGGCCGCCCCCCGACCACAGGCCCAAGGGCAACCACCACACAACCAACAGCCAGCAATGAGCTCGTCGCAGCAAACACCACAGACAGCTGCAGCCACCCAGAGCCGTGAACAACCCGCCAATAGCCACAACCACGCAGACAGCCATGACCAGCCCGCACAAAGCACTGCCACCGCCACCGCCACGGGCGAGACCGGCAGGTCGACTGACACAGCATTGCCACACGAGCCAACTGACCCCACCGCAGCAGGGCCAAGCAACACGCGCGCGGCCATCCCACCACAAGCTCCAGCAGACCTCGGCCGGGGACCAGCGCCGCACCCTCCACACCCCAACGACGAGCTTACAGACGGATGCCAGGAGCAAGGGGGGGACGCAGGGGGCGGCGAAGGCTGCACGGCTGCAGCCAGCAACAAGCATGAAGGACAGGGGGATCAGAGAAGAGGGAACAAATGGCAGAAGGGGGAGATCAAAAAGGAGTTCGCCAGAAGGGGGATCGACAAACCAGCCCACCTCACTTGGAACCAAGCTGGACCGCTGGTGGGCATGCAAGCATTTGCCCCGGACGACGATGAGGAGGACGAAGATGACGATACGGACACAGCAACGACGCCACAGCAGACAACGGCGGGGGCAGTACCCCAGACGGGCAGCAAGGAAGCCACAGAAGCACAGAGGCGCTATGAGGAGGCAGAAGCGGCAGCGGGGAGGGAACCCCAGAGGGGCAACAAGGAAGCCACAGAAGCACAGCGGCGATACGAAGCCAACAGGGCTCTTTTCGCCACGGCACTGAACAAGCACCTGGAGCCTTGGACGCCACCAACACAGTCAGCAGCCGCCGGACGACCGTCATCACAACCAGCAAGTTCAGCCGCAACGGACAGCACCCACCAAGCCTCGGCAGCCACCGCCACGCCACAGCCAGGACGGGGAACAGCCACCGGACGACCGCCGCCACAACCAACAAGCGCAGCCGCGACGGGCGGCACCTCCCAATCCCCAGCAGCCACCGCCACAGCAAAGCCAAAGCCAAAGCCAGATCGGGGAACACCCCGAGAACACCCCCCGCACACCACAACGACACAGGATCAACAACGGTACCACCACCAAGCGGGAGCACGAGCCAGCGGGGGAGCAACGACACCATCAGCACGCCACCTGACAGCACGAGCAGCAGCAGCAGCGGGCAAAGCCAAGGACCCATGCCGCTCGACTCCCCCATATCATGGGTGGAAGGCGGGAGTCGTTACATCGGCTCTTGGGGAGGCTACCTACCCCCACGAACGCTCCCTCCAGAGCTGCCGCTCAGCAGGTACACACATGGCCACTTCCGGTACATAGGCCACGGCAGCTGGGTTGGGGCAGTGATGGCACGCAATGCCCAAACCTCTCCGAGCTACAACACAGCTCGCCTACGGGGCTTTGCTCGCGTGCGGCAAACCGCCGGCAGGGGGGGGGGGGGCTTTCTCGATGGGGATGCAATTCGAGTTACACCCCCTGAACCAAGGGGAGCCCCGTGGCACTTGTTTATCAGGGCCACCCCCCGCCAAGCCGAACCGGGGAGCCTACCCCTACGCCCCGGACACTACCGCTCACGTGGCAGCAGCAGCAGGGGTGCTGGAGAATAGAAAACATGGACCCAGAGGACGGGGAGCTGCTCACCCGTGCACGCCTAGACTCCACGGGGAGACCAGCACAGCTCAGTGCCCACCTGCAAGAACACGAGCTTGAGCAGCTCCAGCGGGACACCGCCACCCTCGCCACGATCCGGGCAGCAAGGCATACGGTCCAGATTCCCGAACGTGACCCACACGAGCCACGAGCCTACAGAGCAACAGCCCTTGCGCAGAGCCAGCAGACGGGGGAGCTCCCCCTCATCTATCCAGCAGACGAAGCATGGGGAGAGGAAGCAGTGCACCCCTGGGCCGTGCACATGCTGAGGGGGAGCCCTCAACCCACCACCGAAGCCACACCACAACAACCCCAAAGCCACCACACCAGTGCAGCAGAACAGTCACAGCCAACCACTGCCCACCAACACACACAGCCAGCGGAACGACCGCCAACAGCACATCTTAGACCACAGCCGACACAGCCCTCCAGCAGCAGTCAGGGTAGCCAGAACCCGACCACACACCACGGTCCACAACAACCCCAGAGCCACACACAAGCAACAGAACAGTCACGACCAACAGCCACAGTCAGCACGAGGGCAGACCAGGAGAATACAGCCACCGCAGAAAAACCAACAGCAGACACAACGCCAACCACACCAGACACAGCAGCGGGCCCAGAGGCCAGTGAAGGCACACCGCCAGACAAGCCCACGCCCGATGCGGACACAGCAGGGCAAGCCAAAGATCCACCAGCCACCCCAGGGGACACCCTGGACCACCCACACCACCACACAGCCCCCGACACCACAACAGGGGGAGGAACTTTCTCCTTTTACTCCGCAGCAGCACGCAAAGCCTTCCAGCCGGCACAAGCATACGGACAACAGAGACTGGCACCTACACCGAAGAGGCCTCCGCCACCACCCCCCAGTGACTCAGAAACAAGCTGGCCCAGTGAGGACCCACCAGAAGCAGACCACACCGAGCTCATGCAGACGGGGAGAACAGCACCATCCCCCAGCAGAGGAGACCCGCCCAACGGGCAGGCAGACGCCCCCCAAGGGGAGCAGACAACCACATGCGATGACCACAGCCACACCACCGACGCAGCAGCAACAGACACAGGCACCACACTGCCATGGCATGCTGCCTCCATACGGCCAAGCAGCCCTCAAGCCACAGCACCAGCCGACAACACCACAGATGAGGAAGATCCCGACCTCCTCCCGTGGCTCCTACAGATGGAGGAGGAACGCAAGCGGGGACAAGCCACCAGCTCCACCGACACCCCCTTGAAGAAGGCGCGGCACCAAGCAGCCGACCTGATGCGAAGCATCAGCGAGGAGACCCTAGCAGCAGCAGAGCAAGCACAGGGGGAGCCTCAAGCAGCGTCAGCCCGGATACAAGTCACGGGCAACGAAGGGGACCACCTGGACAGAGACAGAAGAGTTAGAGGGGACCAAAGAGCAGTGGGGAGCAAGGCGCAGGCTCAAGCCGAAGCGGCGGCGGAACTCCTCCAAGAAGCCATGGCCATGGCACGCAGCATAGAGCTGTACGGGGTGGAAAGCCACCTAGCTGCCGCTGCTACAAGCCTCAGTTTGGCGATGGGGGGGACATGGGCCGGAGGGGGATCACCCCCCCGCCCACGCCAAACGCCTTCCAAATCGCCGCGCTCGTGGCGGGCATCTATGACGACAGAGTGCAACGAGGGGACCCGCCCACACAGGGGGAGCTAGCGGAAGTCATGGAACTGGCTGCAAAGCGGCTCCGCGCTCCTGTGGGGAGGCCTACGATCCTCCAACTGGCAGCTCACCCACGACGCGACCGACGCGGCAGAAGAGGCAGAAGTGGTGCTCCAAACACTCTTGGCGACCTACCCGCTAGGCATGGACCGCCTGGGGGTGCTACGGAACCTCTTGGACCAGGCAGCAGCTGGAGTGGACGCGCTGGTGGGAATCTACCCACACAGGGGGGCGCAAGAAGCTATGCGCACCCACCCGAACAGAGTGGCGGCACCACGCGGGGGAGAAGACCTACCACGAGCCGAACGTGGGGGACTACCACAACAACGAGCGCTACGAGACGAAGGACCTGACGCCACGCACGTCTTCCGAGCCAAGAAGAAGCTGCGACAGCTCCTCCCTTTCCTCGAGGGGGAGACCCAAAAGCAGGCCACAGCCGCACTGGGGGAGCTTGACGCCTGGACCCGCAGCTACTGGGGGAGCGACGTGGAACTCGTCAGTGACGACGGGGAGACGACAGGGAGCAAGGCGGCCAGTACCTCGACAAGACCTACCACCGCTGCGGGGGCTGGCCTTCCTACTGAGTTCCCACCACGAGCGTCATCTGAGCCGCGACGCCGTTTCTCCAACCCCAGTTCTCTCGACAATGATGACTATAGGGGGTTGTTGTTTTTGGGGTTTTGGGGGTTCGTCCTTCTTTGGTGCTGCCACTGGAGCAACTAACCCAGAGCCTCTTAGGGATGCTTCAGCCTGGGGGCCCAACGGTACCTGCAACTAGCTGTGTGATAGGACGTGTTGTTCCGAATGAGGCCTCTGTGTAGACCCCAAGTACTGCTAGTCTCACCTTGGGGGCACTGCACAACTCCTGCGCACAGCTTGCCACTAGGGACTTCAACAGGGCTTCTAGCAGTTACGTTGTACTACAGTGTGCGCAGCAACAGTGCAGCCCACAAACACAGGGGAGAACCCGGGGAGCGAAGTACACTTGCCCTGCCCATGACTACTTTTTGTTACGTTTTTACCTGGGCCCAACACGAACTCCCCGGGAACCCAAATGGTGTGCAGCCCTTTCTGAAACCTGTAGCAAGCAAAGAAGCAGGGGAATGCAGCACATGTACCGGTAGGCCCTTGGAAATACTAGTTACGGTCAGCCAGCTTGTTGCACTTTCCCGGCATTGCCCTGCAGACTAGTGTTGCCAACCGGGGGGAACAAACCAGCGAGCCCTGCGTGGGGGATGTAGCCATAGGGGCGCGGCGAAGAGGCCGGGACGCGGGCGGTTTAGCGTAAAGGGTGGGGCTCGCTGCAGGAAAACCCGGGACACACTAAGTAGTTCTCTGCCGAGCTCAGGAAGAACCCCAAAGCCAACCGCTCACTAACACAGTGGGTGGGTTGGGCGGGCCAATGGCCTGAGGGTCTGAACGACCCCTACGCCCAGCAGAAAGAAAGAAAGAGAGAGAGAGAGAGAGAGAGAGAGAGGGTGAGCTGGGCGGGCCTATGGCCTGGGGGGCGCGCGCGACCCCTACGCCCTGCAGAAAGAAAGAGAGAGAGAGAGAGAGAGAGAGAGAGAGAGAGAGAGAGAGAGAGAGAGAGAGAGTGTGAGCGAAAGAGAGACAGCGAGAGAAGGCGGAAGCTTCCTGTTTTGCTTCCTCTTAAACCGAGTTCTTGCTTAAGCTCACCCACAGAAGTGCCCCTGCGAACAGCAGCGCTGGTCAGTCATGCTGTCGTGTCGGTTTCTCCGTGTTTGCAGCCAGTGGGGACGACCCCGCCACGGAGTCCTGCCGAGGATGTCTGTGCTGCAGAGCTTCATGTCATGTCTACCTCGGGGTAGGCTTCGGGGCTTCAGGTAGGCGAAGGCAGTTTCGTGCGAGGTTCGGGCTGGTTCGGGGTGTCGAGGCGGGGACCGGCTTTGAGGAGCACTCTAAAGGTGCAAAGTGCACAGTTTCTTCAAGTTTCACGGTCACTTTGGCGCTGGACCCTGGATGCGCGGATCCCCTCCGAAAAGGGTGGTGGGGGCCATAGAGCAAGCAAGAGAGAGCTCTGCTCGCCCTCCATGCATTGCAGAGTGTGTGTGTGTGTGTGTGTGGACCTCTGTTACCAAGAGGAACCGTTTTTGAAACACGTTGGACAGTTGTGCTGAATTACAGAAAATTGCAGGGGGCAGAGGGTCTCATTTCACGGCCTCTGCCAACGAAGCTCCGTGATATTGAGACAGGTAAACGTACCTGCAGTGGTCGGCATGGGCACTTTCGTGCAGCTTGTGACCACACAACTGTTGATTGCGAGTAGGAGTGCAGTGCAGTTTCATGTGCATGTCTGGGAGATTTTGCCTTGTACAGTGGAAAAGTCAGAGATCAAGTGAAGATGAGCCTTGAGGCCAGATAGGTACCGGACCCCCTGGAAGCTTCATGCTTTCGAGATACATCAAGCTGTGCTTGATAACCAGATTGATTAGTGGCTGCGCGATGGATGTCTAAGTGTGTCCCAGGTAGTTACAAGCTGGTCTTGTATTCGTTTACCGCGCTACCTGCGGCGGGGTTAGCCCGTGCGAGTACCTGCCAGGGTGGATCTGATAAAGGCAGGGATACATTGTTTTGGGCCCGTCGTGGTCCTCACAGGTCCGACTGAATTTGCTGCTCCGATGGTGCAGACATCTGATTACTTCAGTCGCGATGTTTTCTCTGCTCCTGACTTAATGTCAGGTTTGATGCCAGGTTTCATTGCAGGTCCTGAATTTTTGCAGATCCGATGGAACCAACGGCTTTTCTATCCGCAGACCACGATTTCAGCTCCGAGACACAAGCCTGTAGCAATCTTTTGCGATCATGTCGTGGACCCGTGAACAAGATTGGGCCAAGTCGTCCTGGGCTAGTTCGTCTTGGGAGAAGAAAGGATCGTCGGGTTGGAACAACCGTGACTGGCAAAAATCCCCTCAACAGTCTGTTCCCAGCACCAATGTTGCCATCCCATCGTCTTTTACCAGTGACTGGGAGTGTTACGACAAGAATGCTATTTCTGGCAAGAAGTTCTTTCGTAACATCCAATCCACGCCCTGGTCTACGAAAGCTGGACTGGCTGGAAAAGATGTCGCCGATCTTTGTGTCTCAGACCTGACGAGAAAAGGTCTTGATGACTTCAGTCTCCGCTGTTTGTCCAATGGTGAATTTCAGAGCTTAGTATTCGTGAGGTCGATTTCAGAAGCAGTGTTTGTGACTAACCTGCTTCGTCACATTCGGCAAGACCGGATTGATCTTGATGCCGTGGCAGCAAATATGCACGGCCCAGCTCCGCCTGACAAGCACAGGGAGTCTGCGAGATTTATGCAGCCATTGCTTGGCGAAATTGTTTCAACAATCAAAGCCAATTCGCCTCCCCCGGCGGATTCAAGCCAGCAATCGCCTGAGAGTGAACAGCTTGCTCGTGCGAAGCGAAAGTTGAAGGAAGCTGGGATTGCTCTTACTCCAGAGAAGAAGCAGGCCAAAACTGGCCCAAAGCCCACCGCTTCACCTTCACCGTCAGCTGAGCAGATTTTGAATGCGGAACTCCCGAATCCGCCGAACTCTGTTCCGAGTTCCAGCTCCCCTGATGTTGTTGAAAAATGGCTCAAGAAGCATCAGAGCCAGTTTCGTGGTCAAGCTGCAGCTTTTAAGAAACATGTGGCTGATGTTTGCTCTGTGCTGAAAGATTCAGCCACTGATCGGCAAAGCCTGGCAGATCTCGCTATCAAGTACGGCTTGAAGAAAAGCCATGCCAGCAAGATGTCATTCACCAATTTGGCTTCGTTCATTGGTGCATGTCAGTTTGAATCAGCTTGACTAGCTACCCAAGCAAAAACGGTGCAACATCAGCCGATTCAGGTCCGTAAGAGGCTTGCTTCAGCAGTGTGCACGCTTGGTACAGCAGCAGCTTTCATGTTGGAGTTTGGCGATGGAATACCCAAGACTCCGCTGATTTGGGTGCATACATTGATGTCGTTGGTGTTGTTGTTTTATCTCAATGCACCCAGCCAGGATGATTCACACAGATTCAAGATTGTTCGGAGATTGCAGCAGTTCGGAGTGGATCCAGATACTCTGCATTATTCTCTGTTTGAGAAGCCGAACACTGTATATTGCATTTTTCAAGTTGATTTCGACATGGGTCGATTTCGTTCGGGCTACCGTCAGCCCTCATCACTTCTGTATGTGGGAAGCACTGCTGTCGGTGCAGCCAAGCGGCATTTGAACCGCATGGCAGTCTACAGAAGACTTCAAAGAACCGAATTTGTGGATGCAGAATTGTCCCTGAGATATTGGGCATCCCAACACAACCTTTTCCAGTTTGTGCTTGTTCCGCTGGAATTTTGTGACAGCTACCAGCGAGCTTGGACTGTTGAGCACGAACTCATTGCTCAATGGCAGGCACCTTTGAATTATCCCAGAGCAATGTCTCTCATTAAGAAGACCGCTCTCGGTTTCCGAATTTCGTCCAAACGCAGAGGGTCATTGTATTGCACCTTTGGCCTCCGACTTTGGCGCAAACTGCGAAAGCGCATGTTTGGTCGCAGTTCGAAATTCTTCATTCATGACTCTCGGGAGTTAGCCTGGGGGCTTCTGTTTAAGCTGGCATCGAGAACCCGAGCATCCTTTGAAACAGCGAAGCTGCTCCGATCCAACAAGACGGCTGACGAGGAAGTGTATGCCCTCATCAAACTCAGTCGCAATATCGAAAACCCTCATCGCAACAGGGTGCAAGGAATACTCAAAGGTGTAGCCAAGTTTCGCAAGAAGATGCACTGGCCACGGACTTCCCGACCTTTGGGAGTCCTGCCAACTGCGTCTCCTTCGTTTTCCAAGGAGTGCGAGAAGTGGTTAAAAGACCTCATCCTCCGGTACAAGTATCTTTTTCCATCTTTTCATGTTCCAAAGAACAGCCTACGTGAAGTTCCGCACCAGAGTATCAAGAAATTTCTCCACAACTTCCGATCTTGGGAAGAAACGATGTGGGAGCACGACTTTGATTTGGAGTCGGTGCACTGTCCGTGTGAGCAGTTTGCAGGAAAACTTCCTGCTCATTGCTTCGTGTCTGGCCACGTAGCCACAGGTTTGGAGAACCTGACCAAGCTACTACCAGGCTGTTCGAGCATCTTATCGGCCAGTGCCGCGAGCACCTTTTTCCCAGGCCGCAATCACTGGATGGCCAAGTCCAGAGCTCTGTTTGATCAGTGGCTCAAGAGACACAAGCTACCAGCGACGTTGCATCCAATTTTTCAATCCTTTTGTGACCACCAGTGGCAGCAACATGTTGCAGCCCTGGAACAATCAGACAGACTACACTGGGCTTTGGTACAGAAGGTGAAGTCTGCCTTGCACTCAGATTTTGTTCTGTACAACGAAGATCATCATCCGAATCATGTCGTGTGCTATTGTCCTCGCTTCTTCCTTCGAGGAGTTAGCACCACATGGAACGATCCCTCTGTGTTTCGTACTCTTGATGGTACCCCTGAAGAATGGAGACAGCGCATTTTGGAGCGCGTTCCTCGAGATCTGTCCAGAAGATACGCCTGGGCCTTCAAAGAAACAGCTCCGCTGCCTCAAGGCACTGTGTTCCTGAAACGGAAGAAACAGTTTGCCAAGGGACGGACCATCATTTCGTATTCCAATTCGTTGTGCAGCAAGCTATTGGAGCTGACCTCCATTGCGTTAACCTTAATGGTCAAGACGCTGTTTGCTGACAGCCCAGGCATGCAGAGCATGCCACAACTCTGGAGGTCTCTTCATGCTTATTGGGCGAAACCCAGCCAAGAGGAAGACGTCGAATGGAACGACGATCTCGTGGGATTTTTCAATGCAGTTCCCCGAAAAGACATCATGCACGCAGTGCATTTGATTGTCCAAGAATACTGCCAAACTTCTGGCTGTTCGATCCTCTCGATCGATATGTTGTCAAAAACGGGACACCCGGGCAAACCTCGGGGGAGAACGAAATCAAACTTAAAGAGGTGTTGGGTTTCTGATGTTCCGCTGATTGTGGATCTATCCTTCGCCACGGGAGTTTTTACAGCTGCTGGAAAGTGCAGGCAGCAAGTGGAGGGGACGTGTATAGGCAATCAAATATCGCCGATCCTCTCCGGACTTCCTGTACTCCTGGCCGAGCGGCAGTTTTTGCAATCTTTGCCGACGGCCATCCAATCGTCTTTCTTGTTTCTCCGTTACGTCGATAACAGACTGATTCTGGGACCTCAGAAAATTCTACTGTCGTCCCAACTCCGGAGATTCTGCGATCCTAACTTTTATGATGGGATTCAGTTGGAAACTGTGTCAGACCATCAATGGTTGGGTTTTACCATTTGCGCCAAGACTCGCTCAGCAACTTTTAATCTCCCGGAGCAACCATGGCAGATCCGCTCGCCCAACAGCGCTGGATCGTGGCAGCTGGCAGCCTCGGGATACTTTTCTCGAGCATCTTTGATTCGCCAGTACTCCTGGCCCCCCGAGTCAAGACCGGGACAACTTCGCAGACTCAAGCAACTGTATGTACAGGCAGGTTTTCCTGTGAATGCGTTGCAATGAAGTCAACAAATAAGTCTGTCGATTGAGAGTTTCGCTGCCTCTTTGCAATGTTTTTGTCCCTAATTGTGCACGTGAGCTACTGATTCAGTACCATAGCTGCATTGGTTTTCAGCTGGATATCGGCCTGTTGGAGGAATATTTCAACCCAGAGCCATGGCCCAGCAATACCATTTTCACTTCTACGGAGGACCCCCTGGAGTGCAGACTTCAAGCGGACCGCAACCTCCGGTTACAATTCTTTCGACTCCTCAGGAAGCTAGCAGAGCTCGGTCGGTTTCGGTACACCCACCACCTCGAGCTCCGCTTCCAATTCAACTCACACCGGGGGAGCCGGCCAAGTCTACTCACCCCAGCCGTGAGCGTCATGATCGCAGTCGCTCGAGACGACGACGGCGTCGACATCATCGGCATGAACGTCACCCTGAGGGACCTCCCGCGGCCTCAGTTCGACCAGTTCTGCCCCCCCCTCAGCCTCCTACTCGACCACCAACAAGGTCGGTCAGTGCTGTTCCTCCGATGCGCCCACCTTTTCGTTCGGCCAGCTTAGAAAACATGCCACCCCGGCCTAGACCGAGATCTATTGAGCCGGCTTCTGTCCGTTCTCGGCCTCATGAAAACAAAGGGCCCAGCAACAGTCCACAGCGACCGCCGGGGCAATGGGTACCTAGTGTTCCTGCTGGGAATCTGAGCCAAAGGCCAGTAACACCCAGAGTTCAAGCTCCTGCTTCGCAGTCTCAAGCAGCTACTGATGCATTACATCAAGCTGCTCAAGCTTTTAGAGCTCCCGGCAATGCACAAAGCAAACCGGAGACAGGCCCGATTTTGGAGAACAAGGAGCCTGTCGCGGCAGCTGTCTCACCGGAGTTTCACAAGAACACGTCGCCCAAGACACCTCCCAAGAATCCGGCTCCAAAGAGCCCAGTTCCTCCGGCTCAATCCGGTTTGATTTCTGTTGATGAGGAACAGCTATTTCATGCTGCTCATCGCAGCAGCTATGAACAACTGCGAGAGCAAATCACAGCTCGAGCCAAAGGCCGCAATGCTGTCGATTTCTATGAGGAGGGAATGAGTTCTCTCTTGGCGTATATGTTCTTTGTTTTGCATTATCATGAGAATTTTCTCACAACTGAAGGCTTGCATACGTGGCCTATTATCCCACATTCTCATATGCGAAGATTCACTGATCGCATCACTTTTACTCGGCAACGTTCATTGCCAGTTTCCAAAATCCTCAAAGAGGATGTTGAGGATGTGCTGAAATTTTTGTTGACCCGATTTGGCCAGGCAGACCGACCTTTTCTGCCTGTGATTCCTATTGGCCAACGGGAGATTGTCACTCTTGCCCGGTCCATTTTGGCCAGCAAGATACCATATAAGGCAATTTTTCAGCATGATGCCAAGGCGTATGCCATGCCCCAAGAAGCATTGCATGTTTGGGAGTTTCCAGTGGCACATATGCCAGGACCTGAAGAGCAGACCAACTGCTATTATCTTGGGGACACGGGACCACGGCCGAAGGCCTGGTCGGCATCCTCACGTTGGGCAGGGTCATTCGCTCTAGCGCCGAAGCTGTACATGTGGCGCCGCACGATCATGTGTGCTCCTTTTATGGCAAAGCCACACAAAACGTGTACTATGAAGAGAGCAAGTTAGACTTCGTGTCAAAACTGCACCACTCCACGAAGAATTCCGCAGGAGTGGTCGTTGGAGGATATCTTGGATCTGCGCATCACAAATCCAAATCCTCCAGTACTGTACATGAAGGACACTTGTGCAAGTTCCACCCGCTTGTACACTCCCCTTCAGGAGATAAGCGCTGGGCGGTACGTGAAGCCGCAGGGCGCATCGACAAAATTTGGATTTTGTCAAGCACCCACTCCATTACGTTGCCGATGTCCACCCCCAACAATCCCCGGCCGATTACTTTTGAAACGGGGGAAGGACAGGATTGGGGAGTGAGCTGGCCGGGCTTGGAGTACTCTGTACGAAGCACCGAAGCTTTACCGGTATCCGATGTACAGAGAGAGGCTTAAGATTCATGGAGTCTGTCATGCATGGAAAAAGACTGTTGCAATACAGAATGTATATGCAGAAGAGTCTTGCATGCAATGTGTTCGCTTAGGTTTTTTAAATCGCTCTGTTCAGTTCCAGCGTTCGGGTTTCAGCGGTACACGCCATGTCGGATCGATCCCGATCGCGTTCTCCGACTGTTTCGTGGCGATTTTATTGGGTCAAAATTCAAGGACCCAGTGGCAATGAAACGTGGTGGAAATCTTGGTTTCCCGCCACTTCTCGCTGGATTTCGGACCGGTTGGCTGCTGACAATCAGTGGCACCAAGCTTCTCAGACCACTTCTTCGGTGGACCTGAACCTCCCTACTGAGAGCGCCAATTCTTTGTCACCCCGAAAACGCAAGCGAGATGCATCACCGTGAGAGCTTTTGTCATGCTGGAACAGCAGACGACTCGTCTGCTTAATTCGTTTTCCCAATTGACATTTTTGGGACTTTCATCATTACCGGATTAGAGCGCCTGCACCACTAAAGTGGAACCGTCTTTGCGCATTGCAAAACAACGCGTATGAGCGTGACGCTCAGTTTTATGTCTTTTTCGCCTTTTCTCTCTCCCCTTATCTCTGTCTCTCGTTGAGCCGAAGGCGTGTTTTCCTTTTTTACTCATGTGGTGCCGCCAGCCGTTTCCGTCTTGATTACTCGACCCAACGGCATGGCTTCCCGTCAAGACCACGGGGTACCATATGATGAACTTCCTGATGATGCTAGCTCCTGGTCTTCGGCTTTTGATCCTCCCAAAGACTCGGCACCCACAGAGGTGGCGTCTTGGGTTAAGAAGGCCTCCAGCAAGTGCAGGAAGACCAAGAAGTCCAAGAAGTCCAAAAGGCTGAAAAAGGACCGGTCACCAAACAAGTCTCAGAAGTCCATGAAGTCCAAGAAGGACAAACCTGAGCGTTCGCCCGTTCCCTCTGAAGCGAGTGATATCACACTTGGGGATCCGATGCAGTTTCACCGAAATCCTGCAGCACGGTCGAAGGCTAAAATGCTGGTCAGAGCCAACCTCCGTTGTGCTTGCCATTTTTGGTATGTTGCACAGTGTCCCAACCGACACGTTTGATTCTTATTTTGATTTGGACACCGGACGGGTACAGGATTACATGTCACTTGCTGGGAAAAACTACCAGTGATTCTTGGCATGACCTTGTGACCTGACTTACATTTTTTCTGTCCTGCATACAGTGAGAGCATTTGCCTGTACAGTTTTCCTGCTCCCACTCATCAGCGACCCAGTGTATGTGTAGCTTTATCCGCCATGAAACGAGATGCAGCACAAGCGTCGCTTCCACCCGATGGCGGTAAAGATGATGATCCACTTATTCTCCCTCGGACACCGAAACATCTGCCTCCGCTGCGGATGACCCGAGGATTTTGGATTGAAAATTTGCCTTCTGACGGCCGCCACCATGGTGCCGCCGTTGCATGTTTCGACATTCCGGCCGAAGGCATTATCGACGACCTTAAAGAGGCTATCAGTTTGGAGTGGAGTCGCATCCCCAAGCGTGCGTTTAAACTCACGCAAAGCGGGACTCATTTACCATACTACGTCAAACTCAGTACTGTCAACAACACAGTACCATTGACCTTTCACTGGGCTGAGCCATATTCGGACGAAAACCGTCCTCGTTTGGAGTCCAGACCCTAGGTCGTTTCGCCTTAGTGGCTTACTGTGTGTGTGGACCTCTGTTACCAAGAGGAACCGTTTTTGAAACACGTTGGACAGTTGTGCTGAATTACAGAAAATTGCAGGGGGCAGAGGGTCTCATTTCACGGCCTCTGCCAACGAAGCTCCGTGATATTGAGACAGGTAAACGTACCTGCAGTGGTCGGCATGGGCACTTTCGTGCAGCTTGTGACCACACAACTGTTGATTGCGAGTAGGAGTGCAGTGCAGTTTCATGTGCATGTCTGGGAGATTTTGCCTTGTACAGTGGAAAAGTCAGAGATCAAGTGAAGATGAGCCTTGAGGCCAGATAGGTACCGGACCCCCTGGAAGCTTCATGCTTTCGAGATACATCAAGCTGTGTGATAACCAGATTGATTAGTGGCTGCGCGATGGATGTCTAAGTGTGTGTGTGTGTGTGTATGTGTGTGTGTGTGCGTGTGCGCGTGGCGCGCGTCTGAACTTTCACATATTATAGTAGCGAAGGTGAAGCACGATATTATCCGTCGTGGGTAGGCTACGCAGTGCTGACAGACTACATGAATAAGTACTGACAGTTACAAGGCCGAAGCTCTACACACGGTGTGACGCGACGATGTCCTGCATGAAATGGCAGAACAACGCCCAGGCAGATGTACGGGGACCAGCAGAGTCCAACGAAGCTGCCCGGGAGTGTTCCTCTCCCAAAGACGCCCGCTGAGCCGATGCCAATTCTCCTGTCGCCTCGCCACTTGGACCTTTAGGGAAAAAGGTGGCTTAGGGTTCAGGGTTTAGTAATTATAGGGTTTAGGGCAGTGGTGGCAGTAGTAAGAGAAGCCAATAGAAATCACACGCGCCTGTGATCAGAGTTTGCAAAGCGGCCTAGGAGATGACGGGGCGCAAGCAGGAAAGACTGAGGCCGCGGCACCGGCCAGGCCGGATGCAGATGATTGGTACAACGATGACAAAGCTGAGGAGGAGGTCATAGATTGACCTCTCGATGTGCCAGTGCAAAATTCGAAAGTTGCTTTTGCTCTTGCATGGGCGGGCTGGTGCCATCGTTCCACACTGACAACACACCCCCTATCAAGTTCTCGAAATTTCTGTGCCGTGTCACGAGGCGCCTGCTCTGCCGAATACTTTGAAATGCAGAGCAATTTTCCAAAGTGTGCTCACAACTTCCGAGCAACGGACGCTGCGCGTGCTTGATGTCGTTTCGGTCATCCTGGCCGATCGAGGTGGGAGAGACAGGGAATCTTTTGATGTACCGGCTGAGACTTCAGCACGCAGGGCCTTGCATGGAATTTTCGAGTATTCTCTCGTGAGTTGAGCCAGCAACTCTCTGTGTTTGCGTGGCGCTGCGTTCCATGGTTGCACTTCTTTAATTTCCTTGGGATTGCGCTTGTGTTTTTCGGGCCGAATCCTGGTCCCCAGAAGGCGGCGCCACAGCATCTTCCGCATGGCTTGATGCTGCGGAGCTCAGGCTGTGTTTGGACACCAGCTGAACGTCACCTCTCCAAAGCACCTGCGTTTGTGTTTGCCATTGGTGCTTTGGCAGAATCTGGCGGAGTCATCGTACTCCGTACTCCTCGAGGTGAGTGCAGCAGTGAGCAGCATACATCACTGGCAGCGGCTGATGCCTGTAGCTGGTCTCTCACTTCTCTGGAGTGTAAACTGTAAACTGACGACGGTTTCATGCATCGCGTTGACTGTTGTTTGTTGTAGCGGCGTTTCCGGTGCTGCCATCTACTGACAGTAGTACATCTGTTCAGTCTACAACCATCTAGGAACTCCACTGCTTGAAGATGTCTTTTCATGAAGGGCAGCGGTGGCTCAGAGTACTGAGAGGTACACTTACAAGCCGCCCTCCTCCTAGGGCCTGGCCTTCTCGGATGGGCCGGTGAAAGAACGGAAGGTTCCGTGAGCTGCAGCATGAGGCGACGAGAAGTTGACGTTTTCGAAGGAAGAGAGAAGCGCACCGATACCAATTTACTGCCACGACTGCTGCTGCTGCTGCTAGTACCACCACCACCACCACGGCGACGACTATACTACTACGACTACTACTACTACTACTACTACGACGACGACGACGAGGACGACGACGACGACCGCGACTACAATCAATACTACTACCACTACCATTACCGACAGGCCTCTATGTACTCGTGGCCCTAACTTCTTTTCCTGTGTTTCGGTGAGGAGGCCTGCGTTATCAGTGGTGTGGAATTTGTGTTGGAGAATGCATGCTTCCAGTCGTCGTTTCTCATAGAGAGCCCCGCGGAGCTGGCAGTGCCGTGCTAGGTGGTTGACAAAAAACTACGGCTCCTGCCACCCACCTGCTACCTTCTCCCTGTATCTGCTGCATTTACCTGCTGTCTGCTACTGCTGCCTGCTACCTGGGTTACCTGTTACCTGCTACTGCTACAGCTACGACTACGGCGACGACGGCCAGTCACCTCCGCCACTGCCACTACCACTTCCACTGCCGCTGACACCACCGGTATTGCTACCGCTACTACTACGACAAACTGCTGCTGCTGCTGCTGCTGCTACTAATTAGTACTGCTGCTGCTGCTGCTGCTGCCGACCGCTTCTCCTACTAACACGACAACCAAGCACCGCAATTAATTTGTGATGGTGGCAGGCATCGTCGAACTTGACGTCCAATTCAGCAGCGGCCAAGCACTTCAAGTAGTACGGATCGAAAAGAATCACGAGTTACCAGTGAATAAGCACGGCAATCAGCAAGTTAGCGAGCCAAACAAAGTTAAGCGAATAAGTAACGTAGATGCGGTGTGTAATTTGTCCGGCCCGCCGACACCTGGCTCAAAAGGAGCCTGGAAGCACAGCGTGGAGCCCGTGTACAAATTCGCACGGGCTTGGTTCCTGCCAGACCCTGGGTAGCCAACTCGTTCCGCGACTGCTACTGCTTCCCTGGTCCGTACTAGCCATTGACGGGGATGTTGCTAAGCAAGCCCAGGGGAGCAGCGATTGATCCGCTGCTTAAGTGCTACAGAAGTGTACCTTCTTGGATGAACAAAGCGCTTGGAGATGTTAAAAAAGTCTTGAGTGCCATGTAGTCGGCTTGTATTGGGTAGGGAGCTCATCATGTATGGGGGACCCTCTGAATTCAGCTCACCACTGCAGGCTGGCACCCACCGACGGATTCAGACGAAGATCCGGAGGAGGCATCCGTTTAGTGTATCTGTCCAAAATACTTCGGCTCAAGGTCGTGGCATTTATGGCCTTACAAGTATTTCCATACTAGCTGTGTGTTCTCCGCCGGTCCTGACAATATCCAGCACAGCAACCCGGATAAGTACTGCTGTTTCCCCTGGAACTAGCGACGTCAGAACCAGGAGCGAGCCGTCTACAGTGAACTTCAATTTCTCTCATGCTGCCTGCCTGGGCAAGCCCCGCCTGGAGCGATCCAGTTCCAGAGTCCAAACCTGGTCACTACGCAAACACCGAAAATCTGAAGACCAACTATTGAGGCCCCTGACCCTGAACTCCTACAGTAACCCTTCTAGAACCCTTTAAAGGAACCCTAAAAATTTTGATTAGCATTGCATGCTTTGACCCGCTTGGCCAGGTGCGACGGAGACACGAGCCCGACGAGGATGGCAAGTTCTGGGACAGCTGCCCAGTTTGGACACGCCCTACGCATGCATGCATGCAGAAGACCATCCTAAGTTTGTGCTACATGACATACATTCTGCTGGCGCATAGTCGAACGCACAGCACGTAATGCAGCATCTTCCAGCAGACAGAAGATGCAAGAGGACCGCGCAGCGAAATCTGATATGCTCTGGTACACTACCATGCAATGCAAAGTAATAAATTTGGTGTCGTGCCTTGCAGTGTCACCTAACTGAACATCTGACAGTAGCGGTTTCAGACGATCAGGGTCTCCTGGGCCTCTTGTCTGCATCGCAGCCGCGCTGGGTAGTACACTTTCTGGCTCAAGTTGCCTTGCAAAGTAAACTCACCTCTGCCCGAAGATGCAGGACCGACGAACAGAAGTCTGCAAGCATGAGGGAGCGACGGAGAGCATGGGAGAGATGCCCGCATGCCAGATATCCACCTGTTCTGGACCGGACAGGCCCCCACCGAGCACCGATGGAGCCCATATGCAGACAACGGAGGAACGTGCATGGGAGTTGCAGGCCGGCGCCATGGTCATGTCTATACACGTAGGTTTCATGCTCGAGCTTTGCGGCATTCTGAGCCACTGGAGGTGAAGACTTCGTGGTGGTGGCAGCTGACACCCGTCTCAGCCAAGGATACAGCATCCACACACGGGACTGCAGCAAAGTGACGCAGCTGACGGACAAGTGCGTCATCGCGTCCTGCGGCATGAAGGCTGATGCCATCACCCTCCACAAGCACTTGAAGGCGCGTATGGTGCAAGCCTGAGTTGAACTCAACCACCTACTGAGTACCTGTTCCCCTGTCCACGACATGGACTAGCCGTGCTTGGCTGCCCAGGTGATGTATGAACATCAGCACCGCAAGCAGCCATCGGTCACGGCGATTGCTCAGATGCTCGCAACTACGTTGTACTACAAGCGTTTCTTCCCGTACTACACCTTCAACGTTCTTTGCGGAATCGATGACGAAGGTAAAGGGGCGGTGTATCACTATGATGCCATTGGTAGCTTTGAGCGCGTCCCTTACACCACAAGCGGTAGCGGAAGTTCCTTGGTGATGAGTGTGTTGGACGCGCAGATCGCAAAGGGGAATCAGACAATTGACACGCCTGCCCTGGACAAGAGAGGCATTGTAGAACTATGCAAAGACGTCCTTTCTTCAGTTGGGGAGCGTGACATCCACACAGGTGACTATGGCGAGATCTTCTTGATTGATGCGGCGGGCGTTTCCCCTACACGTTTCGACCTGAAGCTGGACTGAGAGGAATCCTTGCATTGTTTGCTCGGCTGTCAGTAGATTTTGTCCTGAAACCAGTGCTACGCTTCCCATACGATAAGACAGCATCAGAGCATCTCATGTTGATTGAGTACTTGTTGCATTGTGTGCCTGACACCTTCAGTTTCATGAGATCGGATCCGGAAATTCGTAGATGCCAGGTAGGAGACTTCAAGGCCTGCACAGGACCCTATAGGCCCTAAGGCTGTAGGCTTCCCCCAGCGCCGAAAGCACCTTGTAAGTAAATTAGTGCAGTAACCCTTACAGTAACATAGTGTAACATAGTGAACCGCATAGTAGCACTTATCCCGCAAAAGTAATCTGTGTAGAGTCCCCTTGAAGAGATGCGTGCTGGAGTCTCATTCCTATAGAGCCAGTTGACCGGGACCTCCCAGCACAGGGTTGCCATTCAGCCACGGAGGGAAAAAGATGAGCTGGTCCGGTCTGGTCCGCATCACCTTCTGTGAGATTCCAGAACGAATTATATCGGCTCAGCGCTGCGAGGTTAGAGGAGGTCTTGGTTTGCAGGCTTTGGCTCCAGATAAGCTTTCCTGACCGGCCTCTGTATTAATTATACAGAACACCTGCATTTACAATTCGCAGGCAGTGGCATGCTACGTCTGTTGCCGGACTGCTACGTATGCATGTCCGCACACGTCGTCGTATCTTCTGTGTGCACATGAAGGGGCATAGAGCATGTCTTGCTGCCATTGCAGTCATAGAGTCATAGTCAGCGTCCCTGCAGCTCCTGGCAGTCATATATAGCGGTCCTAGCGGGTCTTGAGACTCCTGTGCGCAATGACCCAAAACGGGGGCCCGGCCCACAGGCGATGGGAAACCGCGTGTTTTGCAGTGATGCAGTCTGCCCGAAGTCGAGCTTGCATCCTGGTGTGGAAAGCGAACTCTTCGACGATAGCTCAACGTGCGATCCTGCCGGGGCAGTCTTCACGGAGACCTTGGAGGAGCTGAACGAGATCGATCGCTTCTTGCTCCACTTCTCCAGCAGCCGCAACTTAGCGGGTGTCAGATGGCTGTCTTTGCTTGGGGCCAATCCGGATGCTTGCGACACCAATGGCACCACATGCTTGCATGCAGCCTGTCGGAGTGGGTCGCTTGCAGTGATCAAAGAGATCTTGAAGCAGAGAAAGCTCTCCCTTGATGCGACAGATGCATCCGGATGGTCCCCGATGCACGTGGCACTGTTTATGGGCAGACGACAGGTCTGTGTCCTCCTGATGCAGCAAGGCTGCGATCCCCTGCTGCGAACACATCGAGGTCAGACTCCCATAGAGCTGGTAAGTGACGTATGGCTTCGTGAGGCCATGCAGAGCTACACGGAATATCGAGAGCTGCAGTTGAAGCAGCCCTGGAAACCCCCACCCTCCTTGCAGCCCGGGCTGCGAGACGAGGTCTCATCAAGGCTCCGATTTGAGCCTTTCTTCGTGCCACGGACGCCCGTCTTCAAGGACGTTGCGTCCCAAGAGCTCCAGAAGCTGGCCCGGAAGATCTTCAACACCCGACCGGGCCAGGGACTCGCGTTCCTGGTTGCCACCGGATGCATCCGAGATTTTCCGGTGGAGCTGAGCATGTTCTTCTCTCAGCCTGGAATTTCCACTGAACAGGTCGGCCAGTTCTTGGGCGAGGACTTCTCACTGTCACAGACGCTTCGCCTGGAGTTTGTGAACTCCTTGCGATTGCTCGGGACAGGTGTGGTCTCCTGCCTGGCCAAGGTCTTCAAGGCTTTCGTGATGCCAACGGAATTGCTCAAGATCGACCGGCTGGTGGATGGTATTGCGCAGATTTGGTGGCGGCAGCACGAACAGTTAGCCAAGAAAGAGGGAGAGGCTACGGCTTTGTATCGGGGAGGAGTTGGAGAGGAGGGTGCGGAGGTCCAAGGACTGGAACTTATGCACGTGGCTGGCTCCTATGATGTGCTCCACCAGCTGATGTTCTCAACTGTGCTTTTGCATTGGAATCTCTACGCCCCTCTACCGCGTTCCCAGCGCGTGACGACCGAGCAGTGGTTGCAGATAGGGTCTGGCATCTCACCCGAACTGGAAGAGGGAGACAGAAAGAGCAGGCTCTCAGCCATGACGCGTATCCAGAGCTTAATCTACAATGTCCGGACCTCAGCCGAAACTGTCAAATGTCCAGAGTCCAGGGTACAGACGAACGGATCCTTCGAGGCAGAGTGAGTTTTGCGACCCAGGTCGTCGCTCACAACTTTTATCCCCAGTTGGAGATGTGGAAAGTCCGCGTTCCAACAGACCCTGCCCAGGCCGTCATGATCGACACAATTCAGCTGCTTGCATCACCACCAAGCCCGAGTCATCCTTGCCCGCTGTCCTTCAGGTGGCTTCCGAAGGACAGCTGGAGGTCTTTGCACGCCTTGTGGCTGGTGGGTTTCCATCGCTGGCGCTGGCGGGAGCTCACAGGCGTCAGACTTGTTCCAGTGCATGGACTTCAGTCTGGAACCTGCTTTTTGCAAGAGTGCCTTGTGTCCGTTGGCTTCCTTCTGTGCAGGGTGGTGTCGTATCGCCACATTCGCAGCATCCACAGCGAGAGTACTTCCATGCCGCTGCCGGCGGTGCCAAGTCGTGCGGCCAGTCGCACCAACAGCCGCGATGAAGGTTTGCACCTGAGCTTGTTCTTGCACGCAGAGTCAAAGCCCTCGCTCGTGCCGTCGCCATTTGGAAGACCCATATCAGAGCCCAAGCTCCCATGAGTGCATGCGAGTAGCCAATCTAAGGCGCGTTGCTCGCGACATCAAAGTCCGCACCTGCTGGATTCCGGGGCTTGCGCCGCGCACTGGCGGTCGACGAAGACACGCCGCGAGGCACGGCAGCCCGCGGCATCTGATCTGAGCATCACCCACGTTGACCATCAGCTCCCGACGTCTGAAGGCTACCAGGAGTCGCCGATCAGTGTGGATCCAGGATTTGGGAGTCTGGACAAGGCGCCGGACTGTGAAGACGTGGGACTCCACTGGATTCCGAATCCGAGATCCGAGGCTTTCCTGACCTTGCACGAGTCCTTCCTTTTCCTTTCTGCTTCAAACCACCCCTGGGCGCCGTGACCTGGCCGAGCTCTTGCCTTGCGGCGACAGGTCCTTGTTGTGACTCGCGAAGCGTGGTAGAAGGGCAAAGCCAGTGGCAGTGGCACACCCGAAGGAGATTTTTTCGCGACTAGGGTCCAGGACTCGGGCCAGTCCTTCCCAGTCTCAGTCTCAGGTACGCGTGCATGCACGTCAAAGGCCTCGTCGTGGCAAGCTCAGAGGGCAAGTGCAGACATTCATACCGCTCTGCACCCGCCTGTGAGTCTTCTTTCTCCTCAGGTGGCTGTTGACAGCATGTCCCTTTTGTTGACTCTGCTGCCGGCACCAGTGTCACCAATCACCGCGCAAGTGCAGGCAGCAGGGCTGGCTTAACTTTGCGTCATATTGTGTAGGACTGCAACATGCTGCATGTTGTACGTGATGCAATCTGAATCCAGAAATCAGAATGAGAGCCAGAACCCTGCGGGTGCAGAGCCAGTGCGAGGCCGAGGCCGTGAAGAGCCCCATCAGCTTCTCGCTTCCGAGTCCGAGAAGCCCCCCCAGGCGTGCGGCGTCGCAGTGCTTTTGAGCCAGCAAGCATAGCGACCAAACAGATCCCAAAGCGGTCGGAGTCGAAGTCGTTTCGGGTTCAGCACGAAGTAAATGACCAGCACCCTCGACGTTCGCTACACCGTCCGCGGTTCACAATTTGGAGGTATCCTGTCTTGATAAGTCCGTTGAGTCTTACGGGGCCTGCACCTGCCTTCCGATTTTTTCGCGAGGCTGTCCCTGGTCTTCCTGCTGCCCGATGGCCGATGGCAGGTGCTTGAGCTCCCCCGCTTCCAGGCTCACCCCCCCGGGCCTTACCGAGCAGGGCGGTGCGTATTCTATAAAGGAGCCATTCCTAGCCGAGCCTGCCATGCTACTCAAAAAAAGTGCGGTCTCATAATCATGGAGGGTCATTATAGTAGGTGCTTAGGTATTTGGGCCCCAAAAGTCTATACTATAATTGGGGGCTGGGTCATGGCGAAGTCACAGCTTGCACGCCAGGTCCAGCTGCCGGATACACAGCAGCTGGAGCGCTGGAAGGATGCCTTGGCAAAGCACTGCCCCTGGGATGAGCTTGGGAGACGGCTTTGGGGCCGTTATATAACAATAGTAATAATAATAATGATCATACTAATTTGTTTTAAATGTAATAAGGACCCCCGCCCCAGTGGTATATTGGGAGAGCTGAGAATAGCCTAGAATAGCTCCACGGAATGTCTTGTGGCCTTGCAGGCTCGGAGTGCATAACTCCGGACATGCGGATGGCCGGGGCCCAGCGAGCGCCAGGGTCGCCGGATGCCAAAGCAGGATCCTAAGTCCTAAGTGTCCCCACCGAAAGCTTGCTCGGGAAAGTCCAGGCAATAGAAAGCTTTCGAGACAAGCGGGGACATTTTGTACAGATGCCGCGGAATTCATTATTGTGTGACTAGGCTCAGCTGCAGGACATGGATCTGAACTGAATCAGAATTTTAGCACGTCCTGCCAGGTCATGCAGAATCAACTATGTTTCACCCACCGCAGCAGGTGCGCGGCGATCAGCAAGCGCAGTAAAGGTGCCCAATTTAGTGGCACCCAATGGCACGAAAAGAGGCGACAGGCTCACTGACTAAAACTCAAGTGCTACTGCAGTTAGGACAGGAAGGGCTCTTTGTGTACTTTATTAGTATACCTTCGCTGCAGTTGATGGCACAGAATGCCGAGGATGACCCACTTTGGTATG